>SJXQ01003989.1:446540-457912 GCA_006408695.1 Aepyceros melampus | reverse complement strand
CAGGGCATGCACAGCCCCCAGCACCACAGCCTTCATGGCCCACACCCTCACCCCTCGCACAGACCCCTGTCACAAGGATAATGCACGGGCTCTCCTTCCCAGACCCCCGAGCCACGTCCGTGGGCCCCTGCACACCCTTCCTCGCCGCTGCTCACAGGCTGATTCACAAATGCAGCGCGCGCGCGCACACACTCCCCCGCACACATCCCCACCACTTTCTCACATGCATGCGTGCACGCACACACACACACACTTCCAGAGCCTCCCTCACACCATCACTTTCCTTCCTCTGTCTCTCACAAACACTCCCTCTGCCAAGAGGGTGGCTCTGCCGCAGAGCAGCCCCCGAAGTGTTTGTCACTGTTCTCCATCACGTCCTCCCTGGCCTCAGGCTCTCCCTTCCACCTCCAGACCCGCATGCTGGGGCCTTGTGCTCTTTGGTTATTTTTCTGTTTAGTCAACAGTAATACACGGAGTGTCCATTTAATTCATTCAGCATGTGAATGAATTGATGGAGCGCTGATCATGGGTTAGGCTTTGGGACTCCTGTGGAGATGGGGTTCCCTGGTGGCTCAGCGATCAAGAATCTGCTGGCAGTGCAGGAGACATGGGTTCGATCCCTGGGTCGAGAACATCCCCTTGGCGGAGGGCATGGCAACCCACTCCAGTACTCTTGCCTGGAGAATCCCATGGACGGAGGAGCCTGGAGGGCTGCAGTCCATAGGGTCGCAAAGAGTCAGACAGGACTGAGCGGCTCGAGCACACACACGCACACACTGTGCTGACAGAGGGCCTTCCCTTGTCAAGCTCTCGGTTTTGTGGCCAATTTTTTGGCTGCTTGTCTCGTCTGACTCGATTGTTAAGGTAACCCTTGATCTTCGATGTTGAGACATGAGTAGGGATTCACAGGAGGAGAAACGGGGCGGGTGTTCTAGGCAGAGGGAACAGCAGATGCCAGACCTACCAGTGAATCAGGGTATGGTAGGCTGGAAACCAAGGTGATGTTCAGAGACTGGAGGAACGCTGCCAAGAGGGCAGGAGCCAGATGTCACAGAGCTCAGAGGCCATGCTCAAGGGTTTGGATTTTGTCCAGTGGTCCCACGGAGTCATGGGAAGTCTTCAGTGACAGGACGGTGCGGAATTGATGGTGGTCTGACCTAGAAGAGGTGAGTGGGAAGGAAAGGAGACTCATCTAGGAGCAAGGCCCCGTGGTAGGGGTCCAGCTTCAGAGCTGTGATCTCGGGGAAGTCACACAACCTCTGTGCCCAGGGTCCATTGTGGGAGGATGGGACAGGACAGGGGCTGGGCTTGTAGTAGATGGTCAATAAATGATAGTTAGCAGTAGGACATGGCAGAGTATCAGATGAAGAGGAGACTGCACACCTACTGAGTGCTGAGTACCGTGCCAAGTGCTGGGGCCCAGAGGCGAAGTGGTCTGTGGCTTCAAGAAGCTCACACGCCACAACCACAGCAGAGTGGGGAGTGGGGCGGGGGTGGAGCACCTTGGAAGGTTAAGGGAGAAGGAGGGCTCTGGGGTTCCCAGAGGAGCTGGCACTGAGCTCGACCCTAAAGAGGCTGGGTTGAACTTGGGCAGGCAGAGGTGGGAGAAGGAGCTTCAGCGAGGAGGAGCCATGTGAACAACAGCCCAAGGGCAAGGAGTCTAATCCAGCTGTTGTGTGGGACACAGGAAAGGGGGGTCGTGGGATGGGATTATGGAGGCAAGACCGTGGTGGCCAGGCTAAGAGGGAGGTCAGCACAGGACTGAGCTGCACTCTAGAAATGCCATGTTTTGGTGGTGATATGGAATGTGTCCATCAGAGACTCGGCTCCAGGCTCTGCCAGGAAGCCTGGGGTGACGGAGAACAGATGCCTTGCCCTCTTTGACCTCGGTTTCCCCATCTGTGTGATGAAGTGTTTAGTCTTGTTTAGGAGGGAGTTCCAGTATCATGTCCTGGGATTGGTCCAGCCGGCTTTGCTGGACATGGGATTCTGGGCCTCAGCAGTGCTTCCTTCCTGAGCATTCTCTGCCAGAGAAAGGAGCAAATGAGGGGTTCCCCGGAGGAGGTTCTGGGCTCTCCAAATGAGGGGCCAGGAGCACAGAAGGGAGAAGTCTCTACCAGGACCCACCTCCAGCCCCAGAGGGAGCCTGGAAGAGGCCAAGGTCCCTCTTCCCTCCTACCCTGACCCGTATGGTGGCAGATGTGGGCCATGTACCCAGGAGGGCACAGTGCCCAGTCCCTGGCCCAGAGGGCATCAGGACCCTTCTTGCCCACTGACAGAGGAGCAGGGCTTGGGTTCAGGAATGTGGCCCAGGGCTTAGAGTCCCCTGAGATTCAGGAGCCAGGAGGCCAATCTCAGGGTGGCGGAGCCAGTAAACGCCCACGGTGGCTGGGTTCATGGATGCTTGGTGTTGCCTGGAGTTGTGGTCTAAGGCAAGTCCTGGTGACCCCTCCAGCCGCCCGGATCCTGGCTGCAAGGGGCTCTTTAAGCATCTCACCTGTGAGGTGGGGCTGGCAGAGAATTAATTTCCTGTGCTATTTTAATTTTGCTGTATTTAATTTGCTGTTTATTTTAATTAATTAACGGCGGGTAATGGTCTATCGTAACTTGCTGCCTGCCGCCGGCTCCTCTTCCTTTTCGGAAGAGTGGAAGGCCAGGCAACTGCCAAGTTGGCAGTGGGGGCGCTGGGCGGCCTTGGGGGCCTGCCCCTCTGCCCCTCTGTCCCTCACTCCAGGGGTCTCCTCCGTTCCCCCCAGTTCTCCAAAGGAGGGCCCTCCTACTCCTTCCTCCTCCCCCCTCAGGCCTGCCTCAGGGCCTCAGAGGCCATAACTGCATGAAGAGAGGCTGACGTGAAGCCCCTGCCTGTCCTCCAAGAACTGTGTTTCTATGTCGTAGGTCGTGGACTAAAGGGCAGGGCACTTGGCTTGCAGCCTAAGTGGCACTGACGGGCCACTGGGGAAACTTGTACCAAGTGTGGGTCAGTGTTAAACGGCAGCTGCCTTCCCCACCCTGGTGCCAAACAGCTCGCCCATCCCGTGTGGTCAGGCCCGTGAGACGCTCACATGTCAGATACCTGTGAACACATCCGCGGGTGTGATGTCACTTATTAGTTAATCTCTAGGACAGACTTCAGGGGAGGATTATTATCCCCTGTAGAGAGGAGGAAGTGAGTTGTCCAAGGCTAAGTGACTTGTCCAAGGTCACACAGCAATGAAGGAAAGCAGGGCCTGGACTCTGTTTATAATCAATCTGGCTGCATAGAGAGTTAACAGGTAGAGGGAAGGAGGGGGAAGTGGCTTGGGGCTTAGGGTAGGGGGATTAGGTCCCGAAGACTGAAGAGGCCAGGAAGTGGGGTCCTCTGGCTCTTGAGGATGTGGGAAGAGGAGGAGAGTGGGTCCCTGCCATAAGGGGCTTCCCGAGGTGTGAGGTCTCTGCCACCTGTTTCCATTTCCCTCTATGTCTTCGGTTATCTGTTTGGAACTGGGGCTTGCTTTGTCACTTGCACTGTACTTTACCAGGGTGACCCTTCCGTGGCTAGATGGAAGTCTACTTTTATTTATTTAACAAACACATAGCACTTAACCATGTCCCAGATACTCTTTTACTTTATAAATAGATATTCATTTAGTCATCATGGTAGCTGCATTATTATCATCTTTATTTCACGTCTCAGAGAAGTAAAGCTCAGAAAGGTTAAGTAACTTGTCCAAGGTCACACAGCCAGTACCTGGTGGAGCAGCCTTGGAACTTGCAACACTGGGATCCATTAGTCCTTGTTCTGAGCCACCCTAACCATCCCACCCCCTTGATGCTCTACATGGGAGCCCTGAATTTCCAGGAGATGTGGCATCTTCGGGGAGCCTCTAGTCTCAGTTGAAGGGAGATCCAGCCCTGTACTCACCAAGCCCAAATCTCATAGGGCAGAGAGAGCCCACAAATCAACAGCTGCTTTGTGGGGGAAGCTGGCAGAGTGTCCAAGTGGGCCGGGCTGGGAGGCGCAGGTCAGCAGTTAGGAAGCCTCTGTAGAGCGTGGGCCTGCAGCCATAGTGCTGGCCTCGGTAGGGGGTGGGGGACACGGAGACATTGACAAAGCGTTGGCTTCAGACTGAGCCCTCAGAGAGCTTGCCGTCTGACTGACTGGAAAAACAAGGCAGGCATGTGTGACCAGTTAGCAACAGTGGTGTAAGAAAGTGAGAGAGAAACGGCATAAAATCCGAGGCAGTTGAAACAGTTTGGGCTTGGAGTCCTATGTGGCCTTAGCTATTTGACCTCCGCTCTCAGTCTCCTCACCTGTCATGGGGAAATAATGATGGCACTGACTCCATAGCGTTTTGTGAGGCTCAGATGAGACGAAATGTGAAGGGTGTGAGCTCTGCACCTGGAGCCCAGTGAGCACCCAGCTAGATGTGAAGGCTCACCACCGAGAGAAAGAAAGGGACCTGCCCTTGGGGCTGGCCTTGGAGCGGATCAGGATGGGAATAGTGAAGGTGAGGAGGCCAGTGAGGGTATCGGCTCTGGAGTCAGGCTGCTTTAGGTGTAAATCTCAGCCATGATGAGTCACTTACCTTCTCTGGGCCTTGATTTCCTTGTCTGTAAAATGGGTATAATAATAGTGCCCTCCCCAAAGGGTATTCTTAGGATTAAACTATTTAACTCATTTATTCAGTAAGCAATATTGAGGGGACTTCCCTGGTGATCCAGTGGCTAAGACTCCGCACTCCCAGTGCGGGGGCCCTGGGTTTGATACCTTATCGGTGAACTAGATCGCACATGCGGCAACTAGAGGTCCCGCATGCCGCAACAAAGATTGAAGATCCGGTGTGCTGCAACTAAGACCTGGCGCAGCCAGATAAATAAACAAACAAATAATAAGCAATATTGAGCACCTGCTGGGTGCCAGACATATCTCTATTCGCCGCAAATGATAAACAGTCAATACACGTTAGTGATCTTATTATCTTCATCAGTTATTTTCAGAGGGCGGGGGACTGTTCAGGGAGGAGAAAAAGAGGAGGCTGAGGGTTTTCAGGGTCTTTGCCTAAATGGGGAGGCATGATGTCCTGATCACAGGTTGATAGGTGATGAGTGCTTACTATGTACTGGGCAGGTCGCTCACGAGACGGGATCACGTCATCCCCCTTTTGGCAGGTAGCAAACAGGTCCAGAGAGGTGCAGTGATCTGCCCAAAGAAACACAGCTAGTGGAGGTGGAGCTGGGATTTGAGAGACTCAAAGGCCAGGCTCTTGATTTACAAAGATTTAAACTTGATTGAGAGATGGCATGGGGTGGGGCTGTGATCCAGGAGAGGAAGGAGGGGAGAGACCTGGCCAGAAAAGGGACAGACGTGGGCACAGCCTCCAGGTTGGGCAGATAGTGAGGAATGGACCAAGTCAGCATCTGCCTCTCTGGTGGGTTTTCCCAGCAGTAAACAACTGAGGGAAAAGAGTGAGGGAAGATTAGCTGCCAGGCTTCTCAGAAGAGGTGGGTCTTAAGAAACAGGCCAAGTTGAAAGAGATGGCAAGCCAGTGCCTTCCTGGCAGAGTGCACAACATCAGCAAAGGCCCTGAGGTCAGCATGCAGCATGGCAAAGGGCTGAGAAGCTGCAGGAGATGGCTGAGGGAGGTCAGAAAGAGGATTGGGGGGGCTGGGAGGCCTCAGGGGCACAGGGAGAGTGACAGCCCCAGGGAGATAGGGAGGGTGACAGATTCAAGAGGCCTAGCTAATGTAGAAATAGAAATAACCTCCCATCTGGACAGGAAATAGAGCACAGTGATCAAGAGGGCAGGTCCTGGACATTCTAGTCAAGCTACTTCCTACTATGTGGTCAGAGCAAGCTGCTTGATGTCTCCTTCTCAAAATGAGCTACCTCTCTCCTAAGACAAGACCATCTGTGAGGGGGGCTTCATGCAGTGCCAGGCACGTGGAAAGTGCTTGATTCATTCATTTATTCCTCAGCTACCAAGTGCACCCTTAGGCACACAGCAGAAAACAAACTAGATAAAAATCGCTGGCCTCAAAGAGCTTACATTCAGAGGGTAACGACACAAAAACCAGTGAAATACATGGCTTGCTGGATGGCGATATGTGCCAAGGAGAAGGCTTGGGGACTGCCTGGGTTACGAGGTGGTTGCATTTTAAGTAAACTTATAAATGGAGGCTATTGTGTAGAATTATTGTGTGGCTATATTATAACATTGTTTGCAGAACAGGTTGTAGCAGAAAAAAGTGCCTTCCAGTTTATGAGGCATTTATCTTTCATTAGAATCACTTGAGGTGTAGGTATTGCAGTTCCCATTTTATAGATGAGGACGTTGAGGCTCAAAGAAAAGAATCTGATCTTGGAATCATGACTCTGAGGACAGGCTACAGCTCCTGACTCCTAATGACTCCCTGTGACAAGAAGAGTGTTGTTCCTAAAAGTCTAGAGGAAAGAGAGGTTAATCGGGGCGGGGAGGGGTGAGGGTGGATATAGACAGGGGCCAAGGTGGGTCAGCATCTCGGGGTGGGGCTGAGCTTGAGAGGAGGGGCAGAAGCCTCCTTCCAGGGCCAGAGCTGTGGTCAGCATACCTCCGCGTGGCCTGCTCAGAGTGAGTTCCAGACCCAGGGGCAACCCTGGGGGCAGAGCGGGGGCAGCAGCAGGCTGCCCTGAGACACTGCATGATTGAACAGAGGGGCAGAAGCTGTCCAGAACTGAGTGAGTGTGGGGGTGGTATGGAGAATATGGGAGAGGGGGAAGGGCTGACCAGACAAGAGAGAACAGTGAGGAGGTTGCAGGGCTGGCCATCCAGCTCTTGAATAGCAGGATAGAGACCTCGGCCTTGATGTCCTCAGCGGTGGGGAGCTCTTAAAAGTTTTTGGAGTAGGGACACGGGTGTCATGAGAATGAGATTTGAGGAAGAAGAATCTAGCATTTAGGTGGAGCAGATTCAGGGGAGGCGTTTGGAAGTGAGGAGCCCACTGGGGGACTGCCATAGCTGACTGGGCAAGAATTGATGAGGAAGTCAGGCCAGAAAGACCGCTTGGACTAATGGACAGAGTGGGGCCTGGGAGACCCTGCTCTGGGTGCTAGCCTTGGGTCTGCCTCGCTTTTTTTTTTTTTTTTCCTTGGACTTGCCATGTGCTGCTTGAGGGATCTTAGTTTCCCTACCAGGGATAAACCCAGACCCTTAGCAGTGAAAACACCGAGTCTGCCAGGGTACTCCTTGCCTCTCATTTTCTGAGGGACCCAGGGTTAGTCCTTTTCCCTCTGTAGCTGTTTCCTTATTTGGATTGAACTAAAGCTGCCCACCCCCCCTCTTTTTTTTTTTAACCCTGTGGGGTAAGAATCCATTTTGAGAAGATGATGGACCTCTTCAGAAAAGATACTAAAGCACATTTTGGTGAAAATTTGCTTGAGGTTTACAAACTTGTCAAACACCATTCATGGAAACAAACTAGATCATCAATAATAGAAAAAATAGCAACTAGCATTACATGCTTTTTTGGAGGGTGGGGGTATGCCACAGCATGTGAGATCTTAGTTCCCCAACCAGGAATCGAACCTGTGCTCCCTGCAGGGAAAGCATGAAATCCTAACCACTGGACTGCCAGGGAAGTCCCTAGCATTACATGGCTATTATGGGCCAGGTGCTGGGCAAAGTGCTGTGTATACATCATAATCCTGTTAGGTCTGCTCAACAACCCTATGAGGCAGGTACCATTGTTTTATTGTTAACAGATGAGGAAGCTGAGAAGGCCTAGAGAGGTGGAGTGACTTGCCCAAAGTCAGAGCTGGAATCGAAGCTTGACTGTGTCAGCTCTAGAGCTTGAGATCTTAGCTTAGGTTAAAGGCTAGGATTTTTGGATGAAGGAAGGAGAAATGGCAAGAGGAGAGTAGATGTAGGATTTTCAAAGAAAGCTGTGGAGAAGCAGCGCAAGAGTAAAACCGTGGCGTCCTGAGATGATGAGCACAGGTGGTTGTAGGGGAAGAGTCCATTTGGAGGTGCCTTGTCTAGCTTCCAGGGGGTTGGTAGCTGTCCCACATGACCCCCAGCTAAGTAACCTGCTCTGGAGCCTGCTGGGAAGGGGAGGGGCTGTTCTGTTTTCTTGGCTTGATTATGTCCTGCCCCCTTGGCAGGAAGAGCTTACCCCTGACTCTTTGACTCAGCCTCCAGTGCTGTCTCTGGAATCTACCCTCCTCCCCCTTCCCAAGGCCATTGACAAGGGCCAATGAGCCTTGATCTCTCTAGGAAAGTTCAGAAGTGGGAACACCCTTTCCAACCCGGAAAAGAGTACTGAGGCCCATCTCCTGAGATCAGAGTGGAATCTGGAACCCAAACACCATGGGTGCATGTTAGGTTCTGGTTCAGATCCGGATCAGCAGTACCATCTAGGGGGAGGTTTTCTGGATTAGACCAGGCCATCGTCTCAGGCTGGAATCTAGATTTATGGTGGGTGGGACTTGTTGGTCATTTAGAATAGGGATTGGAAACTTTCTGTAAATAGTTTGATAGTAAAAGTTATAGGCTTTATAGACCCCTGGGTCTCCGTCATGACTGCCACTGTACCTTGAAAGCATTCATAGTGCATAAAATGAATGAGCATGGCTCTGAACCAATCGAATTTGAATCCTAAAAACAAAGAGCAAGCTAGATTTGGCCCTTGGGCCATAGTTGCCAACCCCTGGTCTAGAACCCTATTCTTCCTGTAGATGGCTAGATCTCGAATATGACTAGACAGTAATCTAACAAACAAGACTGGGTGATCTAGAGCCACTCTCTTGCTGGATCTAGATATTGAGAACTCGTGATCAAGAAATGAACTAGACCCTGCTTTCAAGCAGACTAAGGCATAATCTCTGGCTGAGCCAGATTCACAGAAAGCTGGGAAGGGCTGGTGTGGGGTGGTAAGATTTAGACCCACACATAAGGCTGTGGTCTGAACATGGGGAAGTGGATAAGCTAAAGCCACACAGATATTGATCTAGAGCAAGCAAAGTCTTGGTCCAAAGCCAGAACACCATATGATCTAGGACAGGACTGTCCAATAGAAATGTAATAGGGGACACATATGAATCTAAATTTTCTAGTAGCCACATTAAATAAGGTAAAAAGAAAGAAGTGAATTAATCATATATCTTATGTAACCCAATATATCAAAAATATAATTTCAACATAAAACCACTGTAAAAATCGTTGCGCTATTTTATATTCTTTTTTTCATATTTAGACTTCAAAAGCTAGTGTATATTTTATACTTACAGCATATCCCAGTTCCAACTAGCCACATTCCCAGTGCCCAGTAGTTAGTTTCTACCACATTGGGTGCATATTCTTCCAGCGTTGGGCAGTTTGGAAGTAGGCTTTTCTTTGGGACCAGGGTCCAGAGGCATGATGAGCCAGAATGACCTGGAGTAAATAGAGCGGGTCACACCGGCGGTTATATTCTTAGTAGACCTGAACTGGGAATAGACTGGCTTATCCTGGGAGAGCATCTAGGCTCTGGATTGGGAGGAGGTGCTGGTGCTGGTGCTGGTGGTGGTGTCCCTCCCTTGGAGTCCTGACCAACTGGCCTCCAGCTCCTCCCTCCTTCCTCCCAGTGTCACCTCTGACTCTGGAGTCCAGTCTGGTCTGGCAGGTGGGGGTGGGGTAGGGTAGCAGCTGGACCCTTGAGGGAGCAGGAGCTCCACCCCTCCAAGCCAGCTGCTGCCAGCCTTCCTGGACTGACTCTCTGGAAACAGGGGGCCCAGAGACAGAAATAAACTGCCAGGTTTCCGGGGCGGAGTAGGGGGCCTGCCAACCTTTGTGCTTCCTTGCTAAGGGGTAGTGGAGGGGGACAGGAAGCAACTCCAGGCCCTCTCCCAGGCTGTTACCCCTGCATGTCATCTGTCCTCACCCCGACATGTCCTCACCCTGGGCTAAGTCTAGCATTGGTGGATTAGTAAATCCTGGGGGCCTAGGAGTCTGGGCCTGACCCTTGGGAGCAGAGCTTGATCCCTCAGGGCCCTGGACACAGTTCTGTGCCCGTTTCTAGATCCCATTTTAGGGCCCCACTCCCTACCCCAGGGCAGGAACTGAACAGCTTCAGAGTGCTGAACAGCTTCAGAGGGCTGCACCGGGCATTAGACTAGGAGTTGGAAATCTGTGTTAGATGCTCAGCTCTGCCACTAACTGGCCAAAGACAACCTGGGGCCAATCGCTTTGAGCCTCAGTTTACCCTTCGATGAAAAGGGGACAGTGTTTTCCTGCTTGTCTCAGGGCACTCTAGTTCAGTGGTTACTCAGACTCTGGAGCCAGAGCTTATCTGATTCTGGCCCCTGCCATTCTGTGACTTTTGGCGGGTCACTTAACTTACCTGAGCCTCAGTTTCCTCATCAGCAAAAAAGGAACATTACCTCCTTTATGGGAACTTTTTAATTAGAGTTTACTGCATGCAAATTATACAGGACAAGTGCCCAGTATTGGTTCTTGCCCCTGGGTAGTCCATGAGCTCAAGTGGGTTGTAGTGAAAATGCATTATTCAAATATAAGGGATTCTTCCTCTGTTAAGAGTCCTTTCGGACTCTCATTTTATGAACAAGAAACTGAGGCTCCCAAAAGAGAAGGCGTTTTGGCCAAGGAGAGGCAAACGGCGAGCAAAACCTTTATTTCCGTAACCACCCTTGTAAAGCCAGGTAAGGCTCGTCCCCAATTTACAGGTAAGGAAATCGAGGCTGGTGATTGGCCACTGGTGCGTAGCAGCGCCATCCAGTAAGGCCTGAGTCCGTCGCTGGGGAGGGAGTGCCCTGGCCACCCGTGTTCACCGGAGGAGGGGCGTGCAGGTAGCGGGCGCCGTGGAGCCGCAGCCGGAGCCTGGCGCGCTATTAATAATCCCGCCGCTCGGCCGAGGCCGAGAAGCGTAGGTCCGCACCGCCGCCGGGCGCCTCCCGGGCCTGGGCCGGGGCCCGAGCCCTAAGCCGGATCGCGGCGGCCCTCCCTTTCCACCAACCTCCCCCCGCCACGTGACCCCCCTCTCCACTGCGCGGGCAGCCGAGGGCCCGGGCTGGCGGGCTGGGGGCCAGGAAAAAGCCAAAAAACACCGAGGCCGGGCCGCTCCCCTTCCCGCTGAAAATAGCCCCCGGCCGGGGCTGCCACGCATTCCGTTGGGCCCGGGGCGCGGGAAGGGGCGGCCGGCCGGGCCCCCCGCCCGGCCCGACGTGGCTGCCCGGCCGGGTTGGAGGCGGCGTGGGGCGGGGGTTGACGGGGGGAGCCGAGGGCGGGCCGCGGGCCGGCCGGCATGTGGCTCTCCTTCGGGGAGCCTTGGCAGCCCGGGCTGCGCGCTGCGCCGGGATGATGGAGAGCTTCTGGAATTTCCTGCAGCTGGAGAGCGCGGCCCGCCGGGGGAGCGGGCTGAGC
>SJXQ01003989.1:406798-417062 GCA_006408695.1 Aepyceros melampus | reverse complement strand
GCCGCTGGGCCAGCCTCACTGCCCCGCCCCCAGCTGCAAGGGTACAGCGTATTGGTACCCGCCAGGCTCAGCTGCCCGCAGCCCACCCTACGAAGGCAAGGTGGGTTCAGGGCTGCTAGCTGACTTCCTGGGCAGGACGGAGGCCGCGTGCCTCAGTGCCCCACACCTGGCTAGCCCACCGGCCACACCCAAGGCCGACAAGGAGCCGCTGGAGATGGCCCGGCCGCCCGGCCCACCCCGTGGCCCCGCTGCAGCCGCTGCTGGCTATGGCTGCCCACTTCTTAGTGACTTGACCCTGTCCCCCGTGCCGAGGGACTCGCTGCTGCCCCTGCAAGATACCGCCTACAGGTATCCAGGCTTTATGCCGCAGGCGCATCCCGGCCTGGGTGGGGGCCCCAAGAGCGGCTTCCTGGGGCCCATGGCGGAACCTCACCCTGAGGACACATTCACCGTCACCTCCCTGTAGTGCCAACTGAAGTGCCGACTGGACCTCGAGGTTTTGTTCCTGGGTGAGTCTGAGGATGTGGGTGCAATGGGCAGAAGAAGCCTGGGGGCTGGGGCTGGGGAGGCGTGAAGACATTAGAGCTTGGGCAGGGGGCAGAAGGATGGCCACAAGCCAGAAGGACTTGAAGGCAAGACTGGGGACCCGACAACAGAACAGGGAGTTGGGATTCAGGGAGTCTGGCGTTAGCTATTGAAAACAGTCTTAGGGAGGAGGTGAGTGCTTGGGTGGGGAACCCAGCCTGGGGCTTAGACATTCAGGGGTCCCATTTTGTAAATGGCTGGAGGACCATAGACTGGGTGGGGCTGTCTGGTTTGGTTCATCAGGTGTCCATTCCCCTTAGCTATGCTTGGTCCTGAGCAGGGACCACCTGAGTCCCAGCGCACACTTATCACTTGACCTCTTGTAAGGGAGGGTGTTTGCATCACTGCGTAAGACAGATGAAGGAAGAAGCAGGTTGGATAATTACCCACAAAGGCCCATCCAGGATACTGATCCTGCCGGCTTCCTTGTCTCCCTGGAACTTCATTTAATTCAAGATGCAGTCTGACAAAGGCCAGGCTGAGGGTGTGGCTAGGATGTCCTTTTCTGGCCTCGAAGGGTACCCCAAAGGCTATTATTCCACAAGGTTATTGGGATTTCACTGTCTGGGAACCTCCAGCCAATGGGTCTGTCCCCACGTAGGATGTTGCCTACCTAAAAAGTCCCAGGCTCTTTCCTGAAACCAAATTCAGTCCTTAAGAATTCAGTTAAGTATTGTTAGATATTTCAATATTGTTTTATCAGGTACTGTCACCTCCTTCAGTATTCTTTAAGATTTTATGTTCAAGAAAAGGAAAATAAAAGAGGGGGAAATGCCCCCAAAATGGTCTAAGGGGATAGAGTTGAAGAAATCATTTTCTTGATGAACAGCCTGCTCCAGAAATGCAGCCATTAGTGGCCGTTCATTTCCCCCTCTTGGTACAGACCTGTTGCAGAACTAACCTGGACATGGTGCATAGTGATGGAGTGGGCTGGGGGTCTGTTTGAGCCACTCACCCTGCCCCACACCTCTGTGACTGCTGCAGCCTCCTGGGAATGTCTTTTCCTGGAGAAGGAATGACAGGGCTTCTGGAAAGCCCCATCCCTGCTCGCGGAAGGCCATTTGAGGCCAAGGTGACTCAGGGTCCTGAAGTCATGTCAGTGGAAACTTATTACCCCCTCTCCGCCTGATCTCAGCTCCCTTGGTGCATGGAGATGGCAAAGGGCAGCACGTGGGAGTCAGGAGGCCTGGGGAAAGACCATTCCTCAATTGGCCAACTTGCTACGTGCCCTTGACAAAGCTTTTGCCCCTCCTTCTCCCCATCCCCCCAACCTCTGTTTCCCCATCTGTTGAAGGAAATTGACTTTGGTAATCTCTTGGGTTCTTGAAATCCTCCATGGCGCAGAGAATGGACCAGACTTTCTTGGGGGCAGCATGTTTTTCCTCATAATGAAGCCAAACCGAGATTAAAATGGGCTTCCATTCCCCATGCACCTCATTGCAAGCAGCAGAGCCACAGACTGAAGCAGACCAGGGAGAAGCTGCTTAGGGTTTAAAATGTCAAACACTTGATCCTTCTCACTGGAGGGAAGATGTCTCGTGGATAATCCAGAAAATGTGAAATAATCTGAAAACCTTTCCTTGCGGGCTCTGGGTGGGAAAACAAACCGGTGTGGGGGCTGGGTGTTTGGGCAGGTCACGGCTCAGTGAGATACATAATGGAACCACCCAGCGAGGCCTGAATGCAGGAGGAACTGGGACACCATCCAGCCCCACATTCTGGCCTGCTCCCCACTCAGAGCTAGGAGTTGACAGCACTAGTCCTCAGACCGAGACACTCAGTCGTTCCAGAGACATCCGTCCAACACCCACTGCCTGCCAGGCGTTGGGCACACAGCAGTGAACACCACAGTGAGCCCCTGGTCCTCAGGGGGCTTCCAGTTTAGAGGGAAAGACAGGAAACAAGAACACAAAGCATTTGGCAATTATGGCCATAGGAAGGACCATGCAAGAGAAGAAAAGGTTGGAGGCCGCAAAGGTCTGCAGCCAGCTGGCCAGGTGCTGAGGCTGATATCTGAAAGATGAGGGTGCGTTAGCTAGATAGGGAGGTGGGCAGAGGGAACGGCAGTGGGTGAAGCCTGGAGGCCAAAAGCAGCTCAGCTTTGACGACCTGATGAAAAGACAGTAACACTAATGACGGGGTGAGGAGGCAGGGCCAGATCATGCAGCCGTTGGAAGGAGTTTGAAGTTTGTTCCAAGACAAATGGGGAACCATTGAAGGGTTCTGAGCTGGGGTACCGCGGGTGGTGGCAAAGCAGGCAGGTGTTGAAGGAGGGAGACCAGCTGCGGTAGCTCAGGCGAGCAATGGTGCTGGCTTGGACCGCGATGGCGGGAAGGCTGTCCCCCCTTCTTCATCCAGGATGGCACATACACCCTCATCTCGGGCAGCCCCCGCTCCCAGTGCCAAGGACTGATTAAAAGCATTGTGGGGAGTGAGGAAGTGTTGGGGGTGCAGAGAAGGAGAATGGTAAGGAAGAAGAGTAACAGAGGGAGTGGCGCTTGTTAACAGTAGGAGTGTCACTGTCAACAGAGGGCTTAAACAAGGAGGACAGTGACACACTCATTCACCAGCAGGGCAGCGAGCCCTTTTGACCCAGAGCTGGGTGCGGGACCAGTCACTGAGCTCAACCTCGCATCTTGAGCATCACCCCCACCTACCCTCCAATGCCTGTCCCGATGCCAGGCACAGCCCCTGTCCTTGAGGGCCCATGGAAGCTAACCCAAGCCCACAAAGAGCCTCAGGCGTCTGGGCGTGAGATGGTAGGGAAAGCAAGCCTCGTGCACCAGGAAGGTGGGCCATGGCCCCGAAGTCACCTCTCAGTCCCTTGGTAAGAAAAGGGACATGTATTCGTGCTGGGCCGTTTGTACAACACAGCCTCACTGGCCCTTCACAGCAGCCTGAGGGGTAGGGGTACTTGCCTCTTCCATCAGCGAGTCAAATCTCGGAATGCAGGTGCAGCTCCGAAGGTTGCCCAGGGAATCCACGGGTAGGAAACAGCAGAGTTGGAATTTGAACCCAGCACCCCACCCTCATGGATCCTGTATATTCTGCCTTGCTGGTCCCCCACGCCCCTGATCCCCACCCGCAAGATGACGGAGTGGTTGGATGCTCCCCACAGCTCTGTCTGGGTCTGACATTTTAAATGGATTTTGAGGTTCTGTGAAAGAAGCTGCATCTGAGCTCAACCTTGAAGGAGAGGCAAGATGTGGACACAAGAGACTGGGGGAAGGGCGGTTCCAGGCAGAGGGAACTGAGAGCAGGGGCAGGTCACATCCCAGTGTGAGTGAGAAGCAGAAAGCTGGGAGGAACCGAGCGGGGAATGTGGGCCCTGACTGTCTGGGAGCTGAGCTGACGGGGGGGAGGGGGGCGAGGGGCGCCCGGGGCCGCAAACATCTTCTCTAGTCCCTTAGATGGAACGCAGAGCCAGACAGACTGGCTCCGCCTTGGGCCCTCACAGCTGAAGATCAGCCCCTTCTAGACCCTGGGGACAGGCTGCGAGGGTGGAAGGGCCCCTCCAAGGTGTTCAGGGATCTCGAGTCCCCCTCTCCTCCCCATTCCCTCTTGGGTCTGGACCTGAGGCCAAGAGAAATGTCACAGGTCCTCCAAGGTTATACCAGCTGGGGCAGGAAGCAGCTTCCAAGGCCACCAGTCAGCCAGGGTCAGCAGGCATGCCCGGACCTGGGCCAGGCCCTGGCCGCTCTGGGCTTTGTCTCTCCCTGTCTTGAAACCTCAAGAGGTCACCTGATCTTGCCTCTGGCCCTGAGCAAGAGGCCCACACCTCAGGGGTCAGGCAGGCTTGCCCGGGCTCCTCTCCCCACTGGTGCTGTCCTCTCTCCCAGCCTATCTCTCGCCTCTCCTGCAGCCATTTTCAGGCCAGGCCTTCTTGTTCTGAGCCCTTATTTCCTGGAAATGTAATCTCTCCATGAGCATGCCCTCTCAGGCCCCTCCTCTCCCATCTCCCCGCATCCCTGTGGACCCGGAAGAACCCAGGGAGGCTGGAGGGTGGTGGCTGGGAACAGGCCTGTGGGTGCAGACAGGCCTCTGTGCAGAGCCCGACTTCATCCCTTCCCAGCCATGTGACCTGGTGAGTCATGTCACCTCACTGCGTCTCTTGTGAGAATTAAATGAGATTACCCATGAAGCACTTAGCCCAGTCCCTGGCACGCAGGAAGCACGTAATCAGTGGTTGGTAGATGAGTGAATAACATACCTCCTCGCAGTCTGCATGAGTCACACACCTGTGACCCTTTTCTCCAAGCTCAGGTCTCTTGTAGCCAGCCCTCCTTCACCTGCTTTCCCCGCATCCTGGGAAGGAGCTTGTATTCTAGTGTAGGTTTGGGGCCTTTGGGTTTGGGAAACTGAAATGCCAGCTGGTTACATGCCGTAACAGTGGGGCTGAGTCCTCCCGGGGGTCCAGAGTCCAGGTGAGTCACAGGTCCCACCCCAGTGGACCTGAAGGCTGGTGGGCAATACACCAGTTCTCTGTCTCAGTCCAGATCATCTGAAAAAGATTTCCTGTCACTTTCCATCTAACTTTGGCTACCATAGTGCCCTCAGTTGTTACCGGAGGGCAGGAGAAAGTAGGTTAATTCTGGGTTCAGCCCACACAAATGAACCACTTAGCCTGAGCCAGGCATTGCGTGTGGTACTAAAGGAGCCATTGAACAAGATGAGCAGTGTCCTGCCCTCATGGAGTTTGCAGCCTTTAAGCGGGTGTTCATTAGAAGCATCCATGTGGGCATCACTCACCAAGGGAGGGACTGAGATGCTCCCACCACACATACCAGAGACCACCCTCTTGAACCAGGGGCAGGACTGGCAGGAAGAGCTTCCGGTGGGGGGCGGGGCAGCAAAATGGGTCTTGAAGCTATAACCTTGGGTCAGCCCAGCCAGCACCTGGCAGGTCTTTGCCCCAGTATCTGTCTTCCCCTGGAGCCCATACCCCTGCTGTGGCTGCCAAATATCCTTCAGGTTTGTGAGATGCTGTGTCTGGACAGCTCCCCACTCCCGAATATTTACTGGATGAATTGATTCAGACATATCTGCTCTTGTGGCTTCATTGTGTAACACCTTCTGATTGCATCCTCAGCCCTTCAGCCTCCTATCCTGGTGTTCTAGGCATTCGAGGCAGCTTCTTCAGCCCCGACTTCCTGCTCGCACAGCCTCTCTTCCCAGCCCTAGACTGGGGCCTGGAGAGAGCTTTCCAGGCCCCTCCCCTCGTGCCTGCACCTTTGTGTTGGCTGTGCCCTGGCCTGGGCCGCCCTTCCCTAGCCGCCAGTCATCTCCCACCTGTCAGGTCCTATCTTTCACTCAGACACCACCTCCTCCAAGAAGCTTTCCAGGATCCTTCCGAGGCGCAGTTAATCTGCAGCCCTTTATGCAGCTGTGACAGCTCTTTCTGGGAATGACTTCCTCACTGCGCCATCAGCTCCTTTAGGCAGGTTACTCATTTCTGTGCAGTGTCACCTCAGTGTCTCATCATGCCTGGGACATTTCAGGGGTCAGGGTTCCCCCCCGCCACCTTGAGTCAAAGAAGGGCATGTAGACAGGGAGAACTGTGAGAACGGGTTAGGCCTCAGGGAACAGACATGAGCTGGTTTCTCAACCCCGCTGTTACCAGATACACTCCCAAGGATGAAGCAAGGGTGGGGTGTGTAAATGAACCAGTTCCAACTCTCCTGGAGTTCTCCAAGTGCAGCCCCTCCAAGTTTGTAGAGAGGAAGAGGGACTCGCCCAGCCACCCAGGCAGGAAATCACAAAACAAAGAGCCAGAAAGGACCCTTGGGATCACCCAGGTCCATGTTCTTGCCACTTCTCAGCTTCCATTCAATTGCATGCCCAACACATTACCTGTGGGTGACACCTGACCTGACAGGCATCTCCCTTTGGGAAGAGAGAGATGGGCATTAGGGGGACATATGTAGTCTCCTCTCAGGAGTGAGGAGGTATGGAGTGTGAGGCTCCAAGAGGTGAGAGAGACACACAAGGTCACACGAGCTGGGTGGGCAGCCATGGGTGTAAACCCCGCTTGGTTTCACTAGCATCCCTCTGTGTGCCCAGTAGTGGGGGGAAGCAAGGGAGGGTCCCCAAAGAGGGAATGACTGGCAGAACTGGAGTTTAAGGAATGCCTCTGGTCACTGGTGGGTGGATTTTGAAAAACTCTGGGGCAGGGAGAGCCACACCCAGCCACGCCACAGCCTGCCCACCCCCAGTTGGAATCTTCATCTTTCATAGATGTCTGTCTGGGTCCTGCCTACCTGCGAGTATCCACACCTGCCAGGTGTGTTCTGGGTCTCAGGTTAGCAGTATCTCCACATTTAAGGGACTCGCAGGCCTGACTTTGCCTGAAAAACCTCCAGGGATGGATCACCTTTGGGTAGCTGTGGTTTGTCTCTGACCCCTTGTCTTTGGCACATTATTTCAGTGCCTAAAGATCTTCCCCCATTCCCTGTTCAACCCCCTTATTTTGCACAGCAACTGAAGCCCAGAGAGGGCAAGGACTTGACCTAGATCACACAGCAAATCGGTCTCAGATTCTCACGCACTCTTTGCCTTCTGTTCCACTGTGTTTGGATGTTGAGACCCGCCCCCCTTTCTGGAGGGTAGAGACTTGAAGCTGAGGCTGTATTTTAGACTACCTCTCCGCTGGTTTGCTTGAGTGAATGCACAAATGTGTGCTCCTTTTGCTGGGGAGAGGAGCTCTTTTTGGACAACCTGGTTTATCTATGGTCTTCAGCATTTTAAATTCCTGCTCCACTCAGCTCTCTCTTGGTGCCCCCACTGACAGGCAGAGGCCACTGAGAGACCTGGCCCCACAGACTAGGTAAAACTGCTGGAGCGCTAGGCTCCGTGGGATATAGCTCTGCAGCCCTTCATTATGGAGGTACTAAAAGGTTAAGTCTCGTGAGCAACGGCCGGTGTCCTGGGGCGCTGGCCACGTGCTGGCATCAGGGATGCCCAGGAGGAGCTCGGAAGGGAGTGAAAGGTGCCCCAGTAACTATGGTAACAGGGTGGTCTCAGGAGGTGTCTGGAGATGTGCAAGACCTGAGCTGGACCTTGACTCCCCCATCAGACGTAGACACAGCTATGTCATTCAGTCCCCTATATACCATTGACCCCAGCGTGTGCTGGGCACCCTGCTCAGCAGTGAGTTGGAAGAGTCAGTCTTTCCCACCAAAGCTGGGTGAAGTGTGTTCCCTGAGCCCCCCAGAGCTTCTCTTGCCGTACCCCCATCTCCCTGCCTTGGGGTCCCCTGGTTTGGGGGTCTGCTTTGCTTCCTTCTCTGCTCTGTGAGCCCCTCCTGAGCAGGAACCAGATCTGTCTTCCTCTCTGCTTTGTCCTCAGTGCCCAGCACCGGGCCGCCTGGCCCAGCAGCATTGGTTCTGGCCTGGGGTGAGTCGCACCTAGTGAGGTCAGGGTTCTACATGGCCACAACACTCTGCCTTCCTGGCTCAGGAGCCTCTGGTTTTGATTCTCTCCCCATCCCCCACCTCCCACCATCCCCCAGATTCTGGCCAAGTCATGAAAGCTGGGGAGGGTGGTGGGAGGAGGAAGGTGAGACAGCGGTGGCTTAGCAGAGGGTGAGAAAGCCCCCCGCTGCCTGGCCGCCGGCACCACGGGAATGGTTCTGGCAGGAGCTGCCTGCTGGGCTGAGATCACCATGGAGACCTGGCTTGGAGAGGGTCACTGGCAGTGGCTAAGGGCTGGAGGGGGGCGGGGGCGACAGGGATTTGTGCAGAGGCTCCCAGCCTGCCCTGGGGCCCTTAGGGGAAGCAGGGGAGGCTGGGGTTCAGTACAGTTTGCTTGTTAAGTGGTTTGGAGCTGCTCATCCTGAATCTCCCCCTCACTTGTCACCCCAGTACACCATATCTGTCACCCCAACGGCCATTCCTTAGCTTGGCAGCTGTTCTTCAACTGCAGTAAAGCTGTCTTACAGATAGATGCCCCCAGCTCTCCAGCAGAACCTGTGCCCCCCCCACCCGTTTATCACTCCCTTAACTGGAGAACGGGCACCCACCCCAACTGCACCCCAGGTCCCCACCTCCCCAGTTGTGATACAGCTGTCACCCTAACAAGCACACCTCTTACCCCTACGGCTAATTTTCCATCCTTCTCTCACCAGCAGGAGACCTGACAGCCTAACAGAGATACAGCTCCTGCCCTCCCACTCACGCCTCTGCAAGCCACCTGGGCTGATGCACCAGGGTGGGATTCTGTTCTACCTCCTAGGGGTCCACCTGGCTCCCCTGACCCTTGAGGGGAGTCCTGGCAAGTCCAGCCTCAGGACAAAAGTCTTCCCTGGGGCTGACTGCCCAGCAGACAGCAGTCGGGACTGAGCAGAATTTAAATGTGGCCCCATTGGAAAGGGAAGCCAAGAAAGAGGACAAGAGAGGAAAGGCTTTCAGTGGCTGCTGGTTCTACGGGGGGTAGGGGGAGGAGGGTGGATGGCTCCCTGAGGAGTCTCAGAAGGTGGTTCTAGCACCTCCCATGCCTGCCCATTCATTTCAGTGGCATGGTCACTCACCAAGTATAGGAGACGTGAATTTTAGGGCTCCGAGAAGATGGAGCCCCAAAAGAGCCAGGATAGTAACTAGAGATCTTGAGACTATCACCCTTTCCCACTGGACATCTTCCTGCTCACCCCAGCAAAGCTGGGGGTCTGGATAGGAAATCAGGTCCCCAGAGCCCTGCAAACGTAATTAGGACCATCTAGGGAAGTGGGCGACTTCATGTCTCTTGTGTCTGATGATTGTAGGGACTGGGGAGTTTCTGAGATTCCAGAAGGCAGGGGCTGCAAACAACACAGATGCTATTGTGTTGTCTTCTTTCTTCCTTTATTCCGACAGACTTCCTCATCACCTCACCTCTGTAAGGAACAGAATGGCAGTGGTAGGGAATGGGGAGAAGGTTGGATTGGGAAGAAATTAAAGCCGCAGTTCACACCTGTGCTGTGCTAGGGCCTTGTCTTCCCATTATGTCATTCCTTAGAACAGCATCAGTAGGAGGAATTACTAAACTTACTGTTACATTAGGAAATTGAGACTTGGAGGGCCTAGCTGGCCCAAGCCCCAAGAGGATAATGACTCGTGCTAATTAGTATCACTTATGATGCATTTATGGACCGGCCGTAATCTGCCTCAAACCACTGAATCTTCCCAACAAATACACAGGATAGTTCTGTTATCCCCTTTTTACAGATGAGTAAACAGGGCCCCAGAGATCCACTGACTTGCCCAAGGTCCTACAGCTATGAAATGGAGGTGCTAGCATTTGAGCTCAGCTGTGTCTGACTCAGAAGCTCAAGTTCTTAGCAGGTTGCTCTGCCTGAAACTGCACCTTCTCATACAGCCCATCCTTTTTCCCTCAGTGGTGTGGGCCTTGGGCACACACCTATTTTACCAGTGGGAAAATTGAGCTCAGAAGCAGGCCAGAGTTTCATGAGCGGGGCCGTTTGGAATTTTCTGGGAGGAGGAACAAGGCAGTTCACTTCTGGTTGAATTGGGTTGGAGGTTCTGCTCTTAGACTCCCTGTTCTTAGAGCTCAGGGTCTGTCTCTGCCACTGATGTCTGCCTCTTCTCTTGTGTTTCTTTGCAGCTTTCAGAAAACCAACGCCAAGACCCCTCCCAGCGTCCACATCGTCCTCCTCTGCCTGCCCCTCTGCCTCCTGCTGCCCCCCCTC
>SJXQ01003989.1:306128-400369 GCA_006408695.1 Aepyceros melampus | reverse complement strand
GGAAACGGGGGTGGAGGGGTAGCTAGGAGGGGGTGGCTATCCTGGGAGAGGGGGGGAAATAAAGGGAGAATTTAACCCTTTCGTTGCCAGAGGGTCCTCCAGCCAGTCTTCCCCAGGCTTGACGGGGAGGGGGAGGGGACTTGACCAATCGCTAATACGGTCTGCACCCCTCACTTTCCATCTGCTTCCAGCATCTCTCCAGTTCTGGCAGGGGGCATCAGTTACCTTCCCTCCAGTCCTGCCCTTGTCTGACGGGTGAGGAGGGAGGGAGCGTGGAGGAGTGTGCTGAGGACTGGGGGCCAGAGGACAGCGGCACGAGAAGGGTTACACCTCCCCACACCTTAATCCCAGTCCCAGAGCCCCCCTTTCACGCAGCCTTGACCCCCTACCCTCTCAACCCCGCTGTTTTAATTGGCGTGGAGGGGGCGTGGCCGTATCCCAGGGTGGGGGGAGCCGGCAGAGGGCTTGCAGGTAGAGGCAGTGGGAGGTGGGGGCTTAATAGAGGGGGGGAGCCAGGCGGTTGCCTAGCAACCCCACAGCTGTCTGTTGACCTAGAAGAAGCTGCGCTGTCTTGACACAGCTGGTGTTTACATGTAACCGAGGCTCTGGCTTACCGCTTGCTCAGAGGAAAGCTGAGGCAGTGCCCTGGTGGCAGCCTGGCCTCGGCTCCCGGCTGTGGTGGGCTCCGTGCCTGGTTCCTGCCTGCCCTCCTTACTTCAGCTCCCACCTCAAGTCCAAAGGGAGAGAGAGTGGGAGGGCAGATCTCAGAGCTGGAGGCACTGGGGCTGGGGACAACTGATAGACACACACACACACACACACACACACATGGCACAAAACCCGAGGCCTTCAACACAGAAATGGTGGGAGACTGAAAAAGGACTGAGGAACAGGGGCGCTCAGTTTGTGCACAGATTTCAGCCCCCACAGACAACTCCAGCATTTGCAGGAACGCAGGCACACACAGACCCACGAAATCAAGCTGACAGCAGGCACACACACCGGCACAGAGGTGCCTGTGGCAAAATAACATCCAGGCAAACACACACAGACACACGGAAACAGTCATCAGGTGGCGGACATCCCAACATGCAGACACACTCGCGGACCTCTTGGTACAGAGGACAAACAGGCACCGACCATCTGATAGAGACACACACTCCAGCACTCTGCTACGCCGAATTCTCCATGTGGTAACACTGGCAGCTATCACACCACCACAGTCCATTCCAGCCTAGGGTTTGCAGGTCTGCATTATGAAAGAAACCCAGCCTCACATACAGAGGAACATTCACACAGGGGAACACCCAGCTCCCCAGACTTCCATTGATTGCCCACAAGGTTTAAGGCAGGCAGCTGCTGACAGCACGGACACAAGCGAAGACACACCCAGGAGCCTAACATGTGATGGGACACAGGTCCCTGAAGAACCACGAGCCCTGACATGTCCCGCCCGCACCCACACAAACACATGCCGGCTTAGGGTGTGAGCCGAGCTGACTCCTCCCTGCCCACAAGCCCTGAGTAGCAGCAGATGCGCCTTGGGGTCAGAGGGCCCTAGTGGCTCCAGCACCAGCTCCAGATGAACCCACACAGCCTGGGCTGTACCCTTGACCCTCAGCGCTAGGGAGGAAACAGCATCAGCTTCTTCCCTGGGAGCCCCCCACCCAGGCTGAGCGGGAAAGATATAGCCCATCCCCAGAACCCCTGGTTGGAAGCCTTGTCCTCCCAAGTCCCCGCCTGGACTGACAGAGGAGACATGGTCCTGCACACAGCAGCCCTGTTCAGATGGAGGCTGTATCTCCCTCCCAGGCAGCTCTGGACGCTACAGACACACAGACACACACACACACACACACACACACACACACCCCAGCATGTGGCAGCTCCCGGGAGGTTCTGGAGGGCTTCCTGACAGAGGTGAGCCTGGGGCCTGGTTTGGGAGCCCAAGAGGGAAGGAGGAGGGGGTGTGCTGAGGAGGGCCTCCTTATCTCACCCAACACCCGCCCCTCGCCCAGCGGTTCCTCCTCCCCCAGGGCCTGAGGGCCTGCTGGGGCCCCACAGCCCCATCAGCCCAAGCAGTGAGCAGGAGGAGGAGAACGGATATTTTTAGCTTCTCTGCCACTGACATTTCGCAGCAGGCGACCTGGGGTGAAGCTGAGTGAGTGCTGAAGGCTGGGAGAAGCCGCCAGCGCCTTCCCACCCCCGTGCACATACACACACAACTGTGCACACACACAGACACATCCCCCAACCGAAGGGACACAGCTTCAGGTACACAAGTTATGTGCGGATCTAGACACACACACACGCGCACATCTGTACACACACTCGGTTCACAAGCCACTTTAGCCTAAAACTGCACACACCTGGACGACACCAAAATGGACCCTTTCACGCACCCAGATACACGCACACACAGTTCAGACATACAACACACTTCTCACACATAGCCGAGCATGCGCCCATTCGCTCATCATTTAGTCGAGAAATAGGATTCAATGCCTACTGTGTGTTAGGCACTATTCTAAACACAAAAGGTGCCATGAAGAAAACAGACCAAAATTCCAGCCTCACAGAGTTTACATTCTGGTGGGGGAATGTTTGACCATAAATAGACAAAGTACCATTTCAAGAACCACACATTGAACCCAATCCCCCAAAATGTACAACCACATATGTGAACAGCTCCCTCCATTCATCGTCCCACAAATACACATAACTGCATACGCCACCCTTAGTCAAGACTCACACACACCACTCTGCCTTGTGCCTCAAAACAATCACAGATGTGTACCCAGCTGCACTCATATGCAGTTTTACACTTCACATATAAATACGCAGACACGACACACACACACAAATCTAGCCACACACACACTGTGCATAGCCGTATAATTTACTTACCTGCGTACACAGAATACAGCCTCCACAACAGCATGTAAATGCAAGGTCACACAGCCTCCTCCACATACCCGAATGCACTTACACACACACGCACACAACCTCAGGGTAAAATTCCTCTTCCTGCCTAGAGCGCACACACACATGTACATGTTCCCACAACCTTCCCCTACCCAGGGAAGTCCAAGCCTGTGTGCCTCTGTTCACAGGTGTACATACAATGTCTTATCACACTCACAACGTCACATACACACCTAACTCCCAAGCTCCAAAGAGGCTACACACCCAGGTTCACACCCACCCCGTTTTCTCTTAAGATGAGTCTAGTCACGGTACACCACACGTGTGCCTGGAATTCTGCCCACAAGATTCCAACCCTACCGACCCCAGGGTTTAAGGGGTTGAGTCCAGGCCTTAGAGAAACCCAGCAAGGGGCAGGACTCCCTCAGAGCTCAGAGTCTGCCCTTGGTGCCCAGGCTGGAGGTGGAGCCAGGAAAGTTTAAACTTCTCAGATCTGCCACCAGGCCCCTCCCCACTGTCCTCTCCTCCACACCTCCCTCACTTCCTCCTTTAAAAAAAAAAAAAAATTGTATTTGGTTACACCAGCTCTTAGGGCATGTGGGATCTAGTTCCCTGACCAGGGATCGAACCCAGGACCCCTGCATTGAAAGCACAGAGTCTTAGTCAGTGGACCACCAGGGAAGTCCCCTCCATCTCTTCTTGAGTTCCTTTCCTTCTCTTTCTCCATCTCCCCATCCCAGTAGCCCTTGGCCCAGAACCAAACTCTCCTTTTCTCTTCCAGGTTCTGCTGCCCCAAAGGGTATTGGCGCCCTTGTGGTAAACAGACGGACTGTCAAGCAGACAGACACATCACTTGGGACAAAAAAACCAAAGCAGAAGCCAGAGGTCCTTGTCGTATCCTATCCTGAAGAACCAGGAGGGAGAAACAGCTCAGTGGGTCACGGGAAGGCTAGGATAGGATGGACTGGCCCCTGGGCCAGCGTGCACAGCAGACACATTGGGCAGAGGGGCAGGCCTGAGCTCCAGTTCTGACTCTGCTGTGTTACCCTGGATCAGTTGCTGCCCCCCTCTGGGTCGCTCTTCTGCTTCTAACAAAGAGAAAGCTGCCGTTGGTGATTTCTGAGGCAACCAAAATTCTCAAAGACTCTGCAGCAGTTGTATAAAGGGAGGGGGCCCGGGAGCCTTGGGAGTCTGATTAGAGTAATAAGAGGCCCCTCCTCAGGGGCTGCCGCACCCCTGCAGCCTCCTCCCCCATCTAGGCCTGGGCTCTCCCCTGGATTGAAGCACCTGAAGCCAACAGCACCCCCTGCCCCCTAGTGCCTATAAACACATGTGCTCCTCTAAGCCTGAGCCATGTGTTTCGCCCTCTCCGGACCTTAGGCTTTCCAGGCTTGTGTATTTAGGGGCTCACATTCGGGCTCTGTGCCGGTAAGCCAGTCTATGTGTGCTCTGTCTGTCTGTCTGTCCAGCTGCCAGCAGCCTTCAGGCGCCAGGAGGAGAGGTGGGGGCGGGGAGGGAGGTAGCGTTGACAAGTTCCAATGTCTGGTTTTCCCTCCTGGAAACCCCGAGCTGGGGCTGGCCCCCCCTTCCCTTCCTGTCTCTCTCGCTCAAGCACGTCCCTTCTAAGAGCCCCTCTCTGCAGACACCCCCAGTGGAACCAAGCCCAGATTTGCTGCCAAGAAGGCCGACATTTCTTCGACTTGCCACGTTAAAGGGGCCTGCACAGGCACGCACTCAAACCATCCCCCCCATGTCCTCCTCCTGTGCACATTCAGACGACCCGAAACACACAAAGGCACGGTTGGACACAGCAGCCACCTGTGCACACAGGAGGTAGCACATGGAGCGCATCTGACCCCGGGCTCACAGACAAGTACAGACACAGCCATGTGCTCCCCCTTCCTACGCCCAGCTTACCACAGACCCTGAAGCACGCCATTTCCAGCACACAGTGCTCACAGACACGCATAAACACAGTCACACACAGGGCTTTGCGGAGCAGAGAAACAAGTGCAAACCCGTAGCGCATTGTCTCCCTGCCCCGCACAGCCGCCACACCACCACAGCTGCTGCAGCCCCTGCGGATGCAACCTCAGGAACACAACACCCGGGCCGCCCGTTCTCTGCACACACAGCCCAGCGATCGACAGTCACACACGGTCATCCTCTGTGTAGCCAAAGATAACACGCTTAAAAAGCCTGCTGGGCGTGGAGAGACACTCCGTGCCCATGCCCTGGACATTTGGGCCAGCCTTCTCTGTTCCACAGTGTCTTTCTGGGACCTGCCTCAAATCCCAGCTGCAAGCATCCCTCTGGTGTGCACACACAGTCACTGTCCCCTGGGCAAACACAGAGGAGCTCAGACTCACAGTATTGTCGTTATCCTCTTGGACACGATAACAAATTCACAGGGGGCCAACACACCCAGACACGAGGTGAGTACACAGACTCAGACACGAGGTGAGTACACAGACTCAGACATGAGGTGAGTACACAGACTCAGACACGCGTGGTGAGCCTTTTATGCACACACCAATTCCTTGTCACTAACAGTTGTCTTGTTTCCTTCCCTCGTGCTTACTCAAACAACGCAGTGGTACCCCCCCCGCCCCGTGTCTCACAAACCAGCACAAACTCACCACACACAGCATCGCCTGTGCACACTGAGGCAAATATAGACTCACACCAATCACCCCCAACATTCCCCCCCACCTCAGCTTGCACACACAAGCATGCACGCAGCCACGGAGAGACCCAGCTATCCGAAGCTCACACACAGACACACAAGCCCCAGGCCCACAGCCCCAGTCGCCTGGCCTCCCCTGTCTTGGCTGGTGAGGGTGGGGAAGGACTGGGAAGGTTGGGGGCTGGCTCAGCTCTTGTTCCCTCCCTCCGCCGGCTGGCTCGCTCCTTCCTGTCTGGCAGAGTCAGCCAGCCGAGCCCCAGCTCCAGCAGCCCTGGCTGTTCTGGGCAAACTCTCTCAGCGGGCTGGTCTCGGCTGATGCCGTAGCAGCAGCAGCAGCAGCAGGGGCGAGAAGGCTGCGGGCGGCTGCCAACGTGGCAGACGGCGGGCAGGGCGGCAGGAAGGAAGCTGGGCCCGTTCTGCGCCCACTCACTGGGGGAGACAAAAGCCAAGGGGGCTGGATGAGTAGGCAAGGCAGCTGGGCAGGGGGACTTCGTGCCCAGCCTGGGCTCTGGGCCTACATTGCCCCAGACTCACTGGGTGACCTTGGAGAACTTGCTCCCCCTCTCTGATCCCGTTTCCTCCTCCTTCAGTGAGTGAACAGTCTGCTGTGGATGCTTCTTCCAGCTCCCAAACCTTGTATCCAATGCAGGGCAGAGAACTCAGGGGAGAGAGAGGTGGCTTCACTCCGTGGCCTCGGGCTAGTTCCTTCCCCTTTCAGACACTTAGCTTTTCAGTCCAGCAGTTAAAAATCCCTCCCCTCTGTACTGCTGTCACCGTTGACAGTACGTTTTCATTCTACAAAGGTAGCAGCATTTTCCAGATAAGAAAACTAAGGTTCAGGGAGGTCAAATGATGCACCCTGAATATGGCAGGGCTGGGACAGCAGCTCAAGTCTTCTGATTTAGTCTCTAAAATCGATGTTGCCTCCTTTATCTCCCAAACATTCCACACCCTCCCTGGTGTCCTGGCTGCCCCTCTGAGGCCCTTCCACCCATCGTCTTACCCTCCCAGCGGGGCCCTCAGCAACGCCCCCCTCAACCTCCCAGAGCCACCTGGTTCTGCCCTGGGGAGTCAGGGTGCAAAGGCCAGACAGGCCTCCCACCAGCATTCCAGCTGCCACTGGGAACACAGCTGTCAGCAGGGCCAAGAGAGCCAAAAGTCACCTCCCAAACAGGCCCACATAATTGGTACATTGTCAGCTCAGAACAGAGCTTCTCTGGGCTCTTGGGCAAGCCCCGGTCCTCTTTGGGCCTTGGTTTCTTCATCTGGCTGCAGTGCATTGGACTAGATGATTTCCAAGGGCCCTCTCAGCTTGGAATGTTGCCTGGGGAGTGACTGGGGGTAGCAGCTGTGGCAAGGTCCAGGCAGCTGTGGGTGGGTCTCAGGTATCTGACCTAAGGAATCTGGCCTCTGCTTCACCTGCTTGCTGGGGTCACAGCTGGGCCCTCTCCCACATCTTTGCAGGATGGCTGGGTGGACAGACAGATGGACAAAGGTATGAAGGAGAGCGGCGGGGGAGGGGGGGAAGGAGACCCTCAAGCAGGCTCCAGGGGCTGAGCATCCCCTGTGGAGGGAGGAGGACAAAAGGTGGAGAGAGCCCTGCCCCCAACTCTCCTGGCCTCCTTTGTTTACTGGACAAACTCCTGCTGCTTACTCTGCCCAACAGGTCAATCTGTGGGGAAGACAAAGGTGAGACACACGGTTACCTACGAGGGGTGAAAGCTGTGGTATCAGTCCTGGGGGCCAGGGAGGAGACACCCAGCTCAGCTGTGGGAGTGAAGAAAGGCCTCTAGGAGTTGGAGGGTTCACAGGTATTGTGATCAGCCTCCCAGGACACATCAGAGTAAGCCCAGAGATGTATGCGTCTTTCAGTGTGAGTCTGTGGGGTGCAATTACTGTCCCATTTTACAGATTGGGAGGTCAATGCTCAGAGATGGCAAGACGGAGCCAGGCCTTACATCCTGGCCTGCCTGACTGCAAAGCCAGAGTTGTTTTTGTGTGTGTGTGTGTGTGTGTGTATATACGCGCGCGCACACACACTATGCTACTCAGCCTCCCGAAGGAGTGAATTGCTAATGGTGGCATTTCAGATTTCAGATGTAGTGACAGCAAACTAGAGAAGAGGTTCTGGACAGATGGTTCCCAATCGGGTCCCTGCCTCGGGCTAGCAGAGCAAAGGTTTGTCAGGGCAGGCGAAGCGCCCTCTCCGTTCCTCTCCTGTGTGGGATGTAGGCCGGTCCCCCACACATACTCCCTTCACCATCCCCCTGCAGCCCTTTGGCCCTGCCTGGGTGACCTGCATGAGCTCAGCTTCCCAGCAGCTCGGCGGAGGAGGCAGCCAGGGCAGAAGGCTGCCTCTGCCCTCTCCCTGCTTGGCAGTGCCAAGGGAGGTGGGGCCGTGGAGGATGGAGGGGGTGCCTCCCAGCCACCAGACCTCCAGTCTTGTCCCCCAACTCGGGCGCCCCTGGGGTGTGCTGTGGCGGACCAGGCTGGGACAGGTGGTGCCGGACTGGGGCATGCTGGTCAGGCCTGTCCCCGTCCCCGTTGCTGCAGCCTTGTTGAGCTCCATTAACAAGTGGCCGGAGGTTGCCTTGTCTCCATGGAGACCAGACAGTCAGTGCGGCTCTGGGGTGAGGGCCGTGATTAGTGAGTGTCAGCTTTGCCAGCCCTGCTCTTCCCACCACCCGCCTGCCACTGGGCTCAGAGACAACAGGCCTGGCCGGGGGTGGGGAAGGACAGGGAGGGGGCTCTGGGGCCCCCACAGCCATGGGGGCTTCCAAGCCTGGCCCTAGGTACGGTCTTTGTCTCAATTCCTCCCCCTTCCCTCCTCAATCCCTCTTGCACACTGCCCCCAGGGCGAGCTTCCTAAAACACAAGCTGAATCCTGACACTGCCTCCGTTAAGAACTTTCCATGGCTCCCCATTTCTTGGAGCCCAAGAGTCAAATTCCTTATCATGGCATTCAAGGCCTGCCTTCCTTCTTTCCTTCACTTATTCCTACCAAAAAAAATATTGTTTTGAGCACCTACTGTGTTTCAGGAAGCCTGCCAGGTACAACGTGGTCCACGCAACAAGGTGACAGAGGAACTTCCCATCTATTGAGAAAAACTCACTACAAACAAAATACAAATCAATAGATACCTGATGACAGCTCTGCAGAGGGCTGGAAGGGCATGGAGCAAGTATGCTGGTAGACAGTAATCTATAGGGGGCCAGCCTGCCTAGGGGGGCTCACGGTGGCCTTTCTGAGGAGGCAACGTTTTGACCAAGTCACAGACATTGCTGGAGACCCAGCAGTGGGGAGGGCATTCCGGGGAACAGCCAGCACTGGGGGTCCATCTTCCGCCCTGGCCCGCCCCTCCTCTCCTACTTCTAACCCCACCCATGTTTCCTCTCTTGGTGAAAGGCAGCAGGCTCTCAGAGGGAGAAACCTCTGAGTTATCGCCAACTCTTTCTTTTTCACCCGTGCGCACTTCTCATCAATCGTGCGTCTTGTCAATGCTTCTCGCTCCTCACTGCACTGCAGGCCCCATGATTTTCACTTGACTCTCACACCTGCCCCCTAACGGGCTTGTCCCTTCACTCACGGTTCCGTCTTTCCTCTGCTCAGGGTTGAGCGCCCCCTATGTGCTGGGCCTGGTGGTCCCTGAGCAGGTGGTCACTCAGCCAGAGTTTAGTCATGAGTCCCCAAGAGGAGAAGACCTAATCTAGGCCTGGCCAGGGGGTGCCCAGGAGGGCTTCCAGGAGGAAGCGTGGCTAGTCGGAGACCAGAGGGAGGACAAGGAATTAACCCAAGAAGGGAGAGGGGAAGACATTCCACGCAGAGGAGGGGGCCTGGGGGCAGTCGGGAAGGAAGAGGTCAGGGCCTGATCTGCAAGCTGCTGGGGGAGCCTCTGGGGGACTTTAACCCCCAGGGCACACGCTCAGATCTGCTCCCCGACATCCAGTCTCTCCTCTTCCGGTTCATGTTCCATCCACACTACAGTTAGAATCATCTTCCTAAAATAGGCACAATCATGTCCCTTCCCAGCTCTTAAAGGCCTGCTCTGTCCTCGGCCCTTTAAAGTCCAAACTCGGGCAGCAAGGCACTGGAGGCCCTTGAAACCGCCTTTCCAGCCTCATTTCCAATCACTCCTCCCAGCTGACTCTGCCCAGCCACACCCAAACAGGTCATATCCTCCTGGTCTCTGGGGCCTTGTCCCTGGCATGCCTTCCCCCACTTCTCCAGGTGAAGTCATCCTTTAGAGCCCAACTCAGATGTCCCCACCTCCAAGAAGCCTCTCCTGATTCCTGTTGCCCAACAAAAATAGATTTCTCCTCTCCGCCCCCATTCCACTTAATTACAGACAGCTAATAGTCATCGGATGCTTCTTTCTATATGCTAAAGTGAAAGTCACTCAGTGGTGTCCAACTCTTTGTGACCCCAGAGACTACACAGTCCATGAAATTCTCCAGGTCAGAATACTGGAGTGGGGAGCCATTCCCTTCTCCAGAGGATCTTCCCAACCTAGGGATTGAACCCAGGTCTCCCGCACTGCAGGCAGATTCTTTACCAGCTAAGCCACCAGGGAAATCCTTCTATATGCTAGACTTTATATATGTAAGCATTCATGTTCATGATATTATTTCATCCTTATGGACATCTCAAAAGAAAATATCATCATCTCCATTTTACACACATGAAACTGAGGCTTGGAAAAGTTAGGTGACTTGGCCCATTTCTAAAGGTAATAAGAGAGAGAGCTGAGGCTGAAACCCAGGAAGCTGGAGGCCACAGTTCAGTGCTTACTCCTTAGTCCACCTTGCCCTAGTAAGGTTTCTAGCCATGCCTCTGTCTTCCCTTGGAGACTAGGGACCTTGAGACCCTGATTCAGGGTCCCCAGGGCCGAGCATATGGCTCTACATATGGAAGAGGTGTGCAAATGTCTATAGACAGAATAAATAATTTTAGTAAGAAAGCTACTATTGGGTCTTTCCTGGTGGTCCAGTGGTTAAGAACCACCTTGCAATAGAGTGGACCTGGGTTTGATCCCTAGTTGGGGAACTTAAGATACCACATGCTGCGGGATGTGCCACATCTAGAGATTGGCCACAACTAAAGAGTACCCCGTGTGGCAACAAAAGATCCCACGTGCTGCAACTAAGACCCAACATGGCCAAAAAAAAAAAAAAAATGCTACTAGAGGGCAGTGAGCAGGCTCACAGGCAGGTTTCTGAGGGTAAATCAAACTGTTTTATCCTGAGTGGATCTGGTCATCATCCTGGGGCCACACCATGCCCAGTCTAAATCTGGACTGTAGTCCAGCCCCAGCTGGTCACCAAGGTGCTGGTGACCTTGGGATTCCTGTCCTTTGGCTGGCAGCCCCTTTGGGATCAGACGGGTCCAGCTTTGAATCTCAGCTGTGCCCCTAGATATAACTCTGTGACCCCCAGGTAAGTGACTTTACCTCTCTGAGCCTGTTTCTTCATCTTCAAAATGGGCTCAATAGTGCCTGCTTTTCAGGGCTGTTGTGAAGATAATGGATAGCAGGGATTCTTACTATTCCCAAGGGACTACTTCAGGCTTTGTCATGTCTTCTTAATTAGTTTGATCTTTAAGCCCAGGCAACCAGGAAAGTAGGAACCCCCACATTCAGAGGGTCTACTTTCAGCCTCCTCTACTGGCTTCTTCCCTCACCGAATGAGGAGTCAGAGAGAGAGGTCAAGAGGCCATGGCCACCTGAAGCCCACCTCCACCCCCTCTAGACTACCTCTGGGTACCCAGATCCTAGAAGCCTTTGAACTAGGTCCCAGAGCCTGAATGGTCCTAGCCTAGACCAAACCCCACTGCCAGGGTAGATTCCTAGGCCTTTGAGCTGGCCATGGAGTAGCTGTTTGCTGGGGACCTATGAACAGAGCTTGAACAGGCTGATGGTGAGGCAGGGAGGGGATGTGAGACAGAGGTTTCCAGTGTACTCTCTTCTTAGGGGTCAGCTTGTCCTGACTAATATTCACATATGACCTGAAAGGCAGGCATTATTAGCACCATTTTAGAGATTAAAAAACTGAGGCTTGGATTAGAAGGGCGACTTCAAAGTTTCTTTGTTTTGCTGCCTCGGAGGTGGCAGTGATTTATATCTAAATGCTTTATACCCACTGCCTCGTTTAATCCTCACAACAAACCTATGCTTTAAGTAATATGATCATTCCACTTTACAGATGAGGAAGCCGAGGCATGGAAGGGTTAAGGGATTTGCCTCAGGTCACACAGCCCACAAGCGGCAGAGCTGGGAGCTGAACCCTGGCAGTCAAGCTCTGAACTCTAGGCTCTGCTGCCTATTACCATTTGCAGAGGTAGAACTCAGTGCCTTAACTTGGCTCCCAATCACTCTGCCTCAGTCATCTGTCTGAGGAACGGCTTCAGAGAAGACGCTCTGAGTGCCCCCTGGTTGTAAAGCCAGGAAGAGGCAGAAATGAGATCCAAGCTGAAGGGAGGGCCCTGTGGAAGGAGCTGGACTCTTGCTTTTTATGCAGCTCCAGGATAGCTGGGCAGGGCCCTGGGGGACAGCTCCAAAAGACACCCCTCTAGCCTGAGCTCACAGCCATGCCCTCCTTTGCAGCCTGAGGCCTGAGAAGATGGCGCTTTCCCAGGGCCGAGGCAGAGGCAACAGCCCCCGCCCCCGCCTCCGCCTTCCCCTTCAAGACTCAGCTGTGGGGTGGCTGCCCAAGCTCCCGCCTCTCCCACTCTCTGGCCAAGTTGCTGCTCTGTGGTCACCTGGACCCAATTTCCTCCTTCCTGCCTCCTCCCATCTCTGGGAAGCACCCTGGGCTGCCCTGCCAATTTCCAAAGGCTTCTCCCCCAAGAAGCCATCTCTGTCTTCCCTTACCGCCACTCCCAGGTCTCCTGCCCCTACTGGAGCAGTCCAGCTCCTCCCCTCCAGCCCCACACGTGGAGAGAATCACTTGGACCATCAGCCCATTTTCCGTTTGGTTCCTGGCTGAACACCGGGTCCCCGGCCGATTGCGCTTCCCTTTGCCAGGGTGGCTATCACATTGTGTGCTTTCCTCTGCCTCCATGGTGCCGGCAAGGGAGGAGCCCCGAGCCAGTTTCCTGTGCCCCAGGAACTGAAACTGGTGCTCAGGGGCCTGGAGCCAGCATCACCATTTGTCAAGCTTTGGAGGCCAACCGACTCTTCATTTTAAGTGAAGAAAGCAAGGAGACCCAGGGACGGGAAGGAATTGCCCAGGGTCACCCAGAGGCCAGGCTGGGACTCAGACCTAGCTCTTCTGACTCTTAGGCCCAGGCTCCTGATGCTCTATCTGGATCAAGTTTCTAATCCTTCCAGGCCCTCATTTTCAGGCATGAGACCAAAATCAATCGTCCCTGACAATGTATTGTCAGAACCTAAGGGGTTAATTCTGCTTCAAATGCCGTATCTGGAAAAGTCCCAAAGGGATTATTATCCAACCTCCTTCCATCCCCCCAACCCACCCATTTTATAAACAAGCAAACTGAGACTCAGAAAGCAGAAGGACCTCCTCAAGGTCACAATGAACTGGAGCTAGAGCTGAGATCAGGTTCAATGTCTAATTCTTTGCAGGAAAATTAAACATCACCAACTAATTCATTCATTCAAAAATTTTTAGAGCTTAATAATGCCAAGCTCTGTGCTGAGTACTAAGAATATAACAGTGAAAAAGACAGCCATAGCTGGATGAGACATGTGGGGACTCCTGGGTACAGAAAATGTTTAGCGTCATGATGGTCTGGGTACCGGTTACATGGTATGTTCCATTTGTGAAAATTTATCAAGCTGCATATTTCGATATGTGAGGTTTTCAGAATGTCTATTTCAATACAAAGTTTTTAAAGAAGATCTTCACAGGCACTGAGTTCAGAGAGCTACAGTATGCAAGAGGAGATGAGATGTTAAACAACTAATTACACATATAATTGTTTAATTACAATTGTGACAAGTGCTACAATAAAATAGAGGGTGCTCTGGGCTATGGAGTGGGAGGAACTGATCTAGTCTTGGAGCAGTCAAGGAAGTCTTCTCAGAGGAGGTGAGGGATATGCTGAACTGTCAAGAATGAGCAGGAGACACTTCCCTGGTGTTCCAGTGGTTAAGAATTTACCTTCCAATGCAGGGTACATGGGTTCAATCTCTGGTCAGGGAACTAAGATCCCGCATGCCATGGGGTAATTAAGCCCACACCCCACACCAAGAAAAGCCCAGGCACTGCAGTGAGAAGCCCTTGCAGCACAACTAGAGAAAGCGTGCATGCCGCAACGGAAGACCCCACGCACCACAGAAAAGATCCAGTGCAGCCAAAAAATTAAGAAATAAAAAAATGAAGAAATGAATAGGAATTAGAGCAGGAATGAGTCTCAGCCCCTACCTGACAACACACCACGATGAATCAGGGACCTAAATGCAAAAGCTAACACTATAAACTCCTTCTGCTGCTGCTGCTGCTGCTAAGTCGCTTCAGTCGTGTGCGACTCTGTGCGACCCCATAGACGGCAGCCCACCAGGCTGCCCCGTCCCTGGGATTCTCCAGGCTAGAATGCTGGAGTGGGTTGCCATTTCCTTCTCCAATGCATGAAAGTAGAAAGTGAAGTCGCTCAGTTGTGTCTGACTCTTAGCGACCTCGTGGACTGCAGCCTACTAGGCTTCTCCGTCCATGGGATTTTCCAGGCAAGAGTACTGGAATGGGTGCCATTGCCTTCTCTGCTATAAACTCCTGCTGCTGCTGCTAAATCACTTCAGTCGTGTCCGACTCTGTGTGACCCCATAGACAGAAGCCCACCAGGCTCCCCCGTCCCTGGGATTCTCCAGGCAAGAACACTGGAGTGGGTTGCCATTTCCTATAAACTCCTAGAAGAAAATAAATGGGCATATCTTCAGGATCTTGGAATAGGCAAAGATTTCTTAGGCATCAAAAGCACTCAACATAAAACAGAAGTATCAGGGGATGGGGAAAAGCATTCAAGACAGAGAAAACAGTATGTGTGAAGGCCCAGAGGAAGGAAGAGGCAAGGTATGCTGGAAAGAACTGACAAAAGGCCAGAAGACATGGAGGCAGTGAGCAAAAGTGCAAGAGGAGGCGGAAGCCAGACTACCCAGGACTTTATGGCTTGGGTTTGGAGTTGGGACTTTATCCTGAGGGTGCTAGGCCCTGAGAGGAGGGTTCTGAATAGGGGGAGTGGCAGGAGAAGCAATTGAAGCAACAGTTGGGGGATAACCTGACCTTAACCTGGGTTTGCAAAGAGTGCTACCTCCTTTGATGTGTCTGGGATTGCAAGGGTTGCCTACACAAAAAGAGAATAAAAGGGAACACTCCCCTTCTTCCCTGCTCAGCAACTAGACAAGGCCAGGCTTGGATTCTGCTTCCTTGCAGATCAAGATGCAGTTTTACAACCTGAAAAGTCACTTCATGCAGGTGCCAGGATGAGGCGGGGCATGGCAGGCGGGGACTTGGGCTGTGAGGATCTGTCCTGCCGGGCCCAGCCCTGGTCTTGGAGCAGCTGGAGTCTGCCAGCTCCCACTCATGCCTCAGCTCTGGCTACAGCCCCACCTCACCCCTGCTCAGCACCTGTGCCTCCTCCCATTTCGTCCTCCCTCAGAGGACTACAGAGGCCCCTTGGGAAGAAAGAGCGCAGAGGTCAGGGGTTTCTTCTGCCCACTTCCACTCCCACCCACATACCAACATACCTGTGCCAGAGCTGGAGTGGGCTCAAGCAGCCAGGTCCCAGCATCACTCAGGCCTCCTGCCTGCAAGGCGCTCAAGAAAGGCACTGAGGGACTTCCTTGGTGGCGCAGTGTGCAAGAATCCGCCTGCCAGTGCAGGGGGCGCAAGTTCGAATCCTGGCCTGGGCAGATTCCACGCGCTGCATAGCAACTAAACACACGCTCTATGGTCCTAGAGGTGCAACTATTGAAATCCCAGCGTGCCTAGAGCCTGTGCTCTGCAACAAGAGAGTAGTGGGTGCGAGAAGTTTGTGTACCCCAAAGAAGAGTAGCACCCACTCTCTGCAAACAGAGAAAGCCCACACAAAAGCAACGAAGACCTAGTACAACCAAAAAAAAAAGGCACTGAAAGTGGTGCCTCCATTCAATATTACCTACACTTTCTGAGCTGCACTCCAGGCAGGGCTAGAGTTAAGAAGGTGTTGTTCCTGCTCTCCCGGAACTCTTGGGGTAATGGGGGAAAGGGTGCAACAATATTACAAGTGCTTTACAGAGGTGCAAAGTGCAAGTGAGCCTGGAAAGTCAGGCTGATTTCACTTGGGGAACAGAGTGTGAATATCAAGCAAGATCTCCTCCAAGAGGTGACATTTGAGCTGGGTCATAAAGAATCGTAAGACTGACAGTAGGAAATGGTCTTTGTAGCAGAGGAAAGGGTAAGAATTACTGGAACTACCTGGAGTGTTGGGTGCTGTGCTCAGCACCCTATGTATTTATTTAATCCTCATGATGAATCTATGAAGAAGTATTATAATTATGCCCATTTTCCCAGATGTGGTAACTGAGGCTTAGAGAAAGGAACTGATTCATTTACAAACTTCCACATCTGGTAAATGGCAAAATTCAGACTTGAACCTAGGTCTTCCATGCTCTTATCTTCTCCTGTGTAGAGTGGTTTGGGCAAAGGACATGGGGAGAATGGTAGGAGGTGAGACTTGGGGGTGGGGAGACTGCTGGGGGGAGGCAGAGGTTTGGGTGGTAGAAGCTTTGGTGAGAAGAGCCGCCTTTATCAGAGAGCAGCGGGGAGCCATGCAAGGTCCATTAGTGAGGGAGGGAGTGAAGAGGGACGGGACGCACAATTAGCTTTCTGTTTTTACTTATTACCACTTTTAAGTGACTTCCCTGGTGGCTCAGATGGTGAAGCGTCTGCCTACAATGCCGGAGACCCAGGTTCGATCCCTGGGTTGAGACGATCCTCTGGAGAAGGAAATGGCAACTCACTCCAGTACTCTTGCCTGGAAAATCCCGTGGATGGAGGAGCATGGTAGGCTACAGTCCATGGGGTCGCAGAGTCCAAAATGACTGACTGACTTCACTTTCATCACTTTTAAACTTTTTATTTAGTTTTGGCTACATTGGGTCTTCATTGCGGTTCATGGGCTTCTCACCGAGGTGCCATCTCTTGTCGCGAAGCACAGGCTCCAGGGTGTGACGGCTTCAGTAGCTGTGGCACGTGGGCTTGGTTACCGCATGGCATGCGAGATCTTCCTGGACCAAGGATGGAACCTGTGTCTCTGGTATTGGCAGGTAGATTCCTAACCACTGGACCACTAGGGAAGTCCCCAGCTCAAAGACAGAGAACCCTGTTTAAGAGTTGCTACAAAAATCCAGGGAAAAGATGGGGGTTGAAGGATGGAGAAGACGGGGTGCCCTGGGAGATGGCAAGCAGAACCTGGGGACTAAATGGCTCTGGCAGATGAAGTGGAAGGAGGAGTTACAGATGATGTCCCAGGTTTGGGGCCTGTTATGTTCCAGAAAGAAGCTTAATAACAGGTCTTTAACAATATATCGGGTACCGCCTCCCTTAATCAGGGCTTCGCTCCACATGCAGCACCTGCAAGACTCACCCCTGGATGGTGCTCTTGTTGCTGTTCAGTCGCTCAGTCTTGTCTGACTCTTTGCGACCCCACGGACTGCAGCACGCCAGGCTCCCCTGTCCTTAACCATTTCCCAGAGCTTGCTCAAACTTGTCCATTGAGTCAGTGATACCAACCAACCATCTCGTTCTCTGTCGTCCCCTTCTCCTCCCGCCTCAATCTTTCCCAGCATCAGGGTCTTTTCTAACGAGTCAGCTCTTCACATCAGGTGGCCAAAGTATTGGAGCTTCAGCTTCAGCATCAGTCCTTCCAATGAACACCCAGGACTGATTTTCCTTTAGGATGGACTGGCTTGATCTTCTTGCAGTCCAAGGGACTCTCAAGAGTCTTCTCCAGCACCACTTAGTCTTCTCCAAATACCCCAGTGCAGTCACCACTTGCTTTTGTCCTTGTTCACCCGATACATATGGAGCATTTACTGAATGCCAGGTATTCTGGAGCTAGGGTGGACAAGGAACAAACTGCACTAGCCTCATTAGTGGCTTTGTGATTCCAGCCTGGGGTCTGCATCTGAATCCTGGTTCTGCTACTTCTTGGACTGAGTCCCGGCTCAGCTTCCAGCTTGCTTGTGACTTCAGGTACACGACTCTCTCTTTCCTTTTCTCAGTTTCCTCATCTGTGAAATGGGGAAACTAACCGTACCCAGCACAGGGATTAAATGGGTTAATGCATGGAAAGTCACTGGCACTGGGTAAGCATGTTGTGTCAGCTATTATTATTATTACAGAGTTCACCTTTTAGTGGGGAGACAGATCCAATTACACAATTAATTATTTAATTACGACGGGGATAAATACCTTGAAGGAGCAGCACAGTCTGGAGGTGAGAGAGGGCTCCCCAAAGTGAGGGATGGTCCCCGCTGAGCACCGGGGCTGGCCAGTTTAAGGGTGAGGGAGAGGGGTCTCAGAGGTGGCCGACCCTCAGGCAGAAGGAGGTGCTGAGAGGTTTGTATTTCTGTTAACTCTCCCTCTTTGAAACCTCAAAATGGTGCTGAGAAGTAGGTCAGACAGATACTCTGCCCCTATTTTCCAGAAAGGGCACTAAGACCTAGAGAGAAACAGGGACTTAGCTGGTCAGTGACAGAGCCTCCTGGTTGTTGCTCTGATCCAGGGGGCTGGAAGGGACAGGCTGAGAAGAAGCCTTTGTCCCCTCTGTCTGCTGGGGCGGGAGCGGCAGGACTGAGGCCGCAGCTGGCCACCGTTCCTTCCCCTGCCAGCAGAGCAAGTCCAGGCTCATGGCAGGGGCTGGGAACGTTCCTTTCGTCTTTTTTTTTTTTAAGGCACTTTAATCAACATTAAGCTGTGACTTCAAACAGACACAGCTCCCAACTGTCCTCCCTAACCCTGGGTCTCTCCAACTCCCCAGGGTAAGCCCCCCCAGGCAGCCAAGTTTCCAGGAAAGGGAATGAGGCCTGGCCTTGGAATCCAAAGACTTTGTGGTGAGTCCTGGCTCAGCCTCCAACTTGCTGTGTGACCTAGGGCAGGTCACCAGCCCTCTCTGGGCTCCGAGCGTCCTCTGCAAAACAGGGAAGGGAGGGTTGAAGGACATCAGGTGGTGGGGGAGGGTGGTGGTGGTGGTCGTGGTGGTGGGGGGAGCCCAGTAACCGGGTTCAGCCAGCTGCAGCCGCTTTGCTGCCCTTCAAGTTGGAGGCACTGGGGCCTCGGGGGTCCGGAAGCCAGGGACAGGCAGCCTTTCATCTCTGCTGGCCCAGGGTCGCTGCAGGTTGGCAGGCCCCACATCCCGAGATCGCGTTTCAGGCTGGAAGGGGCCTTCCTGTGACCTCAGCTGGCCAGCCCGGCCCCTGCCCCCTCCTCCCCATTCTCACCAGAGGGAAGCAGGCAGCAGCCCGCCCAAGGTCACTGGCCAGCAAGTGGCTGTCCTTCGGCCTGCCCTTCCCTCCCACCCGAGCCAGCCCCCACCGGCCTCCCACTGTAAAGCCTCAGGTCTCCTGGGCCATTAGGAATCTGCCAAGCGAGGCGTGGTCTTTTTCCTCTCTCTTGTTTCTTGGCTTGTTTTCCCGGTTCTCCAACAGCCGCCTCCTGCAAAAGCCTCCGGGTGCGTGTACAGGAACATTTTTCTTTAAAAAAAAAAAAGAGAGAGAAATGCAGCCACAATTTGGGTAAAAAAGCAACCAACTCCTTAATCCTTCCCTGTAACCTCTGGCTCCTCAGCAGGGTTGGCTCCAGCCGCTGGGAAGGAGGCCCTGCTGGGGTGAGAGGCCTGGGCTTGTTTCCCGCCCACCCCCTCCTCACCCGCCTCTGCTCTCCTTCAGGGTTTCGTCTGACTTCTGGAGCCAGGAGGAGACGAGCTGCAGGGCTCAGCAGAGCTCAGGAAGCATGGGGGGCTGATAGCGTTGGCCAGGGCCTCTGCCCTCTGCCCACTTGGCCACTTTCTAGGGAGGTTACACGGAGCAGGGGTTTTCACCCCTAACCCACTGCCTCTACTCCCGCTTTCATTCCTTTTTTCTCCTCTCCTAGACATTGTAGTCTCTCCACTACAAGTCTCCTGCAAGTTCCCTGAGCGCCATCTCCCATCTCACTGCTTTGTCATCCAGCACCAGGGCTTGGCTTTCTTTTTGTGAAAGCCATACACTTCCACACTCCAAGACTCTATCCACTCAGACTCCTCCGTAGCGGGGCACTCAATGTCCCCGCCAGGTCTTGCTCTGTCTGCGGAACCCTTAATTAATTATCTGTTGCAGCCTCAGGACCTGGGTCAGTGCTTGAAACATCCTGGGTACTTGGTGTCTCTTGCATGAATGATTTCAAACCATCAAAAGGTCTCTAGCAATATTCAGGGTGATCCTGCAAAAGGAACATTTGATCACGTCACATCCCAGTTAAAACCCTTCCGTGCCTCCCCAGCACCCTTAGAATCCAGTCCAATTCTCCATCCCCCACCTCTTTCCATTTGCTGGATCGCATCAAAGGATTTCCTTTTTCCCCCAACACGCCATCTTTCTCTTGCCTCTGGGCCTTTGTACTTACAAGAAATTCCCCTCTGCCCGCTACACCCTTCCCCAGCTCTCACCTGGCTGACTCCCTCTGGCCAGTTACCTTGTCAGATTACCCAGCAAGCAGAGGAACATGTATTCAGGACACCAGCAAAGCAGGGACACTAAAAACATTTTTTAAAAATGATTTGATGTTTGATAATTTAAAAAACATTTAAATAGTATTCATGGCAAACATCTGAAGTTTATTGGAGTTCCTTACTCTTATGTTTTGTTTTTTATGTTGAATTTACATATGGGCTGGGTGGTGGTAGGTTGACATAATCTGGCTCTGATTTTTCCTTTTTTTATTTTTAAAAATATTTATTGGAAACTTACATTACCATATGTAAAATAGATAGCCAAGGGGGAATTTGCTCTGTGGCTAAGAAACTCAAACTGGGGCTCTGTATCAACCTAGAGGGGGGATGGGGAGGGAGATGGGAGAGAAGTTCAAAAGGGAGGGGATACATGTATAACTATGGCTGATTCAGGTTGAGGTTTGACAGAAAACAACAAAATTCTGTAAAGCAATTATTCTTCAATAAAAAATAAATTTAAAAAGTTATTTATTTGGTTGTGTTGGGTCTTAGTTGTGGCACATAGGATCTTCCATCTTCTTTGCGGCATGCAGAATTTTAGTTATGGCATGTGAATTCTTAGTTGTGGCTTCTGGGATTAAATTCCCTGACCAGGGATCAAACCCGAGCTCCCTGCATTGGGAGTGCCAAGTCTCAGCACTGGACCACCAGGGAAGTTCCTTGGCCCTGATCTTTAAATCTCAGCCTAGATATCAACTGGCTTCCCAGGCAGTGCTAGTGACAAAAAACCCACCTGCCACCGCAGGAGACATAAGAGACGCAGGTTTGATCCCTGGGTTGGGAAGATCCCAGGGAGGAGGGCATGGCAACCCACTCCAGTACTGCTTGGAGAATCCCATGGACAGCTGAGCCCGATGGGCTACAATCCACAGGGTCACAAAGAGTCAGACACCATTGAGGTGACTTAGCACAGGCATCAGCTACTCCTCCAGGAAGCCTTCACTGACTCCTTGACAGGTTTAGGTCTCTTTTTTGGTAGTCCCAAAGCCTCTCTGGATTCTTTAATAATGCTGTTTTTGCTTTACTTACTGCTTTCTATTCCCTGATTCCAAGTCTGTAAACTCCCTGGGGGCATTTCTTTCCACCTCTGTATCTGCAGTGCCCAGAAGACCTAGTATAGAACTTACCCCAGCATGTTAGTATCTAGCCTTATAGATTCAGTCTCCTTTGCAGGGTTTGCACTATACATCATATTCTATGTCTCTATATTATAACTTTGTTTGAGGAACTCCTATCTGCCTTTCAAGACCCCACTCAAATGATCCCTCTTTTGGTAAGCCTGCCCTAATCCTCCAATTAAGTTCTATGCTTCTGTGGGCTCCCAGCTCCTGCTGCAATTGGTGTTCCTCTCTTTTTTTCAAATAATGTATTTTTTTAAATACTTGCACTTTTCCTTTTGCTGTTAGAGAGTTTTATTTTTATTTTTTAATATTTATTTACATATTTATTCGGCTTCACCAAGTCTTAGTTGTGGCACTTGGCCTCTTTCAGTTGTGGTCTGTGGGATCCAGTTCCCTGACCAGGGATAGAACCCAGGCCCTGTGTTGGGGGCTCAGAGTCTTAGCCACTGGACTACCAGGGAAGTCCTATGTATGTGTAGCTTTTATGTATGTGTTTTTCTCCCTCACTAGATTGGGAGTCACTCGAGGGCAGAGACTGGGTGGATGGATCCCTGGATTGCCAGTGCCCTGCACAGGTCTTGCAAGAGCCGTCAGCAGTAGAGGCTCATTAAATGAATAGACTAGAAAATGCTACAAAGGAGAGAAAATTCAGGCAGGATTTTGAAGGTGGGAGGGAAAAAAAAGAATAACATGTACTTACTGAGGGCATAGAGTCAGTACAGATAACAGCAAATAAAACAACTACCACTGAGAGCACCAGAGTGCAAAGGGTAAGAATAGAACTAAGCTCTGCCTCTTGTGGGCTGTGTGGCCTTGCGCAGATTATAGAACCTCTCTGTGCCTCAGTGTCCTCGTCTGTAAAATGAGGGAGAGTAATGTTGCAGAAAGAGGGACCCCTTCCAGGGCTCAAAACTGGGCTCTTGTCTAACTCTCAGAAATGACTTGTCCAAGGAGACATATATGCTGACAAAGCAAGAGATTTTATTGGGAAAGGGTGCCTGGGCTGAGAGCAGTAGGGTAAGGGAAGCCAGGACAACTGCTCTGCCACGTGCTCAGTCTTGGATTTTATGGTGATGGGATTAGTTTCCGGGTTGTCTTTAGGCAATCATTCTGACTCAGAGTCCTTCCTGGTGGTGGATGCCTTGTTCAGCCAAATGGATGCCAGAGAGAAGGATTCTGGGAGGTGGTCGGACATGTGGTGTTTCCTTTTGACCTTTCCTGAACTCTTCTGGTTGGTGGTGGTTTAGTAGGTCCGTGTTCCTTACCAGGACCTCCTGTCATAAAACAGCTCATGCAAATAGTTACTGTGGTGCCTGGCCAGGGTGGACGTTGCAGTCAGTAATTCCTCACAGTAATGGGATCCACCTCACCAGGAATCAAGTAGACTAATATTTGCCAGGTGCTGAGAGCTGTGCCAGGCACACGTGGGCACTGGGTGTGTTGCCATCACTGTTACCAACTCCATTGCTGAGTGCTTTGGTTGTGCTGGGCACTTTCATCTGGCTTCCCTGTTTAGTCCTCACAGCGGCCTGAGAAGGGATTGTTGTCTCCTTTTATCAAGAAATGAGGTGTAAGCAGGCCAAACAGCCTGCAGAGGCCACTCCCTGGGTAAGCGGTAGGAATGGGATTTGAACTCAAGGCTTTCTGGCCTGCCCGCCCACCGGTGTTCGTTGACTGTGTAGCACCTGCCTGCAGGAGGAGGGGGGAGGGAGAGAAGATGGCACAGTGGGAAGGCAGGGGGGGCCTCGGGAGCAGAGCGGCAGGCATTTTTCTAGAGCTTTCATTTCCGTCTGCCTCTTCTGAGCAGGTGAAAAACCCCACAGAGGGCCCTTCACTTGAGTCCTCCCCCTCCTCCTCCCCCTCCCAGCGCTGTCTCATCCCCCATGCTGGGAGAGGGGGAGGTCAGGCTTGCCTTGTGGGAGTTGCAGGCAAGGGGAGTGAGGTGGTGGGGGAGCATCATTCCAGATCCTTCCCCTCCAGCACCGCCCCCCCTCCCCCCACCTTCCCCCATCAAAGTCGCTCCGGGGAGGAGAGAGCATTCCAGGTGGAAGGAATGGCAAATGCAAAGGCTGTGATTCAGGATGTGGAGGCGGGGAAAGCCTGCAAGCTTGGCTGGAACCGAGGTTCGGGGGCCCCCTGGGATTGCTCAGTGGAGAAGAACTTGTTTGACGAGAGGGAGGGAGGGAGAGAGAGAGAGATGCAGTGGACCCAGCCTGAGCTAAGGATGCCAGAGGCAGGGCAGTGGCTTGGAGACTGTTCTGCCTCTGAGCACAGTCCTCTCCAACCTCTTGCCCTCAGGCAGGGCTTGTGTGAAGGGGCCAGGGTGATTCTCTGTGGTCCCTCTGCCCTGAGTCCCTGTGCTCTGGCAGTTCTGTACCAGGCATGGGTTCATGGCGTTTGGTGCCTTCTTTCAACTGTGCTTGTCCTCCCTCCAGCCCTACAAGATCAGTACGAGTCACTCCATTTTATAGATGAGAAAACTGAGGCTAAGACTGCCCCAAGGTCACACAGGCGTAAGAGGCAGATCTGGAACTCGAATCCAGGACTGTTTCCAGAGATGGCAATCTGCCTGCTATGCGCTATACTGGCTGTGACTGCTTTTCTGGAGTGCTCGCCATCCCCATAGCAACAAGAAGAGGAAGCCTTGTGCTGAAGAGTACTTTATAGTTCGTGCAGGACTTGTTTTTTCTGCTCCTCACAACAGCCCTGGAGGCAGAGCTATTATCATCCCTATTTTATAGACAAGGAAACTGAGGCTCAAAGACGGGGTGTGGCTTGGCTAGGACTGAACCATTAAGTGGCACCGTTGAGATTCAAACCAGTTCTGGTGACTCGATGTGTCTTCCTGCTTCCCCTTGCAGAGGGACAAGTTATGTTCCCTAACCTTATCAGCCTCCAAGGACAGGGAACAGGCAAGGGTTATTTTCTAGAACTGGTGGGAAAGGAACAGGGTTTGGTCTTCAGAACCTGGGACTTACCAGCAATGATTATTTTATAGTTCCGTTCCAGGTGAGAACTGCTTGGGTACTAGAGAGGGCTTGCCTCTCAAAAGCACCAAGCCCTCTCAAGTTCCAAGGTTGGGTTTAAATTGCAGTATATTGTTTCTTTTTTTAAATTGATTTATTTAATTGGAGGCTAATTACCTTACAATATTGTAGTGGTTTTTGCCATACTTTGACATGAATCAGCCATGGGTGTACCTGTGTCCCTTATCCTGAACCCCCCTCCCATCTCCCTCCCCCCAAACACCAATACAGTCATATTGTTTCTTGACTGTTTGGCCTTGGGTAAGTCACTTGAACTCTCTGTGCTTCCTTTATCTCATTTGGAAAATAACAGGACCTAAATTATAGGCCTGCTGTAAGAATGTATGAGTAAAGCACTTACCCCATGGCTGGCACATAGCAAATGCTCAATGTTAGTGCTTATTATTAGTAACAGTAATGTGTGTTTTTTGTTTTTTTTGGCAGCACCATGTGGCTTGTGGATCTTAGGTCCCCAACCGGGGATCGAACCCATGCTCTTGGCAGTGAAAGTGTGGAGTGCTAACCTGACTGTCAGGTAAGTCCCAAGATTAGTGTTAGTATTAAGATGCACAGCACCTCCCCTTCTGAAAGTAACCTATCTCCATTGCCTGAAAGGAGAAACGAAGTCTCCTGTTGCCAGACAACCTTCAAGCAAAGCACCAGAATCTTACCTAGTACAGACAGTAACTGCTGACATCAATAATAATAATTAAGGCAAACATTCAACAACTGCAGCTATGTGCCAATCACTGTGCTAATTACTTCACATTTTAAATATTTATCTACGGCTGCATCAGGTCTTAGTTGCAGCATGCAGGATCTATCGTTGTGATGTGCAGGCGCCAGAGCAGGTGGGCTCTGTAGTTGTGCCCCAGTTGCCCCGCAGCATGTGGCATCTTGGTTCCCTGACCAGGGATTGAACCCATGTCCTCTGAAATGGCAGGTGAATTCTTAACCACTGGACCACCAGGGAAGTCCCCGCATTTGAGATAAATAAAGCTGTGATAATCTTCACATCTCTGAGAATCAGGAGCAATTATCATCCCCATTTTACAGATAAGGAAACCGAGGTTCAGAGAGGTGAAGTCACCGCTCAAGGTCACACTGGCAGGAAATGGTACAGATGTGACTTGAAACCAGGCTTGCCTGGCTCCAAAGTCTTTTATGACAATTAAGGTCAGATGACAACTTGCCTGGTACCCAGGAGCTTGCATCAGCTCTCTCCCAATATCAGTATTAATCAGTTAATACTAATTGCTAATTAGTATGATATGCTGCCTGGATATGCTGCCTTAGGCTCACCTCCCTCCACGCTATGAAGGCTAAATATCATTTGTGAAGTGCCTTCTATGTGCCAGAGTGTGTATACAATTTCCACACTGAATCCTCACTCCCTCACCTTAAGCCCTTCTACCACTATCCCCACTGACTGGAAGAGGAGCTGAGGTACAGAGAGGTGTGGTGACTGCTTCACGTCACATGGTTCAAGGTTAGATGGCAGAGCCAAGATTCAAGCCCAGGGAGGTTGATGTCAACACTCCGGCACTACCAGAAAAGAACAGAGACCCTTGGAGAATGGCCTCACTTTCAAGCCAGTTGCCTTACCCTGTAACACCTTATTTGTTTAGGCCCACAGCAAGAGTTCTCTCCCCAGTGCAGCAATTCACCCCCATGGGCCTGGGCCTGGATGCTTTTAGCACATTTTCTCTTGGCCTCCAACACTTCTTCCAACCATCTGCAGCTTAGTTAATCCCCATTCATCAACTCACCTCTTCAGGAAGCTTCCTGAGACCCCATCTCAATTCCTGATATTCACTTTCATAAACACATTGTACTTTGCCTCCTTATTCCTTATCATAGCTTTTGATTTGTCTGATCATTTAACAACTTGCTTCCTCATCAACTGTCAGCCCCATGAAGGTATGAGTCTGTTTTGCTTACCACTGTAGCTACACCGCTGGCAGGCTGCCCTACACATGGTTGGTGTGTAATAATTTTTTACTGAATGGATGAATCCATGAATGAATAAATAGCTATCAGGCACTTTACACACATGACTCATTAATTCCACAATTAACTTATTGAATCCTCACAACTGCTATATTGTCCCCATTTAGAGAAGACCTGGGTGAGGCTGAGAGTTACAAAGTAGTGGAGCTTGGATTCAATCTTAGGTTAGTCTGCCCTAAAGCCATTGACCTCTGCATAGCACCTGCTGCCTCCCAGCGCCCAGTGGCCACAGTCAGGATTTAAATAGTCATCCGTCGTCAGACCACATGGCCCAATTTGAGCCTGGAGGTCACTGACTCAGCGGGCACTGGGGCCTTATGGGCACCACCCACTTGGTGGTTTCTGTCCTTCTAACGTCTTAGGCGGCTCCCCCCTCACACTCCCTTTTTGGCTTCCTTCCTTTCCAGAGAGGGAAAAGGACTAGGAATTATAGCCAAGGCAGTCCTTCCGAGAAAAACAATCCTGCGGTGAAAAGAGCCCTGTTCCGAGAGCAGAGAGACCTGGACATAAGTCCTGGAATAGAGACTGCTCCTCTTGGAGCATCTGTGTCCTTACTCAGGATTCTACCTGGGTTTTTGACCCACCTGTCACCCCTTACCCACCTCCTGATTCCTAGGCCCCCAGAAACAATTCGGGTACATCCCTTGGCTTCTTTTTCCCAGGAACCTCGGGGCTGGGGACTGGAGCTGGGGAGCGGCTTATTTTTCCCAGGAACCTCGGGCCTGGGGAGTGGTCACCTAAGTCTATGGTTACCAGAGAGATGGGGTATTGGCCTGAGGGCACCCTCTAGAATCTCCCTGGAATGCTAACAAGTTGGGGGAGAGGTCTTTCTCAGGGGACACCAGACCTGGAAGGGAGAAATACAGAAATGGAAGCCAAAATATACAGGTTTGAGTCCCAGGGTCATTTCAAATTCCCTGGGCGACGTTAAGTCATGGCGTTTTTAGTTTTCTCTTTTGCAAAATAAGGACAGGATCTGCCTTTAAGAGTTGCTCTAGAGAACTAACTGAGGTACAGTGTGAATCCAGCCTGCAACCTTTTATGATCGGCAAGACGCGCATATATCCACTCAAGCATGAATCCTTAACAAATACTACAAGACAAGAGGCAGACGTGACTGCTCCTCTTTGCAGGACAGACTGAGACCCAGGTAAGTTGAGAGAGTTGCCTGAAGTCGCAGAGTGCGGTGGCGGCTGAACCAGGGTCCAACTCTCCTGACCCTGGCCTTTCACACCCAGCACCAATCCCAGGACCCCGGGCGTCACCCCAGAAGGGCCCTTAGCGGCAGGCGGGAGCCTGTGACTCACTCTCCCCGCCCTACTTTCGGCTGGCCTGAGACCGGCCGGGAAGGAACAAAACTATCAGTAACTTTAGGGGTGTCCACAGAAACTTTATAGGGTTTGACCCATTCATCCTATCAAAGATCCTGGTTATTTGAACTCTAACAAGAAGAATTCAGCTCTCAATACACTTTTTACGAGTTTTTAGGTGGGATTTTCCTACTTTGAATATAGGAGTTGGTTTAGTTTCAAAGCTACCCCCACTTCACTTGGTTTGCCCCTTGCTGTTTACTCCGATTGCGGAAGTAGCTCGGGTGGAGCTCCCGGGACAGTACCCTTGAGTACGTCGTTTGCGTAGCTTTTAACTGACATTCCACTCAGGCCAATGGAAAGCCCGGAAGTCCCAGGCGGGTGGGGCAGAGAGCCAATCAGGGCGGTTGGCGGGGTGTGGCTGCGTCCCAGGGCGGGGAATCGCGTAATGGCGGACGCGGGCCGGACGAGCGCGGCTGGGGGCGTATCGCGCTGAGGGGGGGGGGGTCCGGCTGTGTGGCAGCCCGAGAGGCGGCCGGGGAGAACAGACCCTGTGCGGAGAAGGGCGGCCGGCCAGCCCTTCTGACGCTAAGGGCGACCGCACGAGACCAGGTGAGCAACAAGTCCCCGCGGGCGGGCCCAGCCGTGAGGCGCCGGGCCGGGTCGGGCCGCCCCTCCCGAGCCGCTCAGGGTTCCGGAGGAGTGGGTGCCGCGCCTCCAGCCGCAGACCGACCGAGAGCGGTGAGCGGTCAGCGCAGGGTGATGTCTTACAGTACACTCCCTTCCCCAGAGAGGAGATGTCCCGGAGATCCCCTCGCAGGCTTGGAAGGGCCCGCGGGCTGCGAAAGTACTCCAGCCTGGTTTATCTGTGCTTCCAACTCGCTGTGTGACCTTGGGCAAGTCACTTCCCTTTCTGGGCCTCCTTTTATCCATTTGTAAAACGAAGGCTTTGCGGGCAGACGTTGTCAGAGATCTTGGGCAAGTTCTTCTCTCGGCTGAGCCTCAGTTTCCATCTCTGGGCCATGAAGGCATTAAAGCTCTCTTTGAGACTTCTGGCCTAAGTTGCAGAGTGGCGGAGAGGAATGTGTAGTGTACGTGAGTGTAGGTGTGTGTCCAGGATGGTCTGCAGAGTAATAAGGAAAGTTGGCTAAAGGGGCCCATTGAGGAGGCCTCTGGATGGACCCCAGACTGTAATGGGGTGGGGTCTGGTTGGCTTGGTCTTCCAGGACCCTAGAATCTCTGAGATGGGGAAGTTTTGTACAGTTCTTCATAGAATCGGAGAAGAGGAAGGGATCCTTGGAGCCTCTTGGGGCTGTGATTGAAATTTAGGCCCCAAAGAACTTGGTTTTTTTTTTGAGTGGGTTAGAAGGAACATTTATGGTGTTCCTACTGTGTGTCAAACATGTTATTGTTTAATTTTTACAGCCACACTTGAGAATTTACAGGTAAACTAAGTTTCAGAGGACTTGAGTAACTTGCCCAAGGTCACACAGTAAGGTTCAGAGCTTAGCAACATTAGGATGTTTCCTTTGAGAATCACTGGTCAAGGGGTAATTGACTGTCTACTTAAAGGAAGTTTGCTTTGTCATAGATGGGGGAGGGGTTGGGTCCCAAACACTTGAATTGACTTCTGACAAGGAGACAGGCTGGGTCTTAATCTCTGGATGGTTAATCATAAGTGCATCCCCTTTGTTCAATTTGTGAGTTGGAAAGGACCGTTACCGAATTGTAAAAGTCACTCGGAAATGTGTCAGAATCTCAGAGAACTCAGTTTGAATCCTGATTGCATGGCCAGTAGAAGTTCACTAACTATTGGTGCATAGACTTGACTCTTGGTTTGGAATGGTGCCAGTCTGGTACTTTTTCTCCTCCCTAAGAAGGCCAAGCTTTCTTGGGATGGAAGAAATTTCCCATTTGTTAGTGCAAATTTTTTTGGATTCTTGGGGTGAAAGTTTCAATAGCCCGCCTCTTGATTAAGTGAAATACTCCTTTCTTTTTGCTTCCTGTTGTTTGACTTCTAGATTAGTGAAGATTGTGGACCTAGAGTGGGTACTACAAATAAATTACAACCCTTAATTTTTCCAAGTCTCAGAGCTTTTGGTTAATCAAAATGGTAGGACGGCAGTGTGCATTGTTCTCATATGTCAACGGTAGGGAAGAAAATTGGAAGAGGAAGTTGCTGAGGAGGAGGGCGTTTCTTAGCATTGGAGCCAATATGTATTTCTTTGTTTAAAATTCTAAAACCAGAAAAGCAGCAACTGAAGGAGGAAGCAAGGAAAGAACTCTGAAACTCTTCTTCCCATTGAAATGTTTTTAAGGACTGTTCCTGTTGCTGTCCCCTGTCCAAGGCTCTGCTTTCACAGAAAAAGTCACTTGTAATATGTTCTATGTTCCGAGATTGTATTCTAGAATGAAAGAATTTTAAATCTTAAACCTTCTGAGATAATTTTTTAAAAGTCAGAACTGAATATGTTATTCGTCAGTGAATGATTGTTTTTCTCAACATAATTACCAATTGTAGTCTTTGGGATTTTTTTTTTTAAATCAGTGATTTAAATTAGTGGATTTCAGCCTGAGAGGACTTGATCTAGATATTGGATGATGCAAATGTCCCCATCAATTGAAAAACAAAAAATGGTGTGTTTTTTGAGATTTGTTAAGTCTTTATAATGCTTTATTTTACAGGATTGTATAGTTGTGAATAGTTAAGACATTAAATTTGTTATCTATTGCATGTAAAGATTTACTTTTACTCTTAATATCAGTTATATTTTCTGTAAAAGATTTAGTCTTATATATAGTTTATCAGTCTGCAATACTGTGGGCGGGGGGGAGGTTCTTGGGATTAGTTGTACTTTTGAATTTAGAATTTTGAAAAAGAATGTACATATACTGTAAGTTATGTAACATCCCTGAAAGGTGTGGGGCAGCACCTTGTAATCAAACACAGTTCTATTTCTGCAGTAAAATGTCAGAATGTTCACACCAACTGGGATAAATAAATGTTATAAATAGCGTCATGTCATTTCATTTATAGTCATTTCATGTCAGGATCTGCCACCAAATGAATAATGAAAACATGTTTTTTATACCCTTTTGGATTTTGGAAATAAGGAATTGTGGAATTTTATGGATATAGTTTATATGATGAACAATTACAAGACAAATATTGTCAACCAAGCAAATTTTAAAGTCGTAGGTCCTAAAAACAGCATTACATAAGAAGACACTTTTTTCTTTCATATGATGTTCTTTTTTTCATATGATATTCTTATTTTAATATACATTAATATGCATTTTTCCTCAAGTACAAAATTTTACCTTTTAATACCGTTATTGAACTGTATCTTAGATGTTTGAATGACATCCCTGCTCTCTTTTTTAAAAAAGTAATTTATAGGTCTTGTGCTCATCAATTTTTATATAACAATTAAGAGAATTGTATCTTTTCCCATATAATTCAGAGAAAGACTAATCAGGTGAGAATCTGTAGAATCATGTTTGCAGAATTTAAAGTTTCAAGGTGGTCTTTAGTATGAGGTCATTGCTGCTGGATGAGATTTAGATCAAAATTTTTACGTTTTTAACTTTTCAAGCTTCTTCAATTTGTACATCAAGGAGTTTACTAAAATATATTGGATTTAGATAGTTTTGATTTATATTTTTACTTTTTAAAAAATTTCAATTATTTACCATGTGAAAAACGGAAGTTTACCAGCCTTATGAATTTGGGTGATTTCTTTAAACGGCCAAGGACCTCTAGGAGCACATTTACAAAAATTCAGTCTACTCTCTACTATTCTTGAACACTTCAACTAGGAGTGAGGTGGACTGGTATTGTTAGTGGTTAAAGAATTATTTCTCCTATTTAAAAGAAGGCCTTTGACATCATGAATTTGAGAGTTCTGGGCTTCAGGACAAACTGCCACCTGATTTGAGGGCCTCAATTCATTCTCCTAATTGGAGTGTCTCCATAGTTCCTGAGAGTGGCACTTTCGCTGTCTGGGAGATAGAAAGGGTGTATCAGTGTAACAGTGTATTAGGTGTAGTTGGTGTTTGATTGGATTAGGGAATAGGAACAGTTCTTATTCAGACTACCTCAGTTTCTTCTGTTTGGTAAGGATTGATAATATTGCAAAAGGGTTACAAATTAGCAAACAAACATATTATTACAGGTTACTCTGTGGTGACTGTGGTTAAGCTCTTCAAAACAATCACTGTGTATTACACTTCTTATATATTCTGTAAAGCCTAAAGGCCAAGGCATCACACTTTTGTTGCATCAGAATTTATCATCAAAAAGGAAATTATATCTGAGAATTCTGATGTCAGTAAACAACCAGGGTTGAGAACCATTGAGGTTAAGCACATGGAAGGTGTTCAGTAAATATATGTTGATTAATTTGCTATTGGACTTCCCTGGTGGCTCAGACAATAAAGCGTTTGTCTACAATGCGGGAGACCTGGGTTCGATCCCTGGGTCGGGAAGATCCCCTGGAGAAGGAAATGGCAGCCCACTCCAGTACTATTGCCTGGAAAATCCCATGGACGGAGGAGCCTAGTAGGCTACAGTCCATGGACTCACAAAGAGTTGGATACGATTGAGCAACTCCATATTGGTTCTGGCATGAATTGGGTAGGGTGGAAGAGGATTTTTTCATAAAGTAAAATAGCTTTCCAAGATACCAGCACACATCCAACAGTTGGCAGATCTGGATGCATAGTCAGTTGATTGCTAGTTACTCTGCCAGCACCGCCATCCTGATTTTGTGATCTAGGCAAGATTAGATACAGTCTTGTTGACAGGCCCCCACTCCAGTACTTTTGTCTGGAAAATCCCATGGGCGGAGGAGCCTGCTAGGCTGCAGTCCATGGGGTCACTAAGAGTTGGACACGACTGAGCGACTTCACTTTTACTTCTCACTTCATGCATTGGAGAAGGAAATGGCAACCCACTCCAGTGTTCTTGCCTGGAGAATCCCAGGGATGGGGGAGCCTGGTGGGCTACCGTCTATGGGGTCGCACAGAGTCGGACACGACTGAAGTGACTTAACAGCAGCAGCAGCTTGTTGACAGGCAACTGGAAGTTCTACTGAATCCGTGGATAGTGGCCTTACTGACCACAGTGATAGGTTGGTGACAATTGCTCAATGAAAGAATTGTTGGGATTTGAGTTGGGGAGGTGGACTCCTGGGCACCGGCAATGCCAAGGGAAAAAGTGGAAAGTTGTAATTTGTGTCTCCAAAACATAACAGAATGTGTGGAACATAATTGGTATTCCACAGTTTTTGTTGAATGGCTTTTTGTCTGCAAAGAGGCATTGTGAGCTGTGAAGTAAGATGCTTCCTACTCATCCTTCAGAACTGAGCTAAGATGTCTTCTAAGATGTGAATCGTTCCTAGGAAAAGTTGAGTGACTCCCTTCTATGTCTTCTCCTTTATTAAAGCAATTATCGGATATTGTCAAATCAGATAACAGACAAAGTATAAAACTCTTTCCTTTACCTGGCGATGAGCTTCTTATGGGCTGGGTTCATTTCTGTATGACCGATTGTGAAACACACAATAATGCTTTTTTTTTTTTTTGCCATGCCATGTGTAATGTTGGATCTTGGTTCCCCCACCAGGGATCGAATCCACCATCGCATGTGTTGGAAGTGCAGAGTCTTAACCACTGGACCTCCAGGAAGTCTCAATAAAGGCTCTATAGATGCTAGTAATGTTTAATTTAGGCCTCTGTCTTCTGTTTCATTCTTGTAGGCTTCTCTTTTTTTCCCAATTTATGGTCTTTCCTTTTCAGTTCATTCCAACAAACATTTATTGAGAGGTAGGTCTTTATTGAGCTTTGGGGTCAGGTTTCTCATCCTTAGTGCTATTGACATTTTGGGTTGAATAATATGCTGTATACTGGTAGACTGTCGTGGGAATTGTAGTATCTTTAGCAGTATCCTGGTCTTTATCCACTATCTATTAATGGTAACTGCACCTCTGCCCCTTCTCAACTGTGCCAACCAGAAATGTCTCCAGATAGTGTCAAATGTCCTTTGGGGAGAAAATTGCCCTCTGTTGAAAACTCTGTCAAGGGTAGGGGGTAGTAGGGTCATAGAGCAGGGATCAGTGTAGGTGTCCCTACATACGCGCTGTCCTTCCATTCCTCCTCTCTGGTTATATAGTCTCTTGTCTCTGACTTTTGGATAAGAAAGAAAAATGAGGGAAATCAGGAGGTGACAAACTTAAAATAGCACTATCATTTTTTTTCTGCTCAAGTTTTATTTTATTTGGTTTAAATATATTAGAGCAATACAGACAGTTGAATTATTTATGCAGATTTTGTGAATTCAGTTTCTGCCACCGAATAGGTGGAGTAAAGAACTACTAGAATATTACTACCTTGAATAAAAGACTCAGCTTTTCTCAGAAAAGCTGTTTTAACAGTTAGAGAATAACCAGCATTGGTTTTATGGAGAACGTGCCAGGACTTGTCAGGATTCTTCTCAGCTAATTTTTGAGCTTCTTGGCTAAGATATATCTTTTAATGTTTCTACATAGATACTTCATAACTCTAAAAAACATGGTTAGCTAGTGAGCATGTTTTTCTAAGCGCAGTATTTTTTTGTGATAGGTAGATTGGTCAAGGCAGTGATCCTCTTGGTTCCTTTGGACGTTCATAAAATGATGACAAGTTAGTAGTAACACTGGGGGACTTTACTCCTTTGGCCAACCCTCTACAAGATAACATAATCATTCATGTGTTAGTCACCATTAAAGTGAAGTTGAATGAGTGTTTTTTTTCCCCTGTTCCATTTAAAGTTATGAATAGTACTCTAGAGAATTCAAATGTATGGTTATGAATGGTATCTCAGAATAGTTACCATTTATGCAAATGAAGCACACTTCTTAACTTAGAAACCAAACAGAATTGAATTAGAAAAGAGAAGAATAGAAACAAGAATTGTTGAATGCTTACAGAGAAATAACATTCAGATATAGAAGTACCGCAGAAAAATTTGGTCATCTTCATGATTTCTATACACTAATAAAGACAAACAGTTTGAGATTGATGGGAGAGGCTATTAGACTTTGCCTATGATATTATTTTTCAAGCTGCTTTTCTTTTTGGGTAAATATGGGAAAGCCTGAGACATACTCTCAGTTATAAGATGAGTTCTGAATTCTGGTTGAACAGAATTAAGTTTCTTATTTTTAGAATGTAGAAGCCCTTTTCGGAAGAAGCAGTGGTTTAACTCTGTTCCAGTTTGAGTAAATGTGTGTGTGTGTGTGCACAGATACATATTTACACACATTTATGATAAGACTTACAGGGACATTTAAACTTTGTAATTGGCATAGTAAAGTAGTGAGCAACTCTTACTCTCACGTATTTAGAATTGAGACCTTTTCCTCCTGTGATTATGCCATTGTCCCTGCAAGTACTCAGTCTAGCAAGCTTTCTCTCAAGTCGTATCTTGAGTAATTGTTTTTAACTATGTAGAAGGAGGTCTTGGATCATGTCCATGATGTTCCTTTCCCTTCACAATTGAGAACTATAAGTAAATTTCCCTTTGTGCAATACTGATAGTTCTTAAAGAATGGTATTCCTGATAACAGAGCCATTTGTGGTATTATGAGAAATATAAGATCCACTTTGCCCCCATTTTACCTTTAAAGTTCTTTGAACATTCATACTGTTACAGTTTGCAAAGCAGTCTCTGACTTTGATACATGTTATAGTCAGTTCCCAGCATTGAGATAAATTATGTTAGCTACATTTTATACCCATAAATGGGCTTCCCCGTGGCTCAGCGGTAAAGAATTCGCCTGCCAATTCGGGAAACAGAGGAGACGTGGGTTCAATCCCTGGGTCAGAAAGATCCCCTGGAGGAGGAAATGGCAATCTGTTCCAGTATTCTTGACAGGAAAATCCCATGGACAAACGAGCCTGGTGGGCTACAGCCCCTGGTGTAGCAGAGAGTCAGACGTGACTGAGCATACTACAGATAAGCAGCCTCAGAGAGGTTAAGTAACTTCCTTAAAGTCATTCAACGAATAAATAACAGATTTGAGATTGAACCCTGTCTTTTGAGATTGAACCCTGTCTTTTTTTTAAAAAATGAGATTTCTTTAAAGGTAAAATTTACATATAGTAGAATACATAGAAATACAAGTGTGTAATTATTGATAGATGAATTTTGACACATGTAAATACGTGTATGGCTAACACCCAGTCAAGAGATAGCCTGTCTCCATAACCCTCCTCAGTTCCCTGCTGTCTTACAGGCAACCACTGTTGTGATTTCTATCCTTACATATTAATTTTCCTGTCATTGGCTCATGCAGTATGTACTCTTGTGTCTGAATTCTTCTGTTCAACATAGTTTTTGACATCCATATTGGTGTGTATATCAGTGTGAATCTGAGTCTTGCGGTCTACATATAGAGTTCTTTCCAACAAACTGTAACTATTTGCTAATTCTCACATCCATTTTTTGGGCTTTGGTATTTGCATGTAATTTACTTCATTTTTCTAATATATTAGATTTATTTGTTTTTAAAATCTCTTTGGAATTACAAAAGTAATACATGCTCATTGTAACAAATTACAGAATTTGAAGTGAGCAAAGAGTGAAAGTTTCCTCAGATTTATTTTTATTTCTTCATTTTTCCAGTTATGAAAATAATATGAGCTCTTTTTTGTTTTTAAAGCCAAATTAAAAAAATATGAAACAGATGAGTCATCCGTAATCTCATTGGGCTTCCCTGATAGCTCAGTTGGTAAAGAATCCACCTGCAGTGCAGGAGATCTCGGTTTGATTCCTGGGTTGGGAAGACCCGCTGGAGAAGGGATAGTCTACCCACTCCAGTATTCTTGGGCTTCCCTGTGGCTTATCTGGTAAAGAATCTGCTTGCAATGTGGGAGACCTGGATTCGATCCCTGGGTTGGGAAGATCCCATGGAGAAGGGAAAGGCTACCGGCTCCAGTATTCTGACCTGGAGAATTCCGTGGACTGTGTAGCCACAGGGTCACCAGGAGTTGGACATGACTGAGCGGCTTTCACTTTCACATAATCCCACTAGTTAGCATTTTGATATGTTTTCCTCTTTTTCTGCAGTTTGTTTACCATATCTGAGACCACAGTTTAGGGATTTTTAGGCTTCCCTTCTTATATTAGGTTTGTTACATCCTCATTAATCAGTTGTTATTTCAGTGTTTGTGCTTGTGGTCACCCTAAATCTGAGTATCTAACTGTTGGTGACCTTGGCTGGGCTGGACTCATCAAGCAGCCTTTTTGAATACTTATTGTATACTCCTTAATCACTCATCTCATTCATGCAACATTTCTTGCAGAGTAGGAGGCAGTTAGTTGTGGTTATGAGTATAGATTCCGGAGTCAGCCAATCTGGTTTCACATGTAGGCTCCTCCGTGTATTAGCTTTGTGTGTAGCCTTGGGCATTGACTCTTAGGTTCAGTTTTCTCATCTGTAAGAGAGGGACCTGTCTAATTAAGACAATGAATGGCATGTTTGGTTTGGTTGGACATATCATCTAGTCCAGAATTCTGCTGCTAATGGTAAAGGGGTGAAAGTATCAGCTTCAAAGTTTAGGGCTCTGTTGCCTAAAATTTGTAATTTTTCTTAGGAAGAACGTTCTTATGGAAAAGGTGCCTATGAATTTTTCTAGACTATCTTTGAATGATTTTTTTTTTCTTACATTCTGTACTCGTCATCTGAGTAATGAGATTTATTACTTTATATACTGGATTGGGTAGTAAACTATTACTTTTTATTAGTCCTAATAAAAGTAGTAAATGTAGACTGTATACCAGGCAGTGTGCATATCTCCATCCTCATGGCAGCCCTTCAAATTAGATATTTAAAGATGAGAAAAGCAAGGCTCAAAGTTAAGTATCATGCCCACTGTCACACAGCTAAGCCTACTGGGATTAAAGCTCAATTCCTTCCTGCCTTCATTTTTTCCCCCTTCTTCCCTTTCCCCCTTCCCTTCCTTTTTTTTGGCATAAAACTTCTGTCTGTCTAATCTAAAAATTGGGCTTAAATTTAAAAAAAAATATACTTCACTGTTTGTTTACACTTCTAACTGGATTGTAGCTTTTACGATTTGATGTAGTCTTACCATTTCATACCCTCTTTGTTTCATAGTAATGTGTCCTTTATATATGTATATTAAAAAATATATATATATATACCTACATAAGCTCCTCTATCCTTTGGCCTTTTTGGATACCTTTTTAGGCCTTCTCTATTTTACCTTTTTGTGTTGTGGCGACCACAACTGCACATTTTATTCTAATACAGATACACTTTGCTTGGTACAAGGGCAGGATGATGTGTTCCCTGTTTCCAAGGCTTTTGTAATAATGACCAGCATTTTGTTGCCTTTTTGTAGCTGTATTCAGCATAAATCCAGGGACTCTGATATCCTTTTCGTGTGTTGAAACAGGTAGCTTTAGAGCTCATCATTTGATAATTATAGTTTGGACTGCTTTTCCATTACTGCATTACCTTATTTTTGTCTACATGGATGCTATTTTCCACCTTTCTTAACACACAACTTTGTATTATCATACCTCTAGCTACTACTTTAGAGTCATGCAAGCTGAGAAGATTCAATAGACAGTTTTTTTCTAGATAATTTCTAAAAATGTTATTTCTGATAGGTTTCAGCAATAAACACTGGGGATCCCCTTGTTTATAGGTCTGTCTTAAGAAGGTAAATACTCTTTATTTCTGTTTCTAAATGAATTCTCCAGAGAAAAAAATAAGTCGTCTTAAATAGTATTTATTTACTGTTTTCACTAGCCTTTGGAAGAATTAAAAAAAATTTTCATTCTATTTACGTTATATCACGTATCCTCTCACTTCAGATATCCATATGTGTTACCTGAAGCTTTGCAAACAGTAGGTTCTCTGTAGGACCTTAATGTATTAAGTGTTCAACAATAATATGCAGTATTGGGTTACTAGTTTAACATTAAACAAATAATTATTGAATATCTGTTATGTGCCAGGCATGAAGAACACAGCTCAGTGATTATAAGAGCAAGGTCGCTGCTCTCATGCAGTTTAAGGAGGCTTGGGTAGGCAATAAGTAAACACATAAATCAAGATTAAATTAATCACATAGACAAATATATCAAGATAGCCTGGAGAAATATCAGCAACTTCAGATATGCAGATGATATCACTCCAATGGCAGAGAGTGAAGAGGAACTAAAGCGTGTCTTGTTGAGGGTGAAAGAGGAGAGTGAAAAAGCTGACTTGAAACTCAGCATTCAAAAAACTAGATGATGGCTCAGGTCCCATCACTTCATGGCAAATAGAGGGGGAAAAAGTGGAAATAGTGACAGATTTTATTTTCTTTGGCTCCAAAATCACTGAGGACTGTGACTGAAGCCATGAAATTAAACGACACTTACTTCTTAGAAGAAAAGTTATGACAAACATTGACAGCATGTTAAAAAACAGAGACATCAGTTTGCCAACGAAGGTTGTATAGTCCAAGCTATGGTTTTTCCAGTGGTCATGTACAGATGTGAGAGTTGGACCACAAAGGAGACTGAGTGAGGAAGAATCGATGCATTTGAACTGTGGTGCTGGAGAAGACTCTTGAGAGTCCCTTGGACAGCAGGGAGATTCAACCAGGCAATCCTAAAGGAGATCAACCCTGAACATTCATTGGAAGAACTGATGCTGAAGCTGAAACTCCAATACTTTGGCCACCTGATGCAAAGAACTGACTTCCTGGAAAAGACCTTGATGCTGGGAAAGATTGAAGGCAGGAGAAGTGGGTGACAGAGGATGAGATGGTTGGATGATATCATGGACTCAGTGGACAGGAGTTTGAGCAAACTCTGGGAGATAGTAAAGGACAGGGAAGCCTGGTGTGCTACAGTCCTTGGGGTCGCAAAGAATTGGACACAATTTAGAGACTGAACAACAACAAGCAGCTCGTAAGATATTGAAAGATACTGATATGTTAATAAGAGAATGAAGTAAGGTGTTGTAACAGAGATAATGGAGGAACGTAGAGTGGTGTCAAGGCTATGGTTTTTCCTGTGGTCTGTATGGATGTGAGAGTTGGACTGTGAAGAAGGCTGAGCGCAGAAGAATTGATGCTTTTGAACTGTGGTGTTGGAGAAGACTCTTGAGAGTCCCTTGGACTGCAAGGAGATCCAACCAGTCCATTCTGAAGGAGATCAACCCTGGGATTTCTTTGGAAGGAATGATGCTAAAACTGAAGCTCCAGTACTTTGGGCACCTTATGCGAAGAGTTGACTCATTGGAAAAGACCCTGATGCTGGGAGGGATTATACTCCTTGGAAGAAAAGTTATGACCAACCTAGATAGTATATTCAAAAGCAGAGACATTACTTTGCCGACTAAGGTCCGTCTAGTCAAGGCTATGGTTTTTCCTGTGGTCATGTATGGATGTGAGAGTTGGACTGTGAAGAAGGCTGAGCGCAGAAGAATTGATGCTTTTGAACTGTGGTGTTGGAGAAGACTCTTGAGAGTCCCTTGGACTGCAAGGAGATCCAACCAGTCCATTCTGAAGGAGATCAACCCTGGGATTTCTTTGGAAGGAATGATGCTAAAACTGAAGCTCCAGTACTTTGGGCACCTCATGCGAAGAGTTGACTCATTGGAAAAGAGTCTGATGCAGGGAGGGATTGGGGGCAGGAGGAGAAAGGGACGACCGAGGATGAGATGGCTGGATGGCATCACAGACTCAATGGATGTGAGTCTGAGTGAACTCCGGGAGTTGTGATGGACAGGGAGGCCTGGCGTACTGCGATTTATGAGGTCGCAAAGAGTCGGACACGACTGCGCGACTGAACTGAACTGAACTGAGAGTGGTGGGGCTTCCCTGGTAGCTCAGTCGGTAAAGAATCTGCCTGCAACGTGGGAGACCTGGGTTCGATCCCTGGGTTGGGAAGAATCCCTGAGGAAAGCATGGCAACCCACTCCAGGATTCTTGTGTGAAGAATCCCCATGGACAGAGGAGCCCGGTAATCTATGGTCCACGGGGTCACAAAGAGTCAGACACGACTGAGTGACTAAGCACACCACAGAGATGGTCAGAACAGGCTTCTGTGAGACGGTGGCAGACCAAAACTGAAGAACGAAAATGAATGAACCAAATGAAGAGATGAGGAAAAGAGAGTTCCAAGGTAGAAGGAAAAGGCTAAGGGCAAAGGTATTTCAAAGCTTGGTAGGCTTGATAAGTTTTAAGTAAAGAAGAAGTCTTTAAGTAAAGAGAAGTCTTGATGAGATTTTTTTTTTTTTAATTCAGATGCTTGAAGTTTTTTAAAAAACTTTTTTTTCTTTCTTTTTGGCCCCACTGTGTGGCTTGTGAGATCTTAGTTCCCCAGCTAGGGATTGAACCTGTGCCTGGCAGTGAAAGTGTGGAGTCCTACCACTGGGCTGCCAGGGTATTCCCTTTAAAAAGTTGTTAATGCAAAATTTCAAGCATATATAAAAGTAAAAAATGGCATAATGAACCCTTGTGTATCTATTTCCTAACTAGAGTTACTAATTTATGGCTAACTTTTTCCTTCTAATACTCTATCTCCTCCCCTAATGTTATTTTTTTCAACAGTTAATGTGACTTTTATTTATTTTTATTTTTTAAGCTTTATCAAGATATAATTGACAAACAAAAATCTTATATTAAGGTATAAAACATGAAAATTTGGTGTATGTATATACATTGTGAAATGATTAACCACAATCAAGCCAGTTAACACATACATCACCTCACATGGTAACTATTAATCATGTAACTTTTGTTTAAAATTATTATCTAGCCTATAGACAGCAGCAGTTTAAATACTTGAATTAACAGCTTTTTTTTCCCATCTTTATAACAGCTTTTTTGAGATGGTATTGGCATAAACCACATATTGAAATGTAAAATTTGGTAATTTTTGACATATGTAGGTACCATTAAAGACACTACCATAATTAAGATAATGAACATATTCATCACCTGTAAATCTTTCCTCCTACCTCTTTGTAATCACTCCCTTCTGCTCTGATGCTCACCTTCACACTCCCAGCCACAGGCAACAACTGATACACTATCACTATAAATTATTTTGAATCTTCTAGCCAGCGTGCATGCTCAATTGTGTCCGGCTTTTTGTATTCCTTTGGACTATAGTCTGCCAGGCTCCTCTGTCCATGGGATTTTTCAGGCAAGAATAACTGGAGAGGTTTGCCATTTCCTCCTCCAGGGGATTTTCCCAACCCAGGGATCTAACTCGTGTCTCCTTGTCTCCTGAGTTGCAGGCATATTCTTTACCTGCTGAGCCATCAGGAAATCTAGAATTTTATATAAATGGAATCATACAGTACATGCTCATTGACAGAGGTCTGGTGTCTTTCATTTTGGGATGATTATTTTGAGATTCATCCATGTTGTTGCAAGTTTCACTGTTGTTAAGTAATAATCCATTACATGAATATAGTAATTTTTTTAATCCATTCCCTTGTTGATGGATATTTGGATGTTTCTAGTTTGGGGCTATTACAAATTAAGCTGCTGTGAACATTTGTGTGCAAGTCTTTTCGTGGACATTTCTTTTTGATTTTTAAAAGTGAAATGCAGTCTTCCCTGGTGGCTAAGTGATAAAGAATCACCTGTGAATACATGAGTCACGGGTTCGATCCCTGATCTGGGAAGATTCCACATGCCTCAGAGCAGCTAAGCCTGTGCACCACAAGTGCTGAACCTGTGCTCTAGAGCCCACGGTCTGCAACAAAAGAGAGGCCACCTCAATGTGAAGCCCTTGCACTGCCAGGAAAGAGCAGCCCCCACTCGTCGAAACCAGAGAAAAGCCCGAGCAGTAATGAAGACCCAGCACAGCCATAAATAAATGAATAAATAAAGTGAGGTACCGTTCACATACCAAACAGTTTACCCATTTAAAATATGCAGTTCAGGGACCCCCAGTGGTCTGGTGATTGAGAATCTGCCTTGTGATGCAGAGGACCAAGGTTCAATCCCTGGTCGGGGAACTGAGATCCCACAAACCACTGGGCAACTAAGCCTGTGATCCCTGTAGCCAGTGACTCAACTAGAGAGATGTCTGCATGCTGCAAGGAAAATCCTGTGTGCTACAGCTAAGACCCCGAGCCAGCCAAAAATAAATAAATATTAAAAACAAAAATAAAATATGCTATTCAGTGTTTTTTAGTGTATTTACAAGGTTATACAGTCATTACCACTGTTTAATTTCAAAATGCAGAATGTTTTTATCACACCAGAAAGAAACCCCATACCTATTAGAAGTCACTCCCCATTTTCCCCTCCCCACAGCCCTAGACAACCATTAACCTGCTGCTTGTGTCTGTGGATTTGCCCTTTCTGGACATTTCATATAGATTCAGGCATATAATGCATGGGGTTCTGTGGTTGGCTTCTCTCACCTCGCACAATGCTTTCACGTGTCCATCGTTGGTAGGCTTGGATCAGTGCTCCATTGTATGGATGTAACACTTTTATTTATTCATCAGTTGGTGGACATTTGATTTGTTACCACTTTTTTGCTATCATGAATGACGGCGCTATAACATTTGTATAGAGATTTTTTGGAGTGGATGTATGTTTTCATTTCTCTTGAGTACATACCTACGAATGGATTTGCCGGGTCATATGGTAGCTCAGAAACTGCCAGTCTGTTTTCCAAAGTGGCAGCACTATTTTATTTTACATTTCCACCAGCACTGCATGATTCCAGTTTTTCCACACCTTCACCAATATTTCTCATCTTTTTTTTGTAGCCATCCTAGTGAGTGTGAAATGGTATCTCATGGCTTTTGTTCTGTTTTTGGAGTATAGTTGATTACAGTGCTGTGTCAGTGTTTGGTGTACAGCACAGTGATTCAGTTATACATGTATATGTTCTTTTCTGATTCTTTTCCACTGTAGTTTGTTACAAGATACTGAGTATAGTTCCCTGTGCTATACAGTAGGACCTCTTGTTTATCTGCTTTTTATGTAGTAGTTTGTATCAGCTAATCCCAAATGCCTAGTTTACCCACCTCCCACATAGCTAATGTTTTGATTTCCATTTCCCTAATAACTAGTGTGATGTTGAGCACCCTTCATGTATCTGTTGGCTCTTTCTGTATCTTCTTTGGAGAATGTCTGTTTAAATGCCTTACCCATTCTTAAGTTGGGTCATTCATCCTTTTTATTATTGAATAGTTTTTTATATATTCTGGATACAAGCCCCTTACCAGATAGGATATGTAACTATTTTCATTTCTGTGGGTTGTCTTTTCACTTTCTTGCTGTGACCTTTGAAGCACAAAAGTTTCTTAATTTTGATGAAGTATGGTTTATCTACTTTTCCTTTGGTTGTTTGTTTTTCTGGGTGTCCTATCCAAGAAACCATTGCCTAGTCCAGGATTGTGAAGATTTACACCTATATTTTCTCCTTAGAGTTTTATACTTTTAGATCCTATAGTTAAGCCTTGATCCATTTTGAGTTAATATTTCATTATGGTGTTAGGTAAAGGTTCAACTTTATTCTTTTCAGATGAGTATCTAATTGTCCCAGCACCATTTATTGAAAAGATAATTTGTTCCCCATTGAATTATTTTGCATCCTTCTAAAAGTAAATTGACTATAGAGGTTTTTGGGAGTTCTCAGTTCTGATCCACTGACCTGAATGTCTATTCTTATGCCAGTGTCACAGTCTTGATTACTGAAGCTCTTTTATTATAAATTTTGAAATAAAAAAGTATGAGTCCTTCAGCTTTGTTCTGTTTTTCAATATTGTTTTGACTTTCTGAGTCCCTTGCACTTCCATATAAATTTGGACTCAGCTTGTCAATTTCTGCAAAAAAAAAAAAAAAATTCAGCTAGGATTTTGATAGGAATTTCATTGAATCTGTAGGTTAATTTAGGAAGCATTGCCATCAGAACAATATTAAGTCTTTCACTCTGTTAATATAGGGTGTTTTTTCATTTATTTAGGCCTTTAAAATTTTTCTCTATATTTTGATGTCTTTAATTACGAGTTTTACACTTCTTTTTTAAAATTTAAGTATTCCTAAATTTATTTTGATGCATTTGTAAATAAAATTATTTTCTTAGTTTAATTTTTGGATTGTTTATTGCTGCTGCTGCTAAGTCGCTTCAGTCGTGTCCGACTTTGTGCAACCCCATAGACGGCAGCCCACCAGGCTCCGGCTCCGCCATCCCTGGGATTCTCCAGGCAGGAACACTGGAGTGGGTTGCCATTTCCTTCTCCAGTGCGTGAAAGTGAAGTCACTGAGTCGTGTCCAACTCTCAGCGACCCCGTGGACTGCAGCCTATCAGGCTCCTCTGTCCATGGGATTTTCCAGGCAAGAATACTGGAGTGGGGTGTCATTGCCTTCTCCTGTTTATTGCTAGTGTATAGAAATAAAATTGATTTTTTAAAAAGAAATTTATTTTGCTGCGTTGTGGGTCTTACTTGCAGCACATCATTTCCTCATTGAGTCATGGCGCACTTTTGTTGCAGTTCATGGACTCTAGTTGTGGCTCATGGGCTTAGTTGCTCTGAGGCATGGGAGATCTTAGTTCTCTGACAGGGATTGAATCCTCGTCCCTTGCACTGCAAGGTGGATTCTTTTAACCACTGGACCACTAGGGGAGTCCCTAAAATTGATTTTTGTATATTGATCTTGTATTCTGCTGCCTTGGTTCTAACAGTGTTTTGATGGATTTCTTAGCATTTTCTATATTACACAATCATGTTATCTGCAAATAGAGTTTACTTCTTCCTTTCCAGTCTCATGCCTTTTATTTCTTTTTCTTACCTGATTGCCCTGGCTGGAACCTCCAGTACAGTATTGAACAGAAGTGATAAGAATGGATATTGCAGTCTTGTTCCTAACTTTAGGGGGAAGTCTTTGTTTTTTTTTTTTTAATAATTTATTTGGCTGCACTGGACCTTAGTTGCGGCATATGGGATTTAGTTCCCTGACCAGGGATTGAACTCAGGTCTCCTGCATTGGGAGCATGCAGTCTTAGCCACTTCCCCACCAGGGAAGTCCCTTTGTCTGGTTTTGATAGCACAGTAGTATTGGCCTCATAGAATAAGTTCAGACTTGTTTGCCCTTATTATTTTTGAAGCAGACTTCATTTGTAAATATTTCGGCATATATATATATAATATATTATATATGTAATGCAAGTATTTCCTCTACTGGAACATGATTATATTAGCATTGTCACACCCCAGTGTCTTTAAATATCCATTTAGTTAGTGTTTTAAAGAGGGAGTGGGTATGTAATGTGATTTGCATTTTTTATAGATTAATCCAGGGACTTCCCTGGTGGTCCAGTGGCTAGACCACCCCAGCTCCCAATGTAGGGGGCCAGGTTCAATCCCTGACCAGGGAACTAGATCCCACTTGCTGCTCCTGAGAGTTTGCATGCAGCGACTAAAGATTCTGTGTGCCACAGTGAAGACTGAAGGTCCTGCATGCCACAACGAAGACCTAGCACAGCCGAATAATAAATAAATAATTTTTTAAAAGAAAAGATTAATCCAATTGCTGCAAGAAAACATGAATTATTTGGGGGGCAGGGATTGATTTAAGGTGAATAGCAGAAGTCCAGGTGTGGTAGAGACATCAGCTAGATTGGTGGAGGAAGAAATGAGAGAAGTAGATGTATTTAGTAAGTATTTTGGAGGTAGAGCCTATAGGCTTGTGATGAATTAGCTGTGTGGGTCAAAGAAGAAAACAAGGATTGAGCATGCCTTCCTTCCAGAAACTCTTCTCTGAACTTTTTAACAGGGCATTGTTCTGATTCTCTCACTTTCCTTGATCTTTCTTCTTTGTCTGTCTCCAGGTTGTCCTGTGTCCTTACCTTGCTCTTTATGCTTTTGTCTTAGGAGGTCATCTCTTCTTTCATGTCTTTGACTATCACCTCCTCTGTTTGGTAACTTCCAAATCTGTATTTCCACCTGGGAACCTCAGTCCCAGAATTCCTATTGAATTCTTCCACTTGGTCATCTCTTCTGCACCTTCAGCTTTTCATGGATTGTTTGCTTTTGGGAACCAGTGGTCATATTGGTACAACTTGTGTCCTTGCTAGGGAGACATGGTAAGAGTTTTTAAGGATGGATTTTATACTTTTTATACAGGTTTTAACGATAGAACCTTTGCTTTTCTGACAATGTTGCTTAGCACACCTGGGCAGCATTTTCCTTCAGCACCTTGACTTCCTCATAAGTTAAAACATGAAGATTGAGCTGTTCTGCCCATCCCACCTCCCAAACCCCCTTATTTACTTATAAATAAAGTCAGTCAGTCGTTTATTCAGTACATTTCAGAGCTAGTATACGTCTGCCAACATATCAAACATTGGCTCTACTGTTTCCTCAGTTGAGTGAGATGTAAGGCCTTAGTTGCTGGTTGACTTTCCTGACCTCCCTCTTTTCATGCCAAGATACTCTCAGGTCCCTCCCTGTCTCTTTTCCCTACTGTACCAGTTCAGGTTCCTTGTTACCTTTGCCTTGACTGTTGCTTCTACTCTCTGTATCGGCCTGTCCCCACTCCCACTGCTCCCCGGGTCCATTCTGTTCTCTGCTCAAGTGAGGTGTGTGTGTGTGTGCTCAGTCAGTCAGTCTTGTCCCACTCTTTGTGACCCCATGGACTGTAGCCTGCCAGGCTTCTCTGTCCATGGAATTTTCCAGGCAGTAATACCAAGTGATATGCATAGCATCTTCCTAAATATTCTTTAATCTGTAACTCGTCTTCTGTGACTCCTATCTCGTAGCGACTAAAGTACAAACTCAACTTGATAATTTAAGATTCTATCATCTGGCCATACTTGTCTTTCCAGCCGTGTTCCCTACTGCTTTTGCAATAATGTACTCATCTTCATTCCTCAGAAATGTCTCATTATTTTCTGCTTATGTACCTCTACTCACACTGTCCTCCTTAGACATAATACTCCTTGTCTTTACATGTCCAAATCTTGCCTATTTTAACACCCAGTTATATGACACTCTTCTATCATGCCTTTTTGTGATTTACTTAACCAGGTAAACCATAATTTCATCACTTTTACTTTATTTTTATGTATGTTCTTTTCTTGTCTCTCCTGTATTATGAAACTCTTTAAACAGAAACTCTTATATCTGCATACATCTTCTACAGTGCTATGGCCTTTGCATTTAGTAATTAATAAATATTTGTTGAGTTAAGTAATATTGCAAGTAACATTCCTAGAAGCCAAAAACCAGATTGAATGACTTCTTGAGGTACCTGCCAACCCCATCATTATTTTCATAGATATTTGTAGATTCAAGAGCTGGAAGTGTCTTTTTATAGTAAAAGTTTTATAGTAAAATTTCTCATAAAAAAAAGTATGTTTAGAAAATTTCAAATGTTACAAATGTAGAGAAGATGATATAAGGAACCTCTGCATGTCCATCACTGGACTTCAACAATTATCAGTCTCGTGGTCAGTCTTGTTTCATCTGTACTACTACTGTCTCATCCTCACAAGATTTTTTTGAAAGAAATTCCATGTACCATATCATTTAAATTGTAAATAATTTATTATGTGGCTTTAAAAGGTAATTACTCTTGAAAAAAAAAAATCACAGTACACAGTAACATCATTGGATATCCAGTTAATGTTCATATTTCCACAGTTGCTTCTCTTTTCCCTCTCTCCCTTCACCAGTGTTCCCCCCTTCTCTCTAAACAGTTGGTTTATTCAAATTAGGTTCCAAAAAAATGTCCATACATTGATTTGGTTTATATGGCTCTTAAGTCTCTTTTTAATCTTTGGGTTCTCTTGCCTCTTTTTTCCCTTATATTTTTGTTGTTGTTGATGAAACCAAGTTTTCTCATTCTAGATTTTGCTAATTGAATTTCTGTGATTTATTTTATTTGCTTCTCTGCCGCTTGTATTCCTTGTAAACTGGTTGTTATATCTAGAGCAGCATTATCTAATAGAAATATTCAAGTCTGAAGTGAAATTTAAATTTTCTAGTAGGTGCATTTAAGAGGTAAGAAGAAACAGGTGAAATTTGTTTTATTTAGTTGTAAGTTACTATCATTTCACCATGTAATAAATATAAAAGTTATTGAGATATTTTACTACTAAAGCTTTGCGGTTTGGAGTGTGTTTTACACTCAGAGCACGTAGCAATGCATGTGAGCCAGCCACATTTCAGGTGCTCAGTAGCTTCGTGTGTGTAGTGGCTATTTACTGGTCAGCACAACTCTGATGGCTTGAACTAAATCAGCTCCCTGCTTTGACAGTATAATGCTTCGTAAGCGTGGTTGTGTTTTTCTGTCAGAAGGCCTGTAATGTCCAGATGTCTCTTTTTGTGTTGTAAGTAGTCATGGATGATGATTACCTAGCTGTTTGCAAAATGGTGATATTCATTCCGGTTCTATCATTCTTTTTTTTTTCCCTGTTATTCTTTCTTCATTTATGAGCTGCAATACTTCAAAAAAGAAAAACTTCCCTAATCAACTCTTTGGTTTCTCTGAAGTTTTTGATTTGTACGGGAAAGGCAGGATAAATACTCAATTCTTTACCTTTATTCCCTTATTTGCAAGTTTGAAATAAGTTGGTTCCCTGATACACTCCAAAGGGAGTGAATGAATTTTTTAGGTTTTTTTAAAAAGTATCATCATGAGTTTCAACATACTTGATATGTTTTAGTCTATTGTACTTAATTTTTCTGATGTTCAGTTTGTTCCATCTTGAACTAGTGGGAGCCTCCTCAGGTTGGCTCCTGATTCCTTTTGACATAACTGAAATAGTCTTTGATACTGTTCCTTGCTTTCTAGTTATAAGAGGTTCCAGACTCGTCTTGAACAATTCCTGCCCTTTAGTCAAAGAATTCTGGATGCTTTTAGTGAGATATGGTATTTAAAGACCACATTTATTGCTTAGGAAACTGAAGGCTCTAGAAGTAGAGTGATTTAACTAAGGTCACACAGATTCAGCAGCATAAGCTGACCTAGAACCTGAGGCTTCTGGCTCTTAACTCTATGCCATTGCCATTTTGTCTTGCTTTCTCTATCTAGCTTCTGTGGCAGGTGTTTTAACTGCATTTGAGCTTCTACTCTAGGCCGTCAGGGGAAGATAGGTTTTGTGGGTCATCATTGGAGGTACAGTCAAACCTCATTAATTTGGGCTAATTGGGGTAAATCCTAGTGAGAGTGTTGTGTTTTGTTTTTCTTTAGGTGCAGCTGTTACTTTGAGTCATAACTGAAACTAGGCTAATAGTGTTACCAGGTTATTTTGTTAGGTAGAGGTCCCTGTACCTGGTTTAATGAATAGCTGAGAATGATGTGCAATTTAACTTTAATTGTATGTAAATTAGACTCCTGAAATGCTTAAAAACAGCTCATTAAACATTTCTCCCTGCAATCTTATTTACATCATTTTCTTAGTCAGGCTTTTCTTTATTAGAGTGCAGAGGTTAACTTTAGCTCAGGTCTGAGTTTATCTCAAGTTTCAAATGGGTGTGGAGTCTATGTTAATAAAGTGTTGCCATCAAGTTGAGAGAATTTTAGAAAAAATATTTGAGAAAATACAGAGGAAGAGCATCTGAAAGTCAGACATCTGGCATTTTCAGCGAGGAGAATGCAACTTCTTGCATTTGAAAGGAAGCTGAAAGTACTTTTGAAAGTCAAAGAGCTTTCCAAAAGCTTGTTCACCTACCTAAAAAGTCTGTCATCCTAGGGCCTCACTCCGAGGTAACTGTGTTTGCATTGAGGGGCAGAGGATCTAGGTGTGTGAAGGCTGTCAGTGTTGCCTGTTGGCTCTGTGGCCCAGAGTAAGTCAGTTGACCTCTCTGAGCCTTAATTTATTCATCTATAATGAGGTAATTAAAATTGGGAGTAGTAATACATGTTCTTTTTACCTCACAGACTTCTTGTGAAATTCAAATCAGCTAATTAATCAAATGACATAGTAGATATTTATTGAATTAATGAGAGATGACATGAAAGTGCCTTTTAAACTAGAAGCCTTGTTTGACTATAAGCATTATTAGAATAATATAGAGTGGGTGCACTGATACATACAGATGATCAAGAGCTGACAGCAGAAGGAGGGGAGTCCAGATGCCTGTCCAGAGCTTTATCGCCGTTCCACTCTGGAGGCATATAGCACCTCACGCCTCAAGGCCCTCTGACAGCGTCATGGTTTATAGCACGTACTCCTGCTAATGTGAAGACCCTGAGTTACTAAGGAAAGGTTGGATTATATTCTGTGTATTCTGTTTAAGAAATAATGGATATGCACAACATATTTTACAGAGGGCTTTCATTAAAATGACTTTAAGAAGTGTAGTGTCTAGGGACTCCCTTGGCGGTCCAGTGGTTAAGATTCCATGCTCCCAATGAAGAGGGTAGGAGTTCGTTCCCTGGTTGGGGAACTAAGATCACACATACTGAACAGCATGCCAACCGCACCCGCCCCCCCGCAAAAAAAAAACACCACCACAACAGAACTATAATGTCTAAAGAGTTATTATCATTATCCAACAGTTATCGTACTTTGTATGGAGTCTCTGTGTTACCTCATGGACTGTGGCCCACTGCCCCGCTCCTCTGTCCATAGGATTCTCCAGGCAAGAATACTGGAGTGGGTTGCCTGCCCTTCTCCAGTGGATCTTCCCGACCCAGGGATGGAACCCCGGTTTCCTGCACTGCACTGCAGGCAGATTCTTTACCAGCTGAGCCACCATGGAAGCCCTGTATGGAGTCTGCTGCTGCTGCTTCTGCTAAGTTACATCAGTCGTGTCCGACTCTGTGCAGCCCCATAGACGGCAGCCCACCAGGCTCCCCTGTCCCTGGGATTCTCCAGGCAAGAACACGAGTGGGTTGCCATTTCCTTCTCCAGTGCATGAAAGTGAAAAATGAAAGTGAAGTCGCTCAGTCGTGTCCGACTCTTAGCGACCCCATGGACCCTAGCCTACAAGGCTCCTCCATACATGGGATTTTCCAGGCAAGAGTACTGGAGTGGGGTGCCATTGCCTTCTCCGGTATGGAGTCTGTCTCTCCCTAAAAGCAGCTAATACCTATATTAAATGCCAAAAACCATTCTAAATTCTGTATGTTTACTCCTTTATTTCTCCCAGTAATCCCATGAGGGAAAAACTAAGAAACCTGTCCACAATTCTGGATTAGAATCCTGGATTGAGGAAAAAAATTCCCATAAAGAGCATTATTGGAACAATTGGTAAAATTTAGATACGGACTTTATGTTTGTTACATAATAATGCTGTATTGTTATTATTAAATTTTCTAATGTGATAGTTGGACTGTAGTATGTTCTTAGGAGTTGACTTTCTGAAGTATTTAGACGTAGAGGCACCATGTCTATCTACAACCTGTTATCAAAATAGTTTAAAAATTAGTAATGAAATTGTGTTTGTGGGGAAGATAAAAGTAAATATGGCAAAATGTTCATAATTGATGAACCTCGGTGACGGGCATAAAGGAGTCCTTTGTACTATTCTGGCAATTTTTCTTCAAGTTTGAAATTATTTCAAAGTAAAAAAACATCAAAATTTCTTGAGGTCACATAGCTAGAGTTTATGTAGCAGGGTTAAGATTTGAACTCTGGCCATTTGCTTCCAGAGTCCATGTTCTTAGTTATCTGCTGTTTCTGTTGGGTCATGGTGCTAGATAAATGAGGGAAATATGTACTGAATTTTAAGTAGTTGGGACTATGATTTGATCCTGAACATTGAGGCAGCTCTACCTCCTGGTTCTTGAAGGACAGGGTGATCATATAATTGATTGTGTAAACCAATTAGCTTAAAACTTTTTTATGTGAAGTATAGTTGATTTACACGCTACATCTCACACGCTAGTAAAGTAATGCTCAAAATTCTCCAAGCCAGGCTTCAGCAATACGTGAACCGTGAACTTTCAGATGTTCAAGCTGGTTTTAGAAAAGGCAGAGGAACCAGAGATCAAATTGCCAACATCCACTGGATCATCGAAAAAGCGAGAGAGTTCCAGAAAAACATCTATTTCTGCATTACTGACTATGCCAAAGCCTTTGACTGTGTGGATCACAATCAACTGTGGAAAATTCTGAAAGAGAAGGGAATACCAGACCACCTGACCTGCCTCTTGAGAAATCTGTATGCAGGTCAGGAAGCAACAGTTAGAACTGGACATGGAACAACAGACTGGTTCCAAACAGGAAAAGGAGTACGTCAAGGCTGTATATTGTCACCCTGCTTGTTTAACTTCTATGCAGAGTACATCATGAGAAACGCTGGGCTGGAAGAAACACAAGCTGGAATCAAGATTTCTGGGAGAAATATCAATCACCTCAGATATGCAGATGACACCACCCTTATGGCAGAAAGTGAAGAGGAACTAAAAAGCCTCTTGATGAAAGTGAGAGGAGAGTAAAAGTTAGCTTAAAGCTCAACATTCAGAAAATGAAGATCATGGCATCTGGTCCCATCCCTTCATGGGAAATAGATGGGGAAACGGTAGAAACAGTGTCAGACTTTATTTTTTTGGGCTCCAAAATCACTGCAGATGGTGACTGCAGCCATGAAATTAAAAGATGCTTACTCCTTGGAAGTAAAGTTATGACCAACCTAGAAAGCATATTGAAAAGCAGACATTACTTTGCCAACAAAGGTCCATCTAGTCAAGGCTCTGGTTTTTCCTTGGTCATGTATGGATGTGAAAGTTGGACTGTGAAGAAGGCTGAGCGCCAAAGAATTGATGCTTTGAAACTGTGGTGTTGGAGAAGACTCTTGAGAGTCCCTTGGACTGCAAGGAGATCCAACCAGTCCATTCTAAAGGAGATCAGTCCTGGATGTTCTTTGGAAGGAATGATGCTAAAGCTGAAACTCCAGTACTTTGGCCACCTCATGCGAAGAGTTGACTCGTTGGAAAAGACTCTGATGCTCGGAGGGATTGGGGGCAGGAGGAGAAGGGGACGACAGAGGATGAGATGGCTGGATGGCATCACCGACTCGATGGATGTGATTCTGATTGAACTCTAGGAGTTGGTGATGGACAGGGAGGCCTGGTGTGCTGTGATTCATGGGGTCACAAAGAGTTGGACACGACTGAGCGACTGAACTGAACTAATAGTTGATTTACAATGTTATGTTAGTTTCAGGTGTACAACATGGTGATTTGCTATTTTTTAAACCAGTTCACTTTTAAGAGTAAGAGGGAACACTATTAATAATTTCTCTGGGATAATTGATGGAAATCAAGTTGATGGACACCCTAAAACAGGATACTTATTGGCAGAGTTTAGTTCTAACAAATGTGACAAGACATGATAATTGCTTCACTTTAATTAAATTTTGTTTACCATGGATTCTTGTTTACAGAGTACCATCCTTTTTTCTCCTGCCAACAAACCTCAGGCCTTCACCTGATGCGTTCTCATTTTCTCTCCTCTCGATTTTGCTAATTCTTTGCTTCCTTCCACACCACTTGGAAAATAATCTTTGTCAAATTCCATTTTCACCAAGCCTGAAAAATACCAACAAAAATTTCTGTAACACTTGTCTAGTTTTTAAAACTACTGACATTTAAAACCATAAATCCTCAAACATCGTTTTTTTTTTTTTTTTTGGCCTTGTGCTGAGCAGCTTGTGAGATCTTTGTTCCCCAGCCAGGGTTGGAACCTGGGCCTTGGGCAGAGAGAGCATGGGGTCCTAACCACTGGAAGCCAGGGAATTTCTCTAAACAGCTCTGTTAATGTGATTTCTGTAAGGAGAAGAGCTGGTAAAATACATTGGTATTATGAGATAGGTAGAGAAGTATTACCACTGTTAACTTCTCGTAGATAGTTGGGAAATCTTATTGTATAATACTGGAGGCTGTGATAATGCTTGTTAAAAAAGGATTATACCAGTTTAGAATCAGAGGTGTCTGTACTGTCTCACTGATTTGTTGCCCAGGTAGTATCCTGGACTGTGTCCAATTAAAAAGGTTGACCTTCACTAATAGAAGTCTAGTATTATTCCATGAGTCTCTAAACAAGCTTTCAAAATTATTCTAATATAATCTGCTATGGATGTTTAAAGCGCAAACCATCTCTTTGCTTCTCCTTTCTCATACAGAATGCATTTAACCAAGTGCCCATCCACTGAGGCAGGAGAGGGTGGGACAGGGTGGGGACTCTGAAATTTAAATCAGATAGTTTTCCTTCCAGTTAGTTACTGTGTTCTAAGGTTTGAGGAAGAAGTGAATAAAACAAATGACTAACATGCTTTTTCTTAAACCACTAAACTGACTTTTCTTAAGTCATGAAGTGTGATTTTATAGTAACAATAGTCTTAATAATAACTTCATTTTTATTTTTTAAGGTAATGTGTATTTTTTCATTCAAAGCTGTATTTTATAGCTCAAATCAGTTCCTGCTGGTTTTTTCCCCTTTAAATTCAATGAATTCCCATATTTAAATGGATTTTTTTTTAAGATCTAATTTAATGAGTGAGAGTAACCTTTGAAACCAGTTTTTACTTGATTGAAAAAAAGGTTTTTATTTTAAAGACAACTACAAATATTACTCAGGTCAACCATATATTAATCAAAATCAACTCTTAAAATGAAAATACCTGTTGACTTGAACTATCAATTTTGTATTTTTCATTTGATGTAGGAAATCAGGAAATACTTTTTTAGAACACATTATGTACAAAAGACTGATAGACATGATCCCTGTCCAAAAGAAGTCTGTGTTCTAGAATGCAGAGACACATGAACACGTTGCAGTATTGTGAAATCTCAAATCTTTGTTTTGGATCCTTATCTCTGCCCTTATTCTGTCTAGTCTTCTAGATATTTTTTCCTTATAGTAATCATTTTTGCTAATCAAGTTAAAGAATACTATGTCATTTTATTTTAAAATTTAGATAAAATGGACAAACTTCAAAAGAAAGCTTATCAAAATGACTTAAGAAAAAATTGAAAACCTTTAACTATTTAATGAATTGAATTTATAATAAAAACAACTTCTCCTGCAGAAAATACCAGGCCCAAATAATTTCCAGATGAATTTAAAGATACAGCCTGAGGTTTTAGATTCAGTTATAAATCTCACTTTTCGATGCTGTTGTCCCCCATTAAAAAGGTGACTGTCCAGTTTACATGTCCACTTCCTGGCCTTCCTGACACAGAGCTCCATTCAGGAGTCTGAATTGTCACAGTTAATTCTTACTAGTTCCCAGTGCTTTTGTCCTACCTTGCCTTTTCTCTGAGTTTTTTCTCTTCATAATCAGCCAGAATAAGAAAGAACCTTTTCATTGTTTAGAGATTTTTTTCTTCTTTTTAGGAACTATATTCTCTTTGGCCGCACTGTGCAACTTTCAGGATTTTAGTTCCCTGACCAGGGATTGAATCTGGGCTCTAGACACTGAGAGCGCACAGTCCTAACCACTGGACCACCAGGAAATTCCTTAGACATTTTTTCTTAGCAGATTCTGTTTATCTTTCTGTCTACTTACCCAGTGTTTAAGAGATAGTACTTTCCCTCAGAAAGCTCCTAGTCGATCCATGTTACAACTGTAATATGGGATGGGTACTCTAACAGAAGAATTATAGAGTGCTATTGAAGCAGTGGAGAGCTTGATTAATTATTTCTGAGGAAGAGGGTGAGGATGGCTTCATGGAAGCAGTTACATTTGAATTGGACAGGGAAGGATTAATAAAATTTCAAGAAGTAGGAGGAGCAAAAAAAGAACTTTAAAAAGATAGGTATTCCAGGAACAGGAAATGTCTTGTATGGAATCGCAGGCAGGAGAAGTGTAGAGCATTGCAGAGGTGTGACCAGAAAGAAAGCTGAAGAAGAGGGTTGATATCAGATAGTCAGAGGCCTTAAATACTGCAATATTTGCCCCTCTGAGTTTTCTGTCTCAGTATAGTCCTTCTAAATTCTCTAACTCACCATCAGTTGTCAGATGAATAATCTTGGATTTGCCTGTGTGTCAGGTGTCAGTATGGCTGAGATTTGGTCATACAGTTTTAGCTTAGTGCGAAGAAAGACCAGTTTTCATCGTGTTAGTTATTGGGAGGCAGCATTCTGAAGGACTTCCAGCCATTCTAGGCTTTCAGAAAAGGTTTCTGAAAATAAAAAGTAGCTCCTTTCTACAAAAAGCATTGAGGATGCTCAGCCTTATGAGCAATCAGGAAAATGCATGTCAGAACTACAGTGATGTGCTGTTTTGTGTCTATCAGATTGGCAAAAATTAAAGTCTGGCAAAAAATGTCAGCAAGGCTATGAAGCAACCAGAACCCAGCAAATAGTAGTGTAAATGGGTACAACTATTTTGCAAAACAATTTGGCATTATCTCATGATTGAAGATGTGCATACCTGTACCCAGCAGTTTCTCTCCTAGGTATCTATCCTAAAGAACTCTTGCACGTGTGCAGTGGGAGATGTGTACAAAAATGTCCATAGCAACACTGTTGGCATTAGCAAAATAAACAAAAAATCCAAACTGGGAAAAAATCCCAATGTCCATCAACTCCGGATTGTATAAATAAATCTCAGTGTGGCCATACAGTAGAGCACCATGTAACCATGGAAATGACATGAATGAATCTCAGCAAACTGTAGAGTGAAAAGTTGCAGAAGAATATACATTATGATAGATTCATGTGAAGAAACGTGAAACTAAAAATGTTTAGAGATACAGATGTGATAAAGTTATCACTATTTGGGATAGTGTTACCTCATGGTGAAAAGAAGGTGGGTTTGGGGAGAGATATGCAGGGGACTTTAAAACTATGGTAATATTCTTCTTAAACTAGGTGGTAGGTACACTCTACACTGATACTTGTTATTTCACTATACATATATTAAAAAATTTATACTATAAATTTTAAAGTATTAAGAAAAGGTTGATGATACGTGATAGTCTAGTGTTCCGCCTAGAACACACAAATGCATTTTTCAGAATGTAAAAACAGCGAGATTAGGTAATTTAATTGTTCAAAAGAGAAAGCTTATCAGTGACAGCTTGGTCTCAAACTCAATATAGAGCAATTTCTGTCATCTTACGTTGCAACTTTCCCATTATGTAGATTCTATTGATCAATTAGAAGTGCTTCCACTTGGATTACTGCCTCAGTCTTTCTCCCCTTCATGTAATACATTTTCTCTGGTGCCAGAGAGAGCTTTCTAAATGCAAATCCGACCATATCACTCCCTGGCCTCAATCTTAAATAGTTCGCAGTAGCCATCAACACATTCCCAAGTGCTATAGTACGGCACACAAGGCTCTCTGTACCTGGGCCTCTGTCTGTCTTATTAGCCTCATCACTCGTGACCTCCTGCACTTCAGCCACACCCAGCTGTTTGCTGCTCCTGGAACATTATTTGCCTCTGCACACATTGCTTCCTTCCCCTGAAACTTCTCTTAACTAACCCTTTTCATCTTTTAAGACACTCTTATGACCCCTTCACCCCCAGTGTGAGCCGGATGCCTCCATAGCTACTTGAATTGTAACATTTGTGGTCACATTCATCACTTTATATTATTGTCCCCCTTTTTAATTTGTCTCCTTCAGGAGCGATCAAGCTTCATGAGGACAGGGCAGTGTTGAATTATATCCCCTCTGTGTGCACAGTGTCTGGTATGTAAAGTGAAAGTGAGGTCGCTCAGTCGTGTCCGACTCTTTGAAACCCCATGGACTGTAGCCTACCAGGCTTCTCCCTCCATGGGATTCTCCAGGCAAGAGTACTGGAGTGGGTTGCCATTTCCTTCTCTAGGGGATCTTCCCGACCCAGGGTTCGAACCCGGGGGTCTCTGCATTCCAGGCAGACGCTTTAACCTCCGTCTGGTATGTGAGGTCTGTTGAATGAGTGAAGGAAGGCGGAACAAACAAATGGTTAATTGGATATCCTTTATACTGATGCCCCACATGTAGTTTGAAGTTGTCCTTTGTTTGCCAGATTCTAATCATCTCTATCAGTATCTGTGAAGGTAGGAAGGAAAAGAAAGACAGGGGGGCGGGCTGGTGGGTGAGTAGATGATGGGGAAGAAGTATCGAGGGAAGGGAAGCCAGAAGCTGATTTGGGAGGGAAAGGAAAGACTCAGAGGCTTATTAACGTTTTAGGCTAAGTGCCCGGGGATTTTAATAACAGCCTGGATTTCTTTCAAGCAGTGGACATGTGCTGATTTTCATGACTTAGACCTTCCCTAGCCTTTTTGGAAATTTATCTTCTTTGGCTGATGACTCTTATCATTCATCTCTCTTTACTTTAGGGGAAGTAAGGACTTTGAGGTGAGTGAATAGAAAGGAGGTGGCAGATTGATTGTATTGGTCAGGGTAGCCTTTTGTGTTTTAGTTAATTTTGCCTTGGGTTTTAATTTTTAATGTCTCACTCTGTACCAGATTAGACGCTTGATATTTTCTAGGGCTTGGACAGTGTGTGGAGATTCTGTCTTGTGATTTGGTGTGCTACCAGGACGGTTAATCTAAAATAGAGGTTAAACTTGGACCGTTCAGATTGGGTTCTCTTCCCTCAGGAAGCAGTGCTGTAAAACTGGAGGTCCAGAGACACTCTCCCTACCTCACCTTTTCGAGGGCTAAAGCATAGTAGCCACTTACTGTAGCTTTATTCACTTGACAAGTTTTTATTGAACATTCTGTGTCTCGCATGGTGGCAGGCATTAGATTTAGAGATGACTGATCACTAGCCTCAATTTGGTCTAGTGGGAGAGCAGGTAAGAAAATCAGTTATTTTTAAGCAGTGGGATAGGATGGGAATGCACAGAGTATTATGGAATTTTAAAGAGGGTGTGAGGGAGGGGCATCAAGCTCCTTTGGGTCAAGGCAGGTCAAAAGATGTTTCACTTTAGCTCAGTGGGTGGTTTTTTTTTTTAATATTATTTGGCTACCCTGGGTCTTAGTTGTGACATGCAGGATCTAGTTCTCTGATCAGGGATTGAACCCTGGCCCCCTGCAGGGATTGCAGGGTCTTAGCCACTGGACCACCAGCGAAATCCCTGAGCTCAGTTTTGGGAAACCCTAGAAGTTGGGGAAAAGACCCTAGAAGCAGGAGGAGAAGGGGCCGACAGAGGAAGAGATGGTTGGATGGCATCACTGACTCAATGGACATGGGTTTGGGTGAACTTCGGGAGTTGGTGATGGACATGGAGGCCTGGCGTGCTGCAGTCCCTTGGGTCGCAGAGTCAGACACAACTGAGCAACTGAACTGAACTGAGAAGTTGGGAGTTGTGGTAGGTGGTTAGACTTGAACACAAGTATGGAGGCAAGAGAGAACATGATGAGATGGGAAGCAATGAGAAGGTCTGTGGGACTTCAGGGAAGGGTATGTAAATATGAAGATATGACGGAAGATGAGACTGGAGCCAAAGAAAAGGGCCATATTGTGAATGACCTTTTCTACCTTCCTAAATTAATCAGTAGACGTGTTTTCATTCATGTAATGTTAGATGTTTAGTGTTTCTCTTGGTGTTGTCTCTTGAGCAGCTGAGTTTTACCTAATGTTTTATTTCTTTGGTTCTTTTTATGATACCCCTTGGAGGTATCATAACAATTTGGAGCCCCCTTTCCTTTTATGCTTTAGGTTCACTCTACATTGAGTACCATCTAGTCAAACCCCATACTCAGGCATTGTGGAGAGGATGATGCATTGCTTTTAAGGCAGCTTGGAAGGAGGAGGATTTAAATGACCTTCAAAGACTAATGTCAGACCCCCATGTCAATGTCACTACAATTCATGCATGCATGGAGAGTGGGAAAGGGAACTTAATTACGGAGGAGGGAAATCGTAACCCTGCTTGAATGGGTAGTTGAAAGTCCTGGACCCGCCCCTTAGCCTCAAAAAAGGGCTTTCTTACATTTGCTGCCAAAGAGGTCATAGGGAGAGCCCACATAAATACTACCCTCCCTCCGGGGTGTGTGAGCCAGTCTTATTCTTTTGCTTCCACAGGTGCAGAATAGGTTCACCAAATAGTATTCTGATCTCCATTGAACAGAATTTGGCATCTTATTGTCCTTTTCCAGAAAATCAATCCCTTTAAACATGGAACATGGCAATTTTAGGTCAGCAGGCATTTAAAGACACCTTTTAACTTTCAAGAGCTGGCCTAATAAGATATATTTTGTGCAAAAATACCAGTGTTACTAAGATGAGACTTGAATCATTTAAATCTGGAAAGGGGCTCAGTTTTAGCTGCCAGTACACCTTTTACTTGTGAAATTACTTCTTGTTGTCTTTTAATGGCACTCACTGTCCTTCTGGAGTCCTGTGATCATCATCAAATATCAGACTCCATTCCTTCTGCTAACCTTTGGTAACTGTTCAGAATTCATTACAGTGTTTGAAATGAGGCACTCACAGTGACCCCTTGTCACTATCCTTTTGGACCATAAAATAGCCTTCCAAGTTAGCCAAGATGACAGCAGAAGCCAGCCTTATGTATTATGTGGTCAGGAACCGCTCCAGTATGGCTACAGTCGGAATGGCGAAAGGAGTTAGTCATAGTTAGGCTTATCTATTTCATTATTTGTTTTGAGAAGTCATATTAGTGAGACACAGATGCACCTTTGGCTCATTAATACTGGAGTCTGAACAGTGAAATTTATTTCACTGAAATCCTGGAGAGTTGCTGAAAACGCATGACGCTTCTTTGTAGTTTCTTTTGTGTGTGTGGCTGCACTGAGTGACTTGTGGGATCTTAGTTGCCTAACCAGGGATTGAACCTGTGCCCCCCGCAGTGCAATCGCAAATTCTTAACCAGTGGACTGCTGGAGAAGTTCCTCTTTGTACTTTAAATAGAACTTCTCTACTTTGGAGGGGAAGTGCTGTACAAACATGGCCGCAGTTGTTATTGCTACAACATAATATTCATTCAGTACTTGATATTTCTAAAGTTTGGAAAAGCTCCATGTTAATGTAAACACAATTTTAATTTTTCTAAACACATGCTTATATCTTAAAACAACAGTGATAGATTTTGGTAAGAGGTAGAAAAACAAAACTCAGTCTTCCTAATTTCTCGTCTGTATAAGCCTTTACTCTCCATTTTAGTAGAAGTTCTGTGCACAGACTGTGGCAGAGCCCATTTTCAAGGCAGTTCCTAGATTTAGCTATGTGATTTACTTATTCTCAGTCACCAAGAAAGAGTAAAAATCAAAGAGCCAAATGGCTGCTAAGGGAAAATGTTGTAACAGCAAACTTGACGGGCTAGATCAGAAGGGGCTAGCAAGAGAAGAATGCTCGAGGGTAGTCTCAGGAAACTGTAATTGATAGTAACAAAATAGAAATGAGGTGGTGGAAAATTTAGGCTACCATACCAGAGACATGCTCCTAGTTTTGGCTTGAAATTATCTTGCTAAGTAAAGCTGTTGTGATTATTGGAATGCTTTTTGTCCCACAAAAGCATTAGAATTTAAAACAGACCCTTTAACATGAATTACAGCAGACAAGAAATACCAGTTCAGTTAGGGCAGGTGTTATTTAATTACCCTTCTCTATGGGGATGGGGCTGTTCCCACAAAAATTGTTTGTGGGTGAAAGCACAACAAAGATCCATAAGGTACAGCTCTATATGTATATATTTAAAACAGACATCAATCTCTTGAATTTTTCTTATATCAAAGGTTAATTTAAAATATTAATGCTGAAAAGATTAATTTAAGATATTAAATCTACTAGGCAAGAATACATGTACATACTGTAATTACTTCCCTTTTACAATTAAAGTAATTGGATTATGTTTAATGAGCTATTTACATTTAATAATTAAAAAAGACTTATCTTTTCAGCATTCCCCATATGCAGAAAGAGATGGGGGGTGGGACTCACTTCTGATATATAATTATCTTTGCTTGGGCTAAAAAGGAAAAACAATTGTACTTTTTAGAAAAGGCTCAGAAGAACATTATTTTAAAACATACATACAGTCATCACCCATTATCTGAAGTTTTAGTTTCCTCTGTTTCAGTTGCCAAAATTATTAAATAATAACTAATTTCAATAGCCCAAAATTATTAAATGAAGAATTCCAGAAATAAGCAGTTCATACATTTCAAACTGCTCGCCTTTCTGAGCAGCATAGGGAAATCTCACGCCGTCCTGCGCTGCCCCTCCCGAGCGTGCTCGTCTCTGCCCAGCGTGTCTCCGCTGCGCGTGCTTCCTGCCTGCTAGCCACTCAGCCGCTGTCTCGGTTATTAGGTCGGCTGGCAGGCGTTGCGATGCTTGTGTTCACATATCCTCATTTTACCTGTTAATGACCCTCGAATGCAAGCGTAGCCAAAGAGAGGTCCAAAAGTACTTCCTTTAAGTGAAAAGGTGAAAGTTCTCAACTTAACAGTTGGTGCTTTCAGGCATCCTTGGGGGGCTTGGAATGTATGACTCTTGGAGAAAGGGGACTACTGTATACACTTTAGGAATTACCCATGGGAATGTGTTTTGGTTCATTGTAAAAGAAGATGACAGATTAGGCACTTTTAAAAAGTCCTTGATGACAAGATTTGATGAGTTCAACAGTGCCCAGAGAATGAAACGTAAAGTGATTTTCAGGGACCTTGTAAATAAAAGTAACCCATCAGGAGTGACGGAACCCCAAATGCCTAGCTCTTTGGAAAGGCATTTGTTTGAAAAGCAGTAGCATCTGAACATGTATGTTATCTGAGGCTGGCACTTTAAATGAGCCAGTGTTTCTGTTATTTAAAGTGAAAGCTGTGAAGGCCCTGAGCAGCTGGCTAAAACTGGGTGTAGAGAGGGAGAGGGCAGCGTGCTCTTCTCATTAACACCATTGCAGTTCCAGGGTGAATATGTCAGGAAGGCTTTCTCATGGTAGCATGTTATCTTTTTTTTATTTTTGAGGGGGAAGAAACTTGTCTGGGGTTTGGTGGCACTTGTGTATGAAAATGAGAACTTTGGCACAGTCTTGGCTAGGGTGTTTTGTGAAGTCAGCATAGTGTCATGGATGTGGATGGACCTGGGTTTAAAAGCTTTGTGACCGTGATAAAGTTACAGAACTGTTCTTAGTGTTTTAGTTCTCTTAGCTATAAAATCAGAATGCCCTTCAGTAGTGTCTTGAAGATTAGATTTGTTAAAATGTGAATAAATACCTGACACATTTTGGGCAGACACTATAGGATGCAAAGAAGTTTTTAAAAATCCCACCCTTATTACAGCAGATTCCAACAGCTGCTGCTATTACTAGTGTTTCTGTTAGGTTTAAAGGTATTTTGTTTTTCAGTTCCTGTATTCAAAGAATTGTACATTCCAAAAAGCTGTGCCACAATGTAGGATGCAATGACTGCCATAAAAGGTTCAGCATACTTTTTGGCACCTTTGGAGAGGGAGAAATTACTTCAGACTAGAAGAGTTGAGGGAGGCTTCTTAGAAATGGTGACATTTGCCTTGGGCCTTTAAGATGAAAGAATTTTTTTTTTTTTTAAGAAATGGCACAATCCAGATAATAGTACCTTTGAGACTGCTTTCAAAATACAGAGTTGACTCTTGACTATGATTTGGAAGACTGATAGACTGATACCCTTTGTCTTAATCCTTAAAATTGGTATAACCTAAGCAGAGGCCATCCATTTCTTTCTTTTTTTGACATTGGATACATTTTTATTGAACCTTTTAGTTTACAATATGAGGTAAATGGCAAATCAGTTCTCTTCAAGTGATATTTTACACAGGTGTAGTAAAGTATTTTAAAATTCAAGCTTTTATAATGGATTGCATTTCTTAAAAGTTGAGGGATCAAGTAAACAAGTTCTAACTTGAATTTTCCAGTTGACTCTTCACTTAACAATAGTAACCAGCTCTAATTAGATACATAAGTTTCTTCACGGCCATGTTTTATTGTTGATGTCTTTATTATTTTAGTCAATATCCACTAATTCCACTTCAAAAATAAGTTTTGCATTTGGTGGCATTTTGAGGCCATCATTTCTTTCTCAGCTCCTGTCTTCAGACTCCCAGAGAACCCATTTCATAAGTTAAGAGGCCTGCCTACTGCTTGGTTTCCTCTGAGACCAAAGAAAAGAGAACCAGTTAGGAGAACTCTGTGTGTAATGCCCAGAGCTGTTTGATTTGACCTGTGCTCTTTAGGTTATTGTATTACCACTAGGAGGTAAGTCCAACAAACTCAGTTCTCCTTTGAATTAGCAACAATGAGAGCTATCAGTTGTTGAGTACCTACTAGGTGCTAGATACTCCTCCAGAAGGCTTACGTATGTTACCTCATTTTATCCTGAAAACCAGCCTATGAGATAGATTTTATTTTCCCTATTTTACAGATGAAGCTTGGGGAGATTAACCAGCCCAAATTCATATATAACTAGTGGTTCAGGGAATCCTTGTCTTTTGACTGAACTTGCCTCTGGATTCATCAAGCTGTATTGATTTTTAATGTGATAGCTATATGAGTACCAACTTTAAAAAAAGAAAAAATTTTCTGCCATTATTAATTATGATTATTCAGAAAATTAAATGTTATTTAAATATGTTATAGGCATATAGTGGTGATATCCTACCTTTTTACAGTGTTTTCTTATTTGATTTAGGCATATACTTATTGAAGATAAATTGAAATTAATACCTCTTTATGATTGAGGACCTTGCAAAACCAGAGTGGAAATCAATCCTGACTTACGTAGGAAGCTTGTGGCTTTGATCGTTGGGAGAAGGGAAATAAGGAGGTGAGCCCCGTGATTACCCTGATTTTCTGTCTAGATGTATATTCTAACCATGGAGCAAGGCTGGGCAGGGCGGTGGAGAATCCCAAGCAGAGCAGATTCGTCTTACTGAACTGAAGAGATAAATTGTGTTAATAGTTCAAGGGAGGCTGAGGCAACTAGAAGCTGTGGGGTGCAGTTCTGGAAAAGAGGAAGAATACTGTTCTAGAAGTCTTCTTAGGGTCTCCTTGAGGCTTGACTGATCACCCATATGCCTGACCAGGAACTTATGACTAACTGATTCCCAGTGCAGGGAGGTGTACTAATTCCCGTCAGCCAGAGTAGGAGCACATGTTGCTCACTCTGCAGCAGTGATCCAGTAGAGAGCATCCAGTAGAGATCACTGAAGGGCCATGTCTGTACTGGGGCTAAAGAGCCAAGAGAGGAAAAGCTGCTCAAGATCCACCCTAACAAAGCTTAAAAAGAAACCTCAGGTGTACCACATTGAGTCAGAAGTCATTTAACTGCCAACCAGAGCAAAGCCTCATACTTTTGAAACCAAGACAACGGTGTTAGGTACTCAACGTCATAAAATCACAATGTCCAATGTCCAGTCAAAAGTTACCAGGAAAATGTGGCCCATAATTAGGGGAAAAATCAGTTCATAGAAACACTCAAAAATGATAGAGGTGATAGAATTACCAGACAAAGATATTAAAACAGCTGTTATAATTATGTTCAATTATAGAGGAAAGGGCTTTCCAGGTAGCCCTTGTGGTAAACCCACCCTTCCAGTGCAGGAGACTTAAGAGACACCAGTTTGATACATAGGTGGGGAAGATCCCCTAGAGAAGGAAATGGCAGCCTTGCTTGGAGAATTCCATGGACAGAGGAGCCTGGCAGGCTACAGTCCATTGGGTTGTGAAGAGTTGGACACGACTGAAGCGACTTAGCACATATAAAAGAAAATGGGGGGGGAGGTGGGGGTTGGGATTGGGAGTTCATATACACTCGTGGCTGATTCATGTCGATGTATAGCAAAATGAATACAGTATTGTAAAGCAAAACAAACTAAAAAATAAAAATTAATAAAAAAAGGAACATATTAATTAGGAGGTAAACATTTTAGCTTTGCAAATAAATAGAGGGATTTGGTTTCAGTCTCTCATTTTTTATTATCTTTCTTATGCTGTTGATGATTTGATAAAATTTCAATATTATCTTGTAAGTCTAAGTTAACCAAATCATATCATTTTCTTTTTTCTTTTTTTTTATATCATTTTAGAATTGGAAAGAACTTTTAAAGATCAGCTTGTCACCCTCTCATAGAAAAAGAAATATTATGTTTCATTAATTCTGAGATGTATATTTTCCTCATATTTTAACATCTCTGGAATAATCATGCATCTTAAATTTCATGAAATACCGTGAAAACCCATTAGAGTTGTGACTTTTCCGTAAATACTTATGGTAGAATTCAAGTCTTCTACTTATATTACCCTCACCTAGAAAACTTCTCTTCTTCATTCTTTAAATCCAAATCCTGCCCAGTTCCGGTCTTTATTCCAGGAATTCTGTTCAGTTCAAAGTGATCTTCTCATCCTTTCTTTTGTCATAATTGACTACATCATTTGTTAGATAACTTCTGTTTACTATGTTGTTACTTACCTGCGTTTCATCTGTCTCCTCAAATTATAAGTCCTTGGAATCATGGAAAGAATTTTATATTTCTTTGTGTCATCTAGTGTTTACTTGATAAATATTCATTGGTTGATAAGGGTGCTATAATTAGTAGTTAGCAATTAATGCAACCCAAAACTTATTACAAGAGTTGTTTATTTAAGAGAACCACATTTTTATATGCCAGAACTAAGCGCTAGATAGATGCAGAATTAGTATTTCTGTTACTACTGCTGCTGCAGGGACTACTATTACTACTACAGTCATTACTACTATCATTGTAATTATTCTGTGCCAGGCACTCTATTAGTATTTTATACATGCATTATTTCATTTTTCTGCACAACAACCTTAAAAACTAAGGATCGTTTTACTGATTTTAACAGGTTAGGAAACAGACAGGGAGAGTACTGCTTGCCAAGGTCCCAGAACTGAAGTTCGGCAGTAGTGGGGTGAAGTCCACACCTCCTTCCCTAATGTCCATGCTCTTGCTGCTCTACATCACTGCTTATTAGGTCTTTTGAGGGCTTTGGTAACCTAGTAAACTGAGGATAGAAAGAAAAGAAACGGACACTTACTTTTCCTGCTGTTCAGGGACTTTTCCTTATAAATCCCATGTTTTGAGTGGTGGATGGATCTTGTGAGAGGAGGATGTACGCTGCCCTTTGCTGCTCTTAGTCAGTTGCTGGCAGCTTGGCCGTTAGTGACAGATGAGTGTGTGACACTTTTTCAGCAATGAATTCTTGTTACAGCTGGCAGAGTAGAATAGTTGATATGGAATTTCATGGCAGTTTGCTTCATAATTCCACTCCCTGGTGTACAGCTGTAGTGGAGACTGCTAGGTCTCTCTCCCCACTTAAGGTGGTGTGTTAGCAGTCACATCCAGGACTACCGCTCTGTCTACTCCATGACCACACAGTGTGTTTGTGTATCGCCTTCAGCTGTCAGCAAAACATTTTGCTGAATTTCCTTTTTTGTTGTTACTCTGTAACCTTTCCCCTTCTGGCCTTTCTCATTTGTGTAGAACTGGCTTCTTTTTTGGCCTTTTCATCCCAGAGAGGGAGTAGTTACTACGGAGGGATGCTTGAAATATGAAGAGAAGCATCATAGAGATTAAATGCATGGCCAGAGAGCCAGCAGGATGAAGTGAGACCTGCTCAGTGCCTAATGTACGGTTCCATCCTGATTATCGCCTTCCTCATTTTCAAACTTGATGAGATGCTGTCTCATCCACCAGTGGGTGCTCCAGTGTCTTGTCTGCAGGGAGCTTCACCAAGTGCAGTAGACTGCTATTTGCCGGAACCAGGAAAGAAGGGTTGTAGCCTAGCCCCATTTTCTCTGTCCCTGGGTGAGATAGTAAACTGGGAGTTAGACATTCTCCCATAAAGAGCAACTTGGTGTTCCTGCGTGGTAGCACATGTCCAGGTGAGGCATCCTTCCGGGTACCCAAGCCCAGGTACTTGAGGAAGATGCCGTCTGTATCTGTCCTCATCTCAGTTTTTTGGCCACCACCAACCGGAGATCACTCATTTCTGTCGTTGCCTGTAAATAAAGAAAACTTTTTAAAAAAGAGAATGCTTTATAAGGGCTTGTGTGAGTTATTGACACGTTTCTAATAATCTTGTGCAGTGATTTGTTGAGGTTTTTTAAATCTATTTTTTTGTTGAAAGATAATTGCTTACAGAATTTTGTTTTTTTCTGTCAAACCTCAACATGAGTCAGCCATGAAAGAAAGTGAAAGTGAAGTCACTCAGTCGTGTCTGACTGTTTGTGACCCCATGGACTGTAGCCTACCAGGCTCCTCCATCCATGGGATTTTCCAGGCAAGAATACTGGAGTCAGTTCCTTCTCCAGGGGATCTTCCTGACCCCAGAGGTCAAACCCGGATTTCCTGCATTTTAGGCAGACGTGTTACCATCTGAGCCACGAAGGAAGTCCATATCAGCCATAGGTATACGTATATCCCCTTCCTTTTGAACCTTCCCCCATCTCCCTCCCTATTCCACCCCTCTAGGTTGATACATAGTCCCTGTTTGAGATCCCTGAGCCATACAGCAAATTCCCATTGACTATCTATTTTACATATGGTAATGTAAGTTTCCATGTTACTCTCTTCATACATCTTACCCTCCCCTCCCCTCTCCCCATGTCCGTATGTCTATTCTCTGTATCTTCATTGCTGCCTTATAAATAAGTTCTTCAATACCATTCTTCTAGATTCTGTATATATGTGTTAGAATATGATATTTATCTTTCTCTTTCTGACTTTCTGACTGACTTCACTTTGTATAATAGGTTCTAGGTTCATCCACCTCATTAGAACTGACTCAGATACATTCCTTTTTATGGCTGAGTAACATTCCCTTGTATATATGTACCACAACTTCTTTATCCATTCATCTGTCAATGGACATCTAAGTTGCTTCCATGTTCTAACTAACTATTGTAAATAGTGCTGCAATGAACAATGGGATGCATATGTCTTTCATTTTTGGTTTCCTCAGGGTATATGCCTAGGAGTGGGATTGCTGGGTCATATGGTAGTTTTATTCCTAAAAAATATGGAGCGCTTCATGAATTTGCATGTCCTCCTTGCACAGGGGCCATGCTAATCTTCTCTGTGTGGTTCCAATTTTAGTATATGTGCTGCTGAAGCGAGCACAAGGTTTTGTTTTGTGAGGTTTTTTTGTCCCAGAGCAGTGAGTTGTTTCTCATGTTAAACTCCTGTGTGAATTTAATGCTCATTTGATGACTATAGCTGAAAGAAATCTGGTACTTGTGTACCCACAAATGATAGGAATAAGGTTTCCTCACTTATTCATAGTGATGCCAGTGGTAAAGAACCCGCCTGCCAATGCAGGATACAGAAGAGATGTGGGTTCAATCCCTGGGTTGGAAAGATTCCCTGGAGAAGGGCATGGCAATCCACTCCAGTATTCTTGCCTGGAGAATTCCATGGACAGAGGAGCCTGGTGGGCTACAGTGCATAGGGTCACAGAGTCAAACATGACTGAAGCAACTTAGCATGCATGCAGTCAGAGTGAAAGTAAGCCCCCATTTATTTTTTCCAGTTTTATTGAGATATAATTGACATACAGCACTGTATAAGGTATGCAGTGTAATGATTTTACTTATATCCATCATTTCATTTAGATAACAGAATTAAAGAAATAGAAAAAAAATTTTGTGTGTTTGTTGAAAACTCTTAGGATTTACACTCTTAACAATTTGTGTATATAACATACATCAGTGTTAATTCTATTCATCATGTTGTACATTATATCCCTGTCACTTATTTATAACGAAGTTTATACCTGCTGCCTTCATCCAATTCCCCTCCCTCTGCATCTGATAGCTATAAAATTGATCTCTTTTTCTATGAGTTTATTTTTGAAGTATAATTGACCTGCTACTCTGTGTTAGTTCCTATTATATAGTATATGATTTGGTGTTTTGAAACATTTCAAAATGATCACCAGTATAAGTCTAGTTAAGATATGTTACAATACAAATACATATCATAGTTACTGACTGTATTTCCCATACTGTACATTTCATACCCCTGACTTGTTTATTTTGCAACTGGAAGTTTATACATCTTAACCTCCTTCACCTATTTCTTTCTTTCCCCCTGTCCTCTGGCAACCACCTGTTTCGTTCTCTGTATCATAATTCTGTTTACTTAAGGGATCTCAGTTCCCCATCCAGCAGTTGAATCCCAGTTTCCCAGGTGGCCCAGTGGTGAAGAATCCACCTGCCAGTGCAGGAGACTCTAAAGACTCGAGTTTGATTGCTGGGTTGGGAAGATCCCCTGGAGTAGGAAATGGCAACCCCCTCCAGTGTTCTTGCCTGGAAAATTCCATGGATAGCGGAGTCTGGCAGGCTACAGTCGGTGGGATTGCAAACAGACGTGACTGAGTGACTGGGCACACGCGCGCGTGCACACATGTGCGCACACACACGCGGCAGCTCTGAAAGCACCAAATCCTAACCGCTAGGCTACCAGAGAACCCATTTCTGTTGTGTTTGTTCATTTTGTTTTTAGATTCCATATAAAAGTGAAATCATACAGATTTGTCTTTCTCTGTCTGACATTGCACTTAGCATAATACCTTCTAGGTCCGTCCATGTTGTTGCAAATGGCAAGATTCCATTCTTTTTTGGGGGGGAGTAATTTTACTGTAGTTGATTTACAGTGTTGTTTTAGTTTCTGCTATACAGCACAGTGAATCAGTTACACATACACATATCCACTCTATTTTTTTTATTTTAACTTTTTAAAATGTTTATTTATGTGGCTGCATTGGGTCTTAGTTGAGGTACATGGTGTGTTTGATCTGTAGTTGCAACATGTGAGACCTTGTGGTTGTGATATGCGAACTCTTGGTTGCGCCATGTGGTATCTAGTTCCCTGACCAGGGATTGATCGGGTGCCTACTGCCTTGGGAGCCTGAGTCCTAGCCGCTGGACTACCAGGGAAGCCCCTGTCCACTCTTTTTCAGATTCTGTTCCCATGTAGACTATTACAAAGTATTGAGTAGAGTTCCCTGTGCTATACAGTAGGTTCTTAATAGTTTCCTATATGATATGTAGTGGTGTGTATATATCAGTCCCAAAGGTTTTCATTCCTCTTTTGTGGATGAGTAATAGTCCAGTGTGTACATGTGTGTGTATGTATACCATGTCTTCTTTATCTAGTCATCTCTGGATTAGCGCTTGGGTTGCTTCCATGTCTTGGCTGTTGTAATAACGCTGCAGTGAACATGGAGGTGCAGGTATCTTTTCAGGCTAGTGTTTTTGTTTCTTTGGATAAATATCCAGGAGTGTAATTAATTGCTGGATCAAAAGTAAGACCTTTTAGATGGATAGTTTGGAGTATTTCAGACCATTCCATTCTGATGAATTAAGTTTTGCTAGAAATTGGAATTAAGACTGGGAGAGTAAAATGAACTTTGTGTCTGTTATTGAAGTTATCAGTGATAACCATGCAGACCCTGTGTAATTTAAATGGATTCATAACTAGGAACTTAGGCAAAGATGCAGATACAGGAAATATTTTATGTCAATAAATCTCTTTGGAGCTAGGAATATTTTGTAAACAAAAATCTCAGTTTCATATAGCACCTCTCAAACATTTTTTTTTAGTACAGCTCACAGCTGAACTGAAAAGATGAATTGAAAGTTTTTCTCCAATTGCTAGTCATCATTAGAACTAGAACCCAACTCACAGTTTTAAGTGGTTTTCAATGCACAATTTTAAGTGTATTTTCTTTTGGACAACCAGATGGATCTTACTTTTAAAAAGAGCTTAATTTTGGCCATTTGAAAAGCAGTTTTTTATTTCTCCTTTGCAGATAAGTTCATCTTTACCATTTTTCCAGATTCTGCATATATGTGTTAATATATGATATTTGATTTTCTCTTTCTGACTTACTTCACTTTATATGTCAGTCTCTAGGTCCATCCACATCTCTGCAAATGGCACAATTTTATTCCTTTTTATGGCTGAGTAATAATAGTCCACTGTATATATTTACAACATCTTCTTTCCTCATTCCTCTGTTGATGGACATTTAGGTGGCTTCCATGTCCTAGCTATTGTAAATAATGCTGCAGTGGACATTGGGGGTGCTTGTACCTTCTTGAATTACGGTTTTCTCCAGGTATTGCAAAGATGTAGAGAACAAACATATGGCTACCAAGGGGGAAGTGGGATTGGGGATGGATTGGGATAGGCATATATACACTACTGTGTATAAAATAGATAACTGATGAGAACCAACTATTGGCACAGGGAATTCTACTCAGTGCTCTGTGGTGACCTAAGGAAATCCAGGGAAGTGGGGATATATGTATACGAGTATCTGATTTACCTTGTGGTACAGCAGAAGCTAACACAACATTGTAAAGCAGCTATACAGTAATAATCAAAACAAAACAAACCCCAAAACAAAAACCAACCAAAAAGGCAGTTTTCTATGGAATAGTTGATCCTAGAAGAAGCCAGTTTTGCAGGTCGAAGTTAGCCCCCGGTTTTAGCTTTAAGAACAAAGCTATGATTAGAGCCTGAAGAGTAATAGAAGAAAAAAGATGGTATTGCCCCTAAAAGATAATAGAAAGTTATGAAATTGCCAGATGTGAGTGGTCCTTGATAGATGTACAGTATTTTCAAGGAGTAAGATACTGTAGTTTAGAAATTCTGTTCCCCTGGACTCCTTTCCCAAAACCAAATTAGGACAAGAAGGAACTTTACATTTATTGAAGGTAGGTCCATAGCTGGTGTCATTCATTTATGAAATTGGTAATTTCTCCTGGTTTTAGATCACAATTAAGCTTTTATTCTTGGTTCTCCCAGTCAGATACTTTCTTTGTCCACTCTTGGAGTTCCATTTATCTTGCTTTTTTTGAACATTACTCTGGTGACCTAAACTGATTTGTCAGTAATTTCTTGTGTTTGGAGAGAGTCTGGTTATATTTGTAGCTTCAGCACCACCCTGTATTTCAGCAGGAAGTGGGTAGGTGCCTAAGTCTATAAAGAGATAATTCTCCTTGGGATTGTTGCATGATAGTGAGGAACTGCTATATGCAACAGTAAATTTATACTTCTTTAAATATTTTGATGGACCAACTTAGATTACAGTAAACCTGAGTGTTATGTTTTATTTTGAAATCAAGTGATTGTTTGACTTTTCAGTTGAGATTCTTGAACCACTGTGGAATGCATATTCTTCATCATAAAGAAATTTATCTCCTGAAAGAGGAAACTAGTCTACAAAGCAAGGCGCTTCTATATGCCCCTATCCAAAGTGCTGTTAACTATAGAACAGTGGGAAATGCTGAAGTGAAAAGCAGAAGTACTAATTGCCACACATACAATATCCCCACATGTTCTCATCCCATGCTACTGCTGATCAGCATTTTGAGGGTATGTTTCAAAGAGGAACTGCCTTGAGAAGCATTTCTGTTGTTATTGCTGTAGCTCAGATATACTTGCTTTGGGATGTGACCATAGGAATCTGCAGGTGTTATCAGTAACCATGGCTCTAAATGAAGCATTGTTTGTTTGTTTATAATAAACAGCTAGTAATACATGTCATTGCCAGAATGAGCAGTCATCTGTTTTTTGTCCTGCTGTTGATAGGAATTCAAAGTGTAGGGTACAGATGAATGCATCTTCCCCGTCACATGCAGTCTTCCTTTATTACCTTCTTCCAGCTTCCAAATCCATCCCTCTTACCTACATCCCTCTTACCTACTTCACCCCATTCCTGCTGCAGGCTGTCGGGAGCAGAGTTGAGAGTTCAGAGTGTAGGGTACATGTCAGAGTCTCCTTTTGCCTTAAGACTGGCCAAATGTGATATATAAATATCCCAAGATAACTTCAAATACACAGACTTGTAGAGTCTTACTATTGTGAAGGGACCTCAAAGAACACGTCATCCAGTTTCCAATTCAAAGCATGAATCCCATCATGGTACTGGCAGTCCAGACTGGTCAATGTACTCCAAGCCATGGCTTGGAGGGGATGGTTGAAGTCTTTGATTTATTCTGACTCATTCTCAAGTCCCTTAAGCTGAAAATAGCTGGGGGTGAAGATGGGGGTTGCTGCTGAGTCTGACTGGATGTCTAACTGGTCCAAAAAAAAAGCCCCCCCCTTTTTAAACTTTTTTGGGTAGCCAACCTCCAGATTGGCTTGAGAGGCTCCCAGAGTATAATTATCTTAACCCCAGAGCACTATCTGGAATGTCCTTTTTGCCATTCTAGACCTATAGAAGAGTTTGATTCATGGACATGATCCATCCATCTTTACATACCTAGACCTCCCCTGGCCTTATGTTCAAAATGCAAGTGACTGTTGGCCAAGCAGAGGTTATGGCAGCTTTCAGTTCAGTCACTCAGTCGTGTCTGACTCTTTGTGACCCCATGGCATGCAGCACGGCAGGCCTCCCTGTCCATCACCAACTCCCGGAGTTCACTCAGACTCATGTCTATTGAGTCGGTGATGCCATCCAACCATCTCAATCCTCTGTTGTTCCCTTCTCCTCCAGCCCTCAATCCTTCCCAGTGTCAGGATCTTTTCAAATGAGTCAGTCTTTCACATCAGGTCGCCAAAGTCCAGCAAATCCAAGAATTTTAGAAATTCTTAAAGATCTTGGCTTAGTCCTTTTATTTTGCAAATGAAGAAACTGAAGCCCAGAGTCAGAATTATATCATCTTTAATTTAGAGGGCATTGTATAAGTCATCCAGTTTGACCTCTCCATATCATCTTCTTACAGTCTAGGAATCTCTCCCTCAGCATGCCTAATAGCTGGTATCCAGGGGATGATACTGGGGAACTTATCACCTCTGAAGAGAACCCATTCTAATATAGAACAGCTCTAATTAAAAGAAAGTAACTTAATTGAAATCTACATCCCTATAACTTTTGTCTTCTCAGTGGTTCTAATTTAATTCCTCTCCTATGTAACATCCCTGAAGGTAAGACCTTCTCAAACCCCCAAATTAGCAAATATCACTATAGCGTATAATTTTTCTAATCAAAGTAAAATATAACTGAAAAAGAACTTCTACTGATTCTATAAAGACAGGACATTCCACTTTTCATGTGTCCAAAACTTATTTTTCTAGCTAAGAATGACTACTTTCTTGGTTTTCTTCACTGTCCTTTCATTACTGGCACTCACATTTAGTTCTTTTCATAGTACTTTTATTAAAAAAATTTTTTTTATAAATGGCAAGATCTGAGTTTCCTGATCAGGGATTGCAACCAGGCCACAGCAGTGACAGCACCAAATCCTAACCACTAGGCAACCAGGGAATTCCCTCATAATAGTTTAATAAAGAAACATACACTTTATCACTTTGTACAGAACAGATAGGGCTGAAGGATTGGACTCACCCTTACAACCTGTCTGTGGTTTCTCAGTTCTTATTTGCTAGCTGTGGTGGGCCTCTCCATTCTGTTGTTCCTTCTCATCTTGGGAAGAGTTTCCCAACTGGTCTTCTTACCTCCAGTCTTGTGTCCAAATACAGCTTCCTACTTCTGTTAGAATGATTTGTCTAAAAATGCAGATTTAACCATGTCACTTCCTTAATTTAGTGGTTCCTCAACACCCAGTGCTCCACTAATTTTCCACTAAATGACGACTGATGATCGAGGAGTTTTTCTCAACTGGATTCCCATGAGAACATTAAGCCCTAATGCCATTAGGCATCCATTGTATATAATGCATTAGCTTCTCTCCAGTGCATCTGGAATGGTGCTAGTTGTTTACACTCTTGATGAGAATGGAGAAGACAGTCACTCTAATCCTTTTCTCTATTCTGTGGTTCAGATGAGGAACCCATTGTAAAAGAGTAGAGGAGAGAGAATGTATGTTCTTCAAGAGGTTCAACAGCATGGCTGGGAGCAGTCTCCAGAAAAAGAACTCACAAATTTCATTGACATCTAGGGTTTCATCTTTAAATTTATGTGAACACTGCATTCTACTACATAATATGTCCATTGTTAAAAATGTTTCAAAATATTCGTCAATGAATAAAATTGACTTTACAGGAGGATTTGCCTCAGGTCTATTGAAATAAAAATAACTACCTTTTTTTCTTAGCCCTGTAGTGGACATTTTATATATGTTACATTATTTAATGTCTCTAGGAAAATTGCCCAAGATCACACAGCTAGTAAGGTGTCAAGACTCAGGGCACTAACCCAAGTATGTCTCAACTCCACAACTTAAAGCTGAGTTGAGTCAAGAGCCTTGGAAGTCTTTGCTTCATTTCCAAGTTTATCTTCACTGGAGTGTAGGATTTCTTTCTTGGTCAAGTTAGTATTTTGGTTCAGATCATGCATAATTCATACTTGTGAAGAAAAGTGAGTAGTAATGTGGGTAATTCCATTTAATAAGGACTCTTTGGTGACTCTGAAACATGTAAAATGACTTTTTTTAGTAGCAGATTCACTTTTCTAATTCTTTTGTCTTGATGGATATTGAATATTGTAATTTTTTGATTACTCTAGCTTGATATGGGAGCTGGGTTTTTTTGGCAAGACGTGGCTAACTATCTTGGTACTGAAAACTTGCCGCACCCACCCCCCACCACCACCACCTCCAGATGACACAGGGTTGACTCTATTTGTGTCTTCTTACCCAAGGAACTTGGGAAAACAGAAATGCTAAAGTACCAAGGTGTCATGAGTGGCTTCCCCGGCTTCATCCCCATCTGACATTTACCTAGCTGTTTGGAATCCAATTTCCATTAGGTGTCCAAAGAGAATGTCTGGAATGCCCTGTCACTAGCCATTTGACACAGAGTTTCAAGGGGATCTGGCCCCTGTAGCTCCCCTAAGATGCTGGAACAAGCTCTGAAGTGATTGCTAAAGGAGGGAGCCATAGTGGCTGTTTTCAGCCGTCTTTGGCTATGCCCTGAATTTCTGGCTCTTTTGGCAGGCTTGGAATTCTGGGAATCTGGGGGCATCCAGAGGGCGCAGAGCCCTGAGAGCTTCTTTGGTTTGTAACCCTTGTCTTTTTTTCTGTTCTAAACTCTTTTCCAGACTGTGTTAGTTACTGAAGCTTGCATGGGAGTACCCAGTGCCCTTTACATTATGTAAAAGGGGAGAATCATTAGACTGGAAGGGAAAGCCCAGAATTTGGATTAGAAAATCTGTTGAATCAAAGGGGAACTTAGCTGAGGAACAGAATGAAAATTATTTCCTTAGACAGTAGACAAATATTCAGGAAACACCTCTGCACCCCAAAGATAGGCACAGCTGCCACACAGTGACTATTAAAGGGAGGTTCAAAGTTAGGAGCAAACAGCTGATTCTCTTGGTTCTTGGGCTGTTGCTGTTGGTGACAGGAAATCTTGTTCCCCAAGCGCTGGCTTCCTGTTTTATTTTTACTCTTAGCAGATCAGAATGTCCATAACAAGGAGCAGTCTGTTCCAAAAGGTTCTACGCCCTCTTTGAGCTGAAGGGCTTTTTTTTCTTTTGGTCAGACAATATGTTGGTTCACTTTTAAGTTCTGTGATGTATACCTTGGTTTAAGCATTTCGTGTTTACAATCAACTTTTTTGGTGATGAGCTGGTGTTTTAAGATTCGGTGTAAGTAAACCTCTGTGGATTTGTGTGTGTGTGTGTGTGTGTGTGTGTGTGTGTGTGTGTGTTTTAAGAGGTGTTTGCAATCTTGGGGACTTGAGTATATTACCTTTATGCTTTACCATTTAACTTGCCATTTTCCCTAGCACAAAAACCTTTAGGCTGCTTCAGATTTCTTTCGTTTCACAAGTTAGGTGAACAGTTCCAGCCCGGTGTGCCTTGGCTATAGTCATATAGTCATTTTGTTGGATAAAAAAACCTCCTCCTGTCCTCGTAAAGTTAGGAATTTGGTAATCTAACTCTGAAACAATAGCTCAGCGTGAACCTAAAGTGCTGGGGGATTTCCTAGGGAAAGGGGCTTAGCCGACAGGATAAGAAACAGTAACTGGAAGGTTTCCGGATCTGCTCCAGACACTTCCTGCTGTCTCAAGAGCCTTTTGGCCCAGGTGTGTTGAACCGGATGGGAGAGAGAAAGGGAGCTGTGAGTAGAAGAGAAAGGACTGGGGAATTTTATAGCACAGTGTGCTTGGCATCATGTTTGATATATTGAACATGTAAAATTTTCCTTGGTATTCTTTCATTCTGTCCATTTACAGAGTGAACTTTAGTAGTCTTAATAGATACTGACAGTATTTAGTTGTACGTTAAGAGTCCTCCATCAGGGAAGAACTGGAGAAGTTATGTCCTGATGTAGATCAGTGGAATCACTTGGCAACGTAATTTCATTGTGGAGACTGTCAGATGACAGAAGCTCTTTTTTGAATCTGATCTGTTCTGATTGTGGACACCCCCAGGTTAGGATCGTACCATCCAGGACCTGCTGAATGGGCTGTTTTCTGACTGTATATCCCTGCCTCTAGAGACTTCTGTTAGCTGGAGCATACTTGTTATTTTAAGGTTTTTAGGTTTTTATGCTGCCTGTGTACCCTCAGCCAGCAGTCAGTTCAGAATTTCTAAACTCCTCCAGCAGGGCTCTGATAGCAAACCTGTGAAAGAGGGGTGTGAGGGGGAGGGCTTAAAGCAGGGGAAAAAGAGAGAGAGAGGGAAAGATTTTTTAAAGCTGTTTAGATCAGAGCAAGACAAAAGGAAAAACGACTCACACAGCCTTGGTGTGCCTGGAATTTGTGGTTGAGTAATACTTTCCTGTTATTTCTTTTTTAGGTTGTTTTTCATCATTCAGAACATTGCCTGAAGCAGGTCCACCATGCCGTTAGTAACGAGGAACATTGAGCCAAGGCACCTGTGCCGTCAGACGTTGCCTAGCGTTAGAAGCGAGCTGGAATGCATGACCAACATCACCCTGGCAAATGTCATCCGACAGCTGGGCAGCCTGAGTGAGTGCCGCAGAGAGCCTGTGCTTTGCCCTCAGGGGTCGTTGGTGCTCTTTATTTCCTCCCCTTCTCCTCCGTGTTCCTCGTTCTCCCCCATCTGCCTTCCCTAGGTAGTGCGAAAATTTATCCCACCCTCACCCCTCCCCAGAGAAAGGCTTCTGTTTATACAGATTCTTCCCCTCAACCCTTTCTTCATCTACCACCACCCTCTAGGTTCCCTCCACCTCCCCCTCCACCTGCTTCAAAAGAAATCTGTGGGAAGGGTGGCAGGAAGGGCTGCAGCAGAAACTGCAGATGGAATGACAGAGCAGAATTCTCTGTGTAAAGTGGGAGGTTCACAGAGCGGTATCTTGGGTTGGGGAATGTGCCTGTAATTGCACAAGCTATTCGATGTAGCCTGACTTTGTTGAAGCCTCAAATGTACCAATAGTCTTTATCTACCCAACCCCCCCCCCCATCCCCAACCACCACCACCTTTCTTCACAAAGAGGAGTAAGCAAACACACATTCAGAGAGATTCTGGCTGACTTGTCTACCCTGGTACACATTTAATTGTGCTGCAAGCCCCCAGGTCTAAGTTCAGGGTACAAATTACTTCTGTAGTCTCTGGGGTATTGGGAGTTTTGCAAGCTGTGTGAACGCAGTGACACAGATTGTAGCTGGAGCCATTCTTCTCTAGGAGGAAGATGGGGGTTAACTTAGTCTATTTTGAAGCTGAGGGAAAGCCAGCTCAACTGTAATTTTTTTTTTTTTTTTAATTGCTAAGAATGAATGAGACCGCCTTCAGTGGGGTACATGCTTGGGTTTGGATTTCATTCTGAGTTGAGCGGATTTTGTTTGCTTGGAGCCGAGATATGGGAAAGGCAGATGCTTGGATAGGCTCTGCATTTGTCTAGTGCCATTCCAGCTCCCATAAGAACCTCTGTCAAAATGCCATTTTAGTGATCTTCCTTAGCAAAAGCATCTTAGTGTGAATTATTTCAGACATTTAACCCTCCTGTCGCATCACTGCCTTTCGTGAAAGCAGTGGAATATCAAGAAACCCTGCATCCCCCCTCCCCCGCCACCCCAGATAGTAATAGCCCCTGCCTTGGAAATAGGGGCCTGAGGAGATAGAGGCCTGTGGCCAGATGATGTATGGGGTCTGAGATTCCTAAGCCGTCACCCAGCTCAGAGGCCGTCTCAGTTGATCCAGGGCTTAGGGAAACCTGGATGGGGCGTCAGGAAAGAAATGAAACCCTGCCGGTGTCTGTCTTACACAAAGGGCCGCTGACAGCAGTGCCACGGCAGCACAACTGACGGGGACGCACGTGAAGACTGCAGAGAGCCTCCCTGCTCCTGAGAAGCGTCCTTCACTTCTGTCACCCGAGAAGGCCAAACGGGGGGAGTCAGTCACACGTGGGTTCCTTCTCTGTAGGACAGAGGACATCTGGCTAATGATGCATCTTCTCCTCTCTCAGCAGGAGTTATGGTCCCTCTCAGGTGTTTTTCCGGCACAGTGTTGCTGGATGCCATTCTCACTCTCCCACTTGTGATCAGGCACTCCTCTCTTGAGGAAGTTCATCTTGAGGGCCAGGGTTGGCCCGTGCTTATGGAAACAAGGTTTTCTCACATCGTAGAGCTGGCTGACCCTTTATTCATCCAGTAAACATGCGTTGAACATATTTTATGTGCCGGGTGCTGAGAGGGTACAGCAATAATAAGAAGTGGTCTCTGCCTTCTGGGAGCTCATAATCTACCAGAGGAGAAAGAAAGAAATAAGGGGAGAATTAGAGAGGGTGAGAAGAGATCTCATATTTGTTGATTGCCTACTTTATGCCAGGTTTTAATAGGATCTTGACATATAGACTATCTAATTTAATCTTCTTAATAATCCTTTGAGGTTAGATGTTTGGCATTCCCGTTTTTCAGGTGAAGAAATGAAGGCTCAGGAAAGTAAGTTAACTTGCCTGCAGACACAGTAGCCACTGAGAGGCAAAGTCAGACTTCCTAAGAGTTTCTAAGCTCATGCCCTGGCTCCCTGGCTCTCCCGTGACTGCCCTGCGTTAGACCTTTGCTATGCCATGCTAAGTCTCTTCAGTCGTGTCTGACTCTTTGCCACCCTGTGGGCTGTAGCCTGCCAGGCTCCTCTGTCCCAAGGATTCTCTGGGCAGGAATACTGGAGTGGGTTGCTGTGCCCTTCTCCAAGGGATCTTCCCAACCCAGGGATCGAAACCACGTCTCCTGCAGCTCTTGCATTGTAGGCGGATTCTTTACCACTGAGCCACCAGGGCAGCCCAACTGAACACTCAACAAATGATTCTTAGCCCACCTCTGCCCTCCCTTTCTCTGATCAACCTCTTTAAATCTATAAACCTAAAAATTGTGTAAAATCTTTTAAATCTTAAACTTATATACTCTTGCCAGAGTGGTCTACCCAAAACTAAAATCTGACTTTTTACTTTCATAATTCTGAATTGTTTGAATTTTAAAAAGTTAAGTCTGTGTTAACTTTTGCAATTTAAAAAATGTTTTTAAAATAAGAGCATAAATGTTAGCATGTATTTTATCTCCCGTCTTCCTCACTATGGAATTATTTAATTTTAAATTCCTTCGCTTGGCATTCAAGACTTTTAAGACCTACCTTTCTTTTCAGCCTCATTTTCTGCAATCCATCTTCTCCCATTTTACAATCTTTTAAAGAGATTCTTTTAAAATTAAAAAGGGAAAAAAGAAGAGGGGAGAAAGAAGGAAGAAAAGATGAATTGCCAACTACTCATAGCTTCTGAGACAGACCATATACTCCTCACACTTTGGCCCGGCGCCTTTGTTCCCCCTGCTAGAGAGCCCTCGCCATCTTTGCAGTGGATCTTTAAGACCCAGCTCAGGGATCTCCTCCTCCAGGTTGGCCTGAGTACTCCTCTGAGACCCTATTACTTGCCTGTATTATATTACCTGCCACATTATATTAAAAATTATCTGTATCTCCTATACTAAACTAAAAGTTTTTTGAAGGCAGGAAATCATGTGTTGTTTCCTTGAACCCCAGTGTCTATCGTGTATAGTACCCGGCGCCCAGTAGGAGCTCAGTAAATATTTGTTAAACGATCTGTGCTTCTATTCTTTCTACCCTTCCATGCTGTTGGTTCACAGAGAATATAGGGAAAGAAGGAATATTTCCTATGGGGAGTGGGAACATAGCAGGAATAGGGAGAGTCAAGAAAAGCTTCATGAAAGAGGTTACATATGAACTGAACTTTGAAAGATGACTAGGATTATATCCAGCAGAGAGGGGTGCAGAAATGGGCTCCTGTGTACTTCAGGCTCATGACCTTGACCTCATGTATTATATACTCTAGCCGGAAGTGCTTGGTCTAGTAGGGAAAGTCTGATTATGGAATGCATGAAGCACAAAACTAAAAATTTCACAGCCATGGATTGCTCCCTGATAGCATATCCAGAGTTCTTATTTTCCCTCAGGGCAGTGAGATTGGCGTTTCACGTATTAGGTTGCCATGTCTTAGAAAATGTGCAGCCAACCAACACTTCTGAATCAGTGTTCTGACCACCTAGGAGAATGGACCTCCTCTTGGGTCATTAAGAAGATTTGTTTTCACTTGAAAAATTCTACTGCTAAAGTATCTTTTGCAGAATGAGGTAGATGTCTATTATGAATGTCCTGATTTGATAGTGGATCTGTCTTGGTAATCTGAATGAGTGAAATTAACTCTGAACAAGATATGTAAGTATCACACTCCTGTTTTCAGAGGTTGGAGTACTTTTTAGTACTTATAGAGCAGGGCTATCACATTACCAACTGGAATTATATTTTAAATTGGAAGATCCCCTGGAGAAGGGAATGGCTACTCGCTCCAGTATTCTGGCCTGAAGAATTCCATGGACTGTGGAGTCCATGGGGTTGCAAAGAGTTGGACACAACTGAGTGAATTTCAGTTTCATTTTCAAGCATAAGTCTTAAGATACTGAGAGATTGATACTCTTAAAAGTCATCAGTATAAGGAAGAATCTCATTATATAACTTTACGTTTTGGGCTTATTTAGTCCTATGACAACTTGGTGAGATAGATACAGTTGTCCCCATTTCACAGATGATGAAACTGAGGCTGAAAGTTTGACTTCGTGAAGAGTCAGTAAGACAAGGATAGAGAGAAAGAACTGAGACTTAAATTCAGACTTTCTGGTTTGAAGACTACTGCTTCTTCCATGTATTATCTTGAGTTCTAAGTATGCTTAAGTCCTGATGTAACGACAATGGGGAAGCCTTTACGCCGCCTCACTGCCCCTGCAAGTAGCATTCTCAGTGTCACCATTTTTGTGTGGTGGAGTCTTTGTATGGTTTTTATCTTAACTCACAGGAGCTCTGCTCCTGCTGTCACTGCTGCTTTCACTGAGGAGCACAGAAAGTCCTGGGTGCTCTCTTTCGGTAACCTAAGGGTGAGTTGACTTGGGGTTCTCTTTTCCTCCAGAACAGTTGGTTGGTTACCAGATAGTTTCCAGCCTTTGTTATTTTCCATACTAATGTTGTGTGTTTCTCAGTCAGTTTTTCATTACCTAGGCAAGCATGATACAGTATAGTTTTTGTTTTTTTGAATATAGTTGACTTATAATATTATGTGTGTCAGTTGTGCAACATAGTTCGCAATTTTCAAAGGTTATATTCCATTTATAGTTGTTATAAAATATTGGCTATATTCTCTGTGCTCTATAATATATCCTTATAGCTTATTTTATACCTAGTAGTTTGTACCTCTTAATTCCCTAGCCCATCTTGTCCCTTTTCTCTTCCCTAGTTTGTTCTCTGTATCTGTGAGTCAATACAGTATGGTTCTTATAGGAACTTAGCCATTTTCTGGACAGGGATCAGATGGGAATCTTCATCCTGCACAGTGGAAGTGCAGTTTGTTAGCCAGTTTGAGTCCTTTGAGCTCAGGAGCTTCCCATGGTTGTTTAGATCACAGAACCATTCAGCATGCGAAGACTTGCTGCTTCCTTGATTAGAAATTCCTTATTGACTAAATCTACTAGCAGTCCAGAATATGGTGTTGATTGGTCTTATGCTTACTCTTCAGGTTACACCGGGAAGGTGAGTGAGCTGCAGTTCACCCTCAAGGTGAAGTTTTGGCCTTTTGAACTAATTTTTTCCCCCTCAGGTGTGGACTAAGCATAAATGTAGTTTAGAAGCTAAGAATCAGATCTACTTTAAATAATTCTCAAAAAATGATCTGTTGGTTGGGCGCAGTCACTTATGCCTGCCTTCACCTTGCAAGTAACACGCTCAGATGGTATATTTGTTAGTATGCACCACTTTTCAGTTCCTAGCAAGAATGTGCTTTGTGGCTTGGAATGACAGTATGGAGGTAGTGTCAGATTGCTGTTACGTTTCTTTGGCTACAGATTCTCCTTGCATTCCAGGGTTGAAAGTACAGAGCTCTTTTTCTAAAAAATAAGACATTGTGGAATGAGACCACTGGTATGTTGTTTTTCAGGGAGAGCTTGAATGTTTCAGCTTTCCACTTGTTCCCTGAGATGTAGATTTGAAGGATTATAACCTAAAGCAAAGACTTTCAAAATTGTAGCTTATGAATCATAAAATCACCTTTTTACCTTTAGAAGAAGTTGTTAGTCTCTACTAGGAATTGTTAGTGACAGTTTAAGGCCTCTCACAGATACCGCATCTCATCATGGTGGTTCAACTTATTTTGGGGGCTCCATTGAGAATGTAACTTCTTATTTTTTATGTTAATTGTAAACACTTAACTAATTCACAATTTGTTTTCCAGAACCACTTTCAGAGGGTACTTTTATAGAACAGCAGACAGCTAAGGGCTATAGGCAAATGTGTAGACATACTATCCACTCTTCTAGGATGTTTCTTTGTATTACACCTTTTGATTTTATTCAGCTTGCTTTGAGCTCATGACAGCTCAGTTTGGCAAGAAGACTGTTAGTTACAGAGCACATTGCAGGCTGCCCAGGCTCTGGAGGGTATATCTCTGTCTCCAAGAACAAGCTCTTCCTGTAGCCTGAACCATCTTGGAGAGGCGGGGTCCCTGTGTGTTTGGGAGGTGGGGAGTACAGTCTTTAGTAGCCAGTTTTTCTGACCATTTTTGTCACTTTTATGCACTAGTGACTTGGTTCTTTGCTCTCTCAGGTAAATATGCCGAGGACATTTTTGGAGAGCTCTTTACTCAGGCAAATACTTTTGCCTCTCGGGTAAGCTCCCTTGCTGAGAGGGTCGACCGCCTACAAGTTAAAGTCACTCAGCTGGATCCCAAGGAAGAAGAAGGTAAGGAAGCTGAGCTCAGCATTTGCAGGCTCTGCTGAGCAGTTGCTTAGAATTTTTTCCCCTGATTTATAAAAAAGTGAGGGGAGAAATCACAGAGACCTATGGAGTTCTTTGAAATGACACAAACCTGGGTGATGTGAAGAAACCTTTTCATCTCTACCACACCTCCACACACTCCCTTCTCCCATTTCCCCAATCCCTTCTTTCTCAAATTCTCCTTCCCCCCAGTCGTGTTTTGCTACCATAAAAGTACTTGGAAGATTCAATCCTCCTAAGGAGGGGCCTGCTAGATCTGGCCACATAGTAAACCTTTGTGTTGCCTCATTTTGTTCAGTCATGAACGGCTGGGCTGCTGACAGCCTTGTGGGGCTTCCCCAGAGGGGGAGAAGAAAAAAAAAAAAACCTGGCTGCAGACAGCCGCAGCCAAGAAACGCAGCAGCTGAGGCCCCTCTGGCTGGTGTGACTCAGTGTTTGCTCAGATAGCCTGTCGTCCATTTTCTAATGCCTTCCATCTTCTTTCAGTATCACTACAAGGAATCAACACCCGAAAGGCCTTCAGAAGCTCTACTGTTCAAGACCAGAAGCTCTTTGACAGAAACTCTCTCCCCATACCTGTTTTGGAAACATACAACACCTGTGATACTCCTCCACCTCTCAACAATCTTACCCCTTACAGGTAACCTGGCTAGCTTCTCCCCTCTTCAGCCTGTGGCTAACAACACTAGATTGTCATTTCAAAGATGATGTGTACATCAGAGGATTATATCAAAAAGTGTACTACCTACCCCAGAGTTGCTTGTGGTAGAAGAAGCTAACATTTACCATATAAACAGGTGTCACTTATTATTGTTTGGTTTCTGAAACTCATATATAATATGAGTGAATATAATATATAATATTGAAAGTTTGCTATAGCATTTATGCTGCAGAGTTTAACTTGGTATAAGCCAAGTCCATCTTGGACTCCATCCAAGGAATTTAGTTATTATAGAACCAAAAGGACTTTGTTACAAGGCAGTCCTATAGCTTGCATCCCAGGGGCAACATTTTAGCAAGGCTCCCACTTACTCTGAAACCGCTAGATTACCAGATGTTTGGGCGTGTTAGTGGGGCCAGCCTTGTGGACTGGCTTCTCTGGGCCCTGAGGGTCCTTCCAGAGCCTAAGGAGTAATTGGCATTCTTCCAAATGAGTGTCGTTTACTTTGTTTGGAACATCCTTTCAACATTCCCCTGTGGAAGGACCTACGGTGCTATGGCTGGACTTGAAAAAGGTAGCCTTATAGACAGCTTAAAGCCCCTCCCCTCTAGTGGTCTGCTCTGGTAGTGTTACCGTGTGAAAAACTTCCAAGCAGGGACAGAAAGGAGTATTTATCTTGCTCGCATCCATAAATATCTTTGGAACAGGTAAAAGTAATTACAGATAGCTGGAGGCAGATGTCTTCTGTGAGACATGGGTGTACTGCAAAGTGGAATGTGTGTGTGTGTGTGTGAAATTCAAAGACACCCACCTGATCCAGAGAACCAGAATAGGAACACAGCCACTTCTCACACAGATGCAGAGAAAGTGCGTGGTACCTATCCTTTGTTATTACCGTGTGAAATTATGTCTGCCCCTTGGCTCTCAAAGGGGCCAGCTAACATAGCAGGGCAGAGCTCTGACTCTGCAGCCTCTATCATTGAGTCTGGTTGGATCTGGGCAGAGGGTTTGTAAGAGAGGAAGGGATTACACACTTGATAATATCGAACGGAGTATGGTAAGACAAGTATATTTTTCAGCTAATGTAGGGTATTTTCCTTTTTAACATTCTCTTCTAAGTTTTCTGGATTTAGCCTAACAGAAATGAGTGATATGGCTAACTCAGAACAAGATTTAATATAAAAATCATTAGTGCTTGATTGGAACTGGTTTCTGTGTATTGTGATAGGATTGGAGGTCAGAAAAGAATTACCTTTCCAATTCGTTTTAGTTCAGAATAGTGTTAAAATAACTATCCATCCCTAAATGCATGCTTTCTGAAAAAGGGGAGAGACTTAGCCATGCCAAAGTTCAGGATTCTAGCCAGGGTCGTTGAATCTGGCGGATGACCCTTATACTGACACTCATCAGCTCACCCTGTTCTTCTGTCACAGCTACTAAGAGATGGTAATTAAATCTTGTGGTCATAGAAGAGCTGGCTGTCTTTTCTCACTGGGGCCCCCTTGTGGTTGGGGGATGGGGGGGTGGATGCTGAACTCTTCTAGTAGGTGAAGTGCTGTGGTTGCCTATATTTACAGAGAAATGACAGCTATGCGTGAATACACATTCATGTGTGTATATGCATACATCTGTACACATGTGAAGCTATGCATGTGTATACAGGTTTTGGGTGGGTGGAAGGCCGTTATGCTTGCTGGAGAGTCCTGGGCAATTGATGGTGGTAGGGGAGTCAGTGGCAGACATCCCATCTGATGTGCCAAGATATCAGAGTGTCCTCGGGAACATGTCTGCGGCCCTGGAGATCATTAGACATAAGCAGGATCCCTGCTGCTATAAGCCATTCTTGCCCTAACCATGCAGATTCCTCCACCAGGAATTGAAAGTAAGGCTAAGGTTCTTAAAAAGCTAGATAAGTAAGAGGGGCCATGCCATTCAAGGGCTTTGGAACGCTGGTATAGAGGAGGAAATACGCAGTCGATTTGAATGACTTCTTGATTCCTCAGTGTAAAAACTGCTAACTGGTAGGTGTTTGGAATATTGGATTTGGTTGGGAGCTCATTTGTCTACTGACAGCTACTTGTCTTCATTTCTATCCCAGGGATGATGGGAAAGAGGCACTCAAATTCTACACAGACCCTTCGTACTTCTTTGATCTTTGGAAGGAGAAGATGCTTCAGGACACCAAGGATATCATGAAAGAGAAGAGGAAGCATAGGGTGAGGGGAAAGGGGCTTCTGTTCTACACATCAGTAGGCACGATTGTGGAGGGGGGATAAAAAGGAAGCCAGTTTTATGTGAAGTAATCATTCTGAGTGGCTGCTTGCTTGGATGCCAGGTGAGACTCTTAAAAAAATGTGTCCACTCCAAGCACAACCAAGATGAAAGTATAAATCACACCAAAAATGTGTTTGTTCCCCCCAGTGCTATTAACAATTGAGTATATTCAGGCTGAGTTTTAGAAATTGACTTTTCTATTCACCATTTATTTCTCTTGCAATTTGCACCTGACTCTGCTGGACACTCAAGCTAGGCTAGTCCCTTCTGCACCAGCTTTGCAGCTCATTTCTTGGAGATCAGCACAAGGCTCTACAGTGTTTGATTTGCAATGGGAGCGGTTTAACACCTTGACTACTGGTTGGGCGGGACGGGGTGGGGGCATAGGCCTAGTTTTGGTAGAGGTGCTCCCTTCCCCTTAGACTTCCAGTGATGGTGTAAGCATATGACCTAGCAGTTGCAACCTCACAATCCCATTAGCATGGCTGCTGGGAGGCCTAAGAGAGCACCAGGGGCTAGTACAGCTGCACAAGTTGAAGAATCTATCAGTTGTTTGGGTTTGTTTTTTAACTATTTCCTTATATCTGTCCCAGATATCTATGGCTGTCATTATTTCTCTTCTCTCTTGACTGACCTTCGTGGCATAACGAATAATAAGTAGCTATTTTTTAACTTCCTAACAGTTAGAGTTGCTCAAAAACATGAATGAATTACCCAGAAAGATGGTAGATTTCCATTGCTACAGGTATTTGAGTATGGGATTGAAGAAATGTGTTTGAGCCTAGGAGGTGGTTTGGATTAGATGACCTCTAGGTCACTCTAAACCCAGCAATTTTGTAAGCTCTGTGGTTACTGTATGTTGTCTAGGCAGATTATCTCTAGGGTGTATATCCATGAAGGTGGGTGGAATTTTAATGAAGAATTTTGGGAAATGTTTATTAAGCTCTTCTGTTTCTTTTCATTATAGAAAGAAAAGAAAGATAATCCAAATCGAGGAAATGTAAACCCACGTAAAATCAAGACACGTAAGGAAGAGTGGGAGAAAATGAAGATGGGTCAGGAATTTGTGGAATCCAAAGAAAAGCCTTCTCGGTGGGTGCTGCTTTTGTCCTCTGGGTAGCATTCTTTGAAGGGTCTGGGCAACTGAGGGCAGCAGTCTGACAGCTCTGGTGTGACACCTTTCATACCTCCGAAGTTTGGCTGTGTGGCTTAAATCAATACCACTGCTAATCAGCTACTTTAAAGTACCTCCATCTGGTGATTAAAATTTGCTAAAAACAAGAAAAAAAATCTAGAGGCTGAGCAGTTTAAATAAGGTCACCAGAGTGGTCTGGAAAATAAAGCCCATGGCTTCTGGTGCCCTTACAGTGTCTGAGGGCCTCAAAGGAGAGACTAGAAAGGGAAGAAAAGTGGTCTTAGGAGTCCTTTGCCTTCAGAGCGTTGATTCGAAGGTCGTGCTAAGAACCGGACATTTCATGGGAGTAGGGAAGGCCAGGCAGAGAATTTGTGCACATCACCAAAGCAACTTTTCAGTCAGCCTTTGTCAGTCTCGGGAGAGAGGCTGGCCAAGGGACTGAAAGCGGACCTCAGAGACAGTGTGGGAAAGGCCGTGCAGCCAGTGCTGAGGCTATATATCTCTGTGGAGAAATAGTAGGTGTCAGTCTCACCCCGTTTCCCAATACCAAATCACACTAGAGGTTTAAAAGGGGGGGAAATGGTTTTAAAGCTTGGTTTGATGCTTATCCAGGTGTCTGACCTGTGTGACATTCAAAGCCAAGTCGCTGAGATTGCCTGGCATAAATGTCGCCCTGGTTTTTCCCCTAAATACCTTGCATCCTGGCTGTCGGAGAACCATGCCAGCCCATGCCGAGTGTCTAGGAATGATAAAAGGAAAGAGTTGAGTTGTTCTTGCTTTTAGGAATAATTCTACCATGAAATTCTTGACTTTTAGAAATCTTGACACTTCTGACACTTGTTCTTCCTAGATTAAGAGATTTGTTTTAAAGAGTGATGAAGATGGTGAGAGGAAAAAAATGAACGTTTCTACAGGGGAATCAGCCCTGAGGGTACCTCCGTTACCTTCACCTCCCAATAAAAAGGGGCCATTTTGTTCCATGATCTCATCCTGTTCAGACAGGCCCTTGTCATAGGAAGGTTCAGTGACTCTTAAGACCAGCAGCCTGTGTATTCAGAATGCCAACCAGCTATTACGTGTGTGTGTGTGTGTGTGTGTGTGTGTGTGTATGGTGATTCTGTTGTCCGAGAGGTTTGGGATCAGGCTGCAAGGCTGTTCTACGTGGTGAACCTGTAAAGAGATGTGCCAGGTCTACAGGGCTGCAGGCCTTGGGGATTTTCTCTGTCAGAGCATCATTTGATTTAGTTAGTTTCCTCCAACTCTGTTCTCCCTGGGGTCTACTTTAGATGAGTTCCTTATAACCCAGCAGTGGTGGAGAGAAGGGCGAGGTGAAGCGGGACAGGCACACTTTGTTAGCTGCTGCCTGGTGTGTTCCTGCTTGTATGGAAGTTTGTTGCTATTCACCCAGAGTGAATTCTCCCACGGCCCAGTGCTATGGGGGACAGGTGTTCATGAGGCCAGCCCTAGGACCCCACTTGAATCAGCAGCTTGGTTTGTGAGATAAGAGACCACATCCAACTACCACATAGCAACTTGCATTTATCCTCAGCTTGGTTTTGCAGTCAGATGCCTCCTTGGCCTTTGAGCACTCCAGAGGCTTGCCGACCTCAAAACCAGGCTGAGTGCCAGTCACGTGTTTGCAGCTCACTAGCCTTGGGGCCTGGCTTTGCCCTTTGCCGCAAGACAGACTTTGGGATTTGGGTCTGGGCTGCTCCTAACATTTGGGAAAGAATTTCAAAGAACTGGGTGTGGCAAGGCCAGCACGAGGAAAGGAACAGCATGATTTTGATAAGCTGGGTTGAGTCCCATTTTTACAGACAACCCAACAGAAATATCTGGGAGAGGGGAGGGGTAGATTGGGAGATTGAGACTGACATATACACACTACTGTGTATAAAATAGATAACCAGTAAGGACCTAGTGTATAACATGGGGAACTCTACTCAGTACTCAGTAATGACCTATGTGGGAAAAGAATCTAAAAACGAGTTGGGGGGGTGTGTGTGTGTAACTGATTCACTTTACTACACACCTGAAACTAACACAACATTGTAAATCAACTATACGCCATTAAATTTAAAAAATAAAATAATTACAACTACAGCAACTTGGGGCAGTAGAAATATCTGGGAGATATTTAGCAATCAAATGCATTTTTTGTGGGCTCTTTTAGGAGAGCAAGAGAGTATCACTCAGGCTTTAAATAACAATTTTGGCATTGGGTTCATTATCAGGTATCCACCCACCTTGGTGTACCAGAATGGCAGCATTGGCTCTGTTGAGAACGTGGATGCAGGCAACTACCCACCACCACCACAGTCAGACTCCATTTCTCCACCTTCTCCTTCTTTCTCTGAGGACAACTTCCTCCCCCACCAGCAGAATTCAGGTAAACAGTGGCATCTCTTCTATTTACTCTGGGAGGTTAAACACTCAAGAACAAAGTAGAAGTTCTAAATCCAGGCCAGGACCACTAAAGTAACTCCAGACAAGTGAGTCAGGATAAGAGAAATAATGGATATTTATTGTCTGTAAGGTACCAGACATTATACCAGACACTGTATATGTTACTTAACCTCCATAAGAGTCCTCTTGAGATAGGCACCCATTTCACAGAAGAGTACACAGTGAAGCACAGAGGTCGGTGAACTCACCTAAGATCACACCGCCAGTAAGAAGCAGATTCACGATTGGAAAGCAGGCCAGTTTGACTCCAGAGCCTGTGTTCTTAACTACTGGCTACACCTGAACAGAGAGAAGTCACCAGCTTCTCTCTTGTTTTTTGGCTTAGCTCTGACTCAACATGAAATAAAGTGGTATAATCTCCTGCTGTCCATAAAATACTGAATATCCTTTCTCCCTAGTTGTCTAGGAACCTAGTAAATAGTTGCCTTTTTCTCCTGTTGCCTCTTCTCCATTTCACTGTGGCTAGAATCTCCAGAAAGAATGAAACAAAGGAGAAAGAGATGAGACTTAGGATCTGATCATTTTGATGTTTGTCAGTGTCCCTGGCAGAGGTGTGTACAGGAAGAGTTAGCATGTCATGGCTGGAAAGGGGAGGGATCTGGGGAGTGTTAGATTTCAGTGTTTCCTGAGGAAAAATAGTTACTTTTCTTTCTGATGCCTAACAAGTGAGAGCTTTGAAAGGTACATTTGTCTCCTTGGACACTGTTTAATCGGAGACTGGATGTTGAGGCCCCTTCTGATGGAGACCTGTAGCTGCGCTGTCACCCCACCCCCCGCCCCATTCCTGGAGTCTGAAACCATTAATCCCAAACCTCCTCCTGCCTCCCAAATCACTTCCTGCTGGTTGCTGTGTCGGATACAGTGAGGCGCCAAGGTCTGTGGAAAATTCCAAGATGGATGCTTTCCTAAGGAGTAGCTATTATGTAGGACAGACACAAAGGTGGAAAAAGAGGCCCTTCAGCCTCACACGTGGCCTGAGACCTTGCCGTTGCAGGCAAGCAGGCCTGACCCAGGAGAGGTGAGCCTTAATGCTCCCTCAACTTGGGTCAAGTCTGGCGGCACATTCGTTTTCCGTCTCTGCTGACCCTCAGGCCCTCGTTCTCGCTTAGGTTTCTCCACAGGAGCACTGAAGGTGTTTTCACCTGAATCTGTACCCCAGTCATGTTTGCCTAGCTTGGCTTGGGTTTCCTGCCCTCACAAGATCTGGTGAATGTTAACAGCCTATGGAATGGAGCCTGGTGGGTGGTGGTGGTTGAATTTTTATTTCGGTTTGTTCTTACGTGGCTTGTTAGTCCTGGCTCCAGGATTGAGCTGACCCTTCCTCTTAGAGGAGGACTCAGGAGGGCTCCTTCCCTTGCAGAGCTGAAAGGTTTGAGGGGGACCTAGGAGATGGTCTTGGCCAGCCTTACCTGTTAGAGAACTCCTAAGTCCACTTTTTTTCAGGCGGTATTTCTCAATTTCTGCTTCAACTCCTCTGCTGACGGGAAGCTCATTATCGTACAAAGCTGCCCATTTCAAGGCTGGGGATTTCTGACCATCCCTAGGTTGTTCTTTCTGTTTGAGCCAAAATGAAATTATACTGTCAACCAGAATGAACCTAGGATAATCGATAAACTTAACATAAAGGGGAGTGTTTGCATCCTGAGAGTGATAGTGGATCTTTTTTCTTTGTCCTTTCAGCTACCCGGCAGACAATAACCAAAGAGGGGCTGGCGTAGCTGGACTCAAAAGGTCCAGTGTGGTCAGCCCAAGCCACCCACCACCAGCTCCTCCTCTGGGCTCTGCACCAGGCCCCAAACCCGGGTTTGCTCCACCACCTGCCCCTCCACCT
>SJXQ01003989.1:265924-276849 GCA_006408695.1 Aepyceros melampus | reverse complement strand
TCGGCTGGGTGTTGGCCCGCGTGGGACTCGGCCTGGGCCCGGCGTCTGAGAGCCCAGCTGAGCCCCTCTGTCTCTGCCCCCTCATGCTGCCAGCAGGGAGGAGAACCAGTAGGTGAGAGCCCAGGCCGCCTTCAGCCTGCAGCTCTGTGGCCGCGGGCAGGAGCCCAGGCCACGTGTGCGGTTTGGTTTTCCTCTGAGAAGGGGAGCTGCTCTGAGGCTCCCGCGTGCTCTGGCCCCCGTGTGTGCTGTGGGGTGGATCGCTGCAACCTCCATTAAAGTGTTTGCTCTTCTGCCCAGTGCCTGCTCTCTGCGGGGTGCAGGGGGCATCCTCAGCCCAGCTGAGGTGAGGCCACCACCCTGAGTGCCTTCTCTGTCTGCCCTCTGCAGAATCTGACCCCCTTCAGGCCCGGATTCCACACTCAGGGGAAAGAGGATGAAGAGGCTGCCCCCTCTTGGCCCCCTTAGGGGCACTCAGGGTGGGAAAAACTTTGGTCACCAAATCGTGGCCCCTGTGAACACTGAACAGACTCATGGCCCCATAGCTGACATCCCTTCCTGTCCTGGGCCTGGTTCGTGCAGATGAGAGCATCTTTCAACCACCTTCTGCCTCATCCGTCATCCCTGTGGGCCCCGCCTGGTACTCGGTCTGGGCCTGGCCTCTTCCCCATCGACCCGGCTTGGACACGACCCCCCAATAAAGGAGCTCTTTCCAGCACTGTGCTTTGTGTCCCATGTCTTGGGCTGTGTATGGATTGGATGGGGTGGGGAGTATGGTTCACTGCCCTCTCTTTCATGGAAATTCAGCCTTAAATTAACAGTGTCACCTTTTCAAGTATTTTTATTTGCAGGAATTCCCTGGAAGTCCAGTGGTTAAGACTTGGTGTTTTCACTGCTGGGGCCTGGGTTCAATCCCAGGTCGGGAAATTTAAGATCCCACTAGCCTCATGGCCTGGCCAAAAAAATAGTTTTTGTTGTTATGTGTTTAAGCCCCTCCTCCACTGCATTATAGAGAAGGGTGAAGAACTCAGAAAAGGAAACATGCCTGCTTAAGATCACACAGAATGGAATAGGGGCAGGGCTGGGAATTTAATCTAGGTTTTTCTGACTCCAGAATGAGCAGAACTTCAGAACTCCTCTGCAGAGGCATCTCCAGTTGTTTTTTGTTTGTTTGTTTGTTTTGGCTCCTAAATTGGATCTCTGCCCTTGGGCCAAGGTGGAGGTACCCCCGGGACCCTCCCCAGGGTACTTCTGGCCTTCCTTGAATGGGCTCTCCTAGAAAGTGCCACCCATGCCCACCTCCCTCTCTTCACCCCCTCAACCCTGGGCCCAGAAGTCTTCTCTAATAACATCTCCCACCCATGGGGCACTTGCTGGAAACCAGGCATGTGGCTGAGAGTCTGGCATCAGTGTCTGATTTAGTCCCATGATTGTCCTAGAAAGCTGAGAGGCAGTAGAGAGTCACAAGTGAGTTTAGCCTGCTTTGTGTGACTGGAAGTTAGTGGAGCAGCTCTGAGCTTCGGTTTCCTTGTCTGTAAAGTCCAGTAACATCTGTTCCATCTCAGTGGGATGTACGGCAGGTTCAGAGCAGGGGCATGTGCCCCATCTGCTTCACTCCAGGGCACCCATTCACCCCTCCAGCTGCCCAAATGCCTGCATCTCTTCCTCCCCTCGAGGCCTCCTCTCCTTGCAGGATCTCTGGCTGCAGCTGGAAAGGCTTTAGGGCCCCTGGGCTCCACAGGGAGTTTCAGCTACTTCTTGGCCTGGGCTCACCTGCCTACCCATCAATGCCAAACACAGTCCACCTCCACCTCCCCCCACCCCCGACACAGACTCACTTCTATCAACACTCCCCTCCTCCTCTCAGACATCAGCCTCCTCTCCAGGTCCCTGCATCTGGGTCATGTGACCCAGCCTGCCTTGCTCTCTCTTCTTCAAGCCTCTGTACACGGGGTTTCTCCTGCCTGGGTTGCCCTCCCCTGGCTGGGATGATGCCCGTTTTCTCCTAGGCCAAGGAAAGAATGCCCCACCTCCTCCTGGCTTTTCACCAGTTAAGGACATTTCTCTAGTGGATGTTTTCTTTTTCAAATGTAGTAAATGCCTGCAAAGAGCAAAAGGACTACAGGGACATTCATGTGCGTGAAGAATGAGAATCACTCTCCTCAGCATCCCACTTCCCAGAAATAACTATGCTTAACAGGATGGGTCACATCTTTTTCTATGAATTTACAAAAGACATACCTACACACACTTAGTTTATTTTAATACAAAATGAGGGACTTCTCTGGTGGCGCAGGGGTTAAGAATCCGCCTGCCAGTGCAGGGCATGCGGGTTCCATCCCTGGTCCAAGCAGATTCTACTGGCCTCAGAACAACTAAGCCCGTGTGCCACAACTACTGAAAGCTGCAGGCCTGGAGGCCGTGCTCCGCAATAAGCCACTGCAATGAGAGACCCACGCCCGGCACCAGAGTAGCCCGTGCTCGCTGCAAGTAAAGACCGCACAAAGCAGCGAAGACCCAGCGCAGACAGAAATAAAATTATTTTTTAAAGTTTTTCATTACAAAAAAAAAAAAATACGAAGTGGGAGCATGCTTTATATTTTGTTCTGCAACGCTGCCCCTTTCGTTAGAGATCAGATTCGCCCCATGACTTATTCAGATGGTGATGGTTGATTTGCCTGCATCCTATCAAAGTCCAACTGGGTTATTTCCATTTTATCATAAACAGCATCATGATAAACAGGCTTGTCTTCAGATTTTGGCATACCTGCGGCAGAGCGTGTGTGGTGGGGACATATTCCTACAACTGGAATTGGAGCTTCTCAGAGTTCATCTCATGGATCCATCCTGTCTGGCAAGCTTGGCCTCTGCCTTCCTTGACACTCTCATGAACCTGGCCTTCTCTACTTCCACAAGAACTGGGCCTGGTATAGAGAAGGCCCAGTCCCCAGGGAGGATTTGAGGAGTGAATGAATGACCAACATTTTCCTCTCCTCTGTCACCGGAGGTCCCTCTCCAGCTCAGACCTCACCCCTCACATCTGGACCAAGGCTGCTGCCTCTTCTTCACGGCCTCCATGCCCGCCCTGCATGGTCTGCCCATGGGATGGCCTATATTAGCAGCTGTTTTCTAGCCTCTGCCAGGGACTCTTCAGTGGACCTCAGGGTGGGCATGAAGTCACCTTGCTAACAATGCTTCTCTCTGGTTGGGGGCATGGTTAGGGGCTTGGGCAAAATCTCTGGCAGAGAGAACACAAATCATGTCCTGTCTCTGAGCCTGTTTCTCCTTGTTTATTCATTTATTTAACAAACATTAATGGGGCACCTGCTATGTACCAGCCTATAACCCAGTTTCAATAATATTAATAACGACCGTCAGTGGGACTGTGTAAGGATGGGAGGTGATAAACAAATAGCACCCAGCATGACTTGGAGGGGAGGGGCGGGCAGCAGGTACCCACCAGATGGTGTCAGTGGTCATTCCTGATATGGTGACAAGGATCAGGGAAGAATTCCTAGTGGAGATGACATGAGAGCTGGACCTTCATGCACAGGGGGAGCTTCACAGGGAGAGACGAGGAGGGGGTTCCAGATGAGCTGAGGTACAAACGTAGAAAGACCCTATGTGAGTGCAGAAGTCTGAAGAGATGGCTGCAGAGTCTTGGTGGCCAGGATCAGAAGTTGGACTCCATCCAGGTTTGACCAGGCAGGAATAATGCCCATTCTCTCAAAGGTGAAGGAGGAAAAGCCCCCACCTTCTGCTGGTTCCAGCCTGGGTTGGGTATCCCTGGGGAAAGACAATGGAGGAAGTCTTGTTTCATGTCCTCCCGCCAGCCTGGCATCTTTTCTCAAGGCCCCAGCAAGATGAGCCCTCTGTGGACCTCACCTTCCCTTTGCCTCCTCTTGTTTGGGGACCCTGCCTCTCTGAGGACCCAGGACTACTCCAGGGTACCCTCCCCACTCACCCACTCACCCTCCCATCCTCATCCTCTCCCTAGGTATCCTTCTCCCACCCAGGCTCACTAGCCTCAAGGAGCAGGGTGGGAGTTTGATAATCTGGGCTCTACAAACACACACACACACACACACACAACACACACAATGTATGCAAATAGATGCAAATGATGAAAAACCTGACAGCTAGAATCTGGGGGATGGAAAGAAAAGCACAGAGGGGTCTGGAAGAGACATACCCACTACCCCCATGCCCATCCTGTGCCCACCTGGCCCTGTGTCTCCATGCAGAGTCCAGGAAACTGGAAGCCAGTAAAGTTTTCCTCTTGCCCAGTTGTCCTGGAGCCCCAGGAAGTCCTGGGGAGAAGGGAATACCAGGTCCTCAAGGTAAGAGATGCCAGAGATCAGGCATGCCTGCGGAGGCAGCAACTACAGTCTGTGCTGAGACCATGGCAAAGGGGCAAGGAACCTTTGTGTGCCAGGCTCCAGGCTGGATGCCCAGCATCCTAAGACTGACCCTATGGGGTAGGTAGTATCATCCCCATCTCGCTGGGCTGTAGGGGAAGGGAGGCTCAGAGAGGATTAGTCATTCGCCCATGTACACAGAGCCAGGAGCCACAAAAGGCTGCAGCTGGGATCTGACTTGATTGCTTTCTGGCCCCTGACATGGGGCAGGGTATAAGGCATCTCTCTGTTTCTGGGATGTCAGGGCAACCTGGACCACCGGGCAAGATGGGTCCCAAGGGTGAGCCTGGGGAGTGTGTGGAGCTAGAGGTCTCTTCTTTCTTTGTCCCTGGACCAGAGAGGGGGCTGCTTGGCTGCTGCTCAGGAATTGGCTGTGATTGACCTCTTGTAAAGGGGGTAGAAAGCTGGTGGCGCTAGTGGTAAAGAACCTATCTTCCATTGCAGGAGACGTAAGAGATGCATGTTCGATCCCTGGATTGGGAAGATCCCCTGGAGGACATGGCAACCCACCCCAGTATTCTTGACTGGAGAATCCCATGGACAGAAGAGCCTGGCAGGCTACAGTCCACAGGGTCGCAAAGAGTCAGACACAACTGAAGCGACTTAGCACACATGCAGTGGGGGTGGAAAGCTGGGAGGAATGGGGAGAATCAGGGGAAGGGCCTGGGCACCCTCCCCTCTGGTGGTTCGTGAGCTTCCCTTGGGAGTATTCAGACTTCAGAGCCAACATTCATCTTTTCTTGGGGCTGGAGATTCAGTGAACTTGCTGTGGGGACAGGAAGGCTGAGGCCACCTTCACTGGAGCCCAGGCACCTAGAATCAGACAGTGCTGGGGTATTGCTGGGTCAGCAGGTGTGGCCCAGCCCTCCCTGGAGCCCCTCTTCAGGGTCCAAAGGAACTGAGAGGGCTCCTGGAGTCAAACACGTGGCCTGTTCCATTGCTTGTGGGCTGGGGCTTGGGAAATAACTTAGGGGCCCCCATCAGCTCATCTCCCCTTCCCCAGGCCCTGGGAGCTGCCAGGAGCTGCTGAGCCAGAATACCACTTTGAGTGACTGGTACCATCTGTGCCTACCTGAGGGCTGAGCCCTCCCAGTCTTTTGCGACAGTTCAGTAAAGTGGCTCAGTCGTGGCTGACTCTTTGCGACCCCATGGACTGCAGCATACCAGGCCTCCCTGTCCATCACCAACTCCCCGAGTTTACTTAAACTCACATCCATTGAATCAGTGTTGTCATCCAACCATCTCATCCTCTGTTGCCCCCTTCTCCTCCTGCCTTCAATCTTTCCCAGCATCAGGGTCTTTTCAAATGAGTCAGTTCTTTGCATCAGGTGGCTGAAGTATTGGAGTTTCAGCTTCAGCATCAGTCCTTCCAATGAATATTCAGGACTGATTTCTTTTAGGATGGACTGGTTGGATCTCCTTGCAGTCCAAGGGACTCTCAAGAGTCTTCTCCATCACCACAGTTCAAAAGCATCAATTCTTTGGTGCTCAGCTTTCTTTATAGTCCAACTCTCACATCCATACCTGACTACTGGAAAAACCAGAGCTTTGATTAGATGGACCTTTGTTGGCAAAGCAATGTCTCTGCTTTTTAATACGTTATCTAGGTTGGTCATAGCTTTTCTTCCAAGGGGCAAGCATCTTTTAATTTTGTCTTTTGTGACAAGGACATCGCAGATGGTGGCTGGCTGATGAAGGAGTGTCAGGGAGAGAAAGACTGGAACAAGTCAGACCCAGTGGGCACTTCTTCCCCTTGGCCCCTAGGCGGAGCCAGAGCCCACTGGAGCCAAGACATCCCTTTGGTGATTATCACTAACAAATGCTTACTGAGCTCCCAGAGGGCCTGAAGTAGTCTGAGAAGGCTTCACAGAGGAGATGCCATTTGAAAGGGCCCTGAAGGCTGTGTAGAAGTTCTCAAGATAGGTGAGGTGCAGAAGGGCCTTCCAGGTAGAGGGAAAGACAAATGCAGGGAGGCCGGAGAGCATGAGGGGGTGGGGGAGACCGGACGAGTGAGCTGAGAGCAGGTGGAGTGCTTGATTGAGGTCTACTGGTTCTGGGTCAAGCATGGAGGAGGGCCCAGACTGCAGAGACCCATTCACAAAGGGCACTGAGTGACTCACTCAGTGGGAGTGGGGAGCCTTGGAAGAGTTTCAAGCAGAGGAGGGACGCAAGGTCACACAATCTTCTTTCTAAAACATTCTCATGAAAGAAGATTGAGGCTACACTGTGGAGAATGCATTGAATAGGGACCAGAGTGCAGGTAGGGACACAGTTTAGGATGACTGCAGGGGTCTGGGCAGGAGAAGAGGGTGGGCAGGGGCAGGAGCGGAGGTAGAGGCTCTTAGACTGAAAGATATTTAGGAGAGAAACTCTACAGGACCTGGGGACTGCTTGGCATGAAAAGGAAACTGGGGTTGAGAGGGAGTATCAGGGTAAGACTGAATGGACCTCTGCTCTAATATCTTGGTTCTTATCGTAAATGAAAGCAGGGTTATTTTGAATCCTACCCCCAATTGGACTGACCATCTCTTGAAGGCAGGGACAACGTTTCTACTATTTCAGTCCATCCAGGGACGGTGGTGTGAAGTTGAGAGTCAGTAAAAGGTGTGTAGAGTTGACTGGTATATTCACAGGCAAGGCTCACTTGGACTCACACTTTATCAACAAGCCCCCAAACCAAAGAGGGGGGCGTCTGTCTGCCTACCCCTCGCAGCGCCTCTGCCCCTTGCACCTCCTCATCCAGGCTCAGCCTGGAGTGATGACTCCCATTGTCACCTTCTCTGCCTCCCTAGGTGTTCCAGGGAAGATGGGATGGTCCCGTGGATTCCTTCTGCTCTTGGTCCTCCTACACAGCAGGTGTGGGGAGCCAGGAGTCTGAATTCTGGCTGGGGAATGAGAATTTGCACCAGCTTATTCTCCAGGGTAGGTTTCTCAGTAGGGTCCAGGGAGTCTGAGGGGCCTTTCCCTGGCATTCTGACTTCCCGCCTGGGATCTGAGGATTCCTCCATCTCTGACTCCCCGTCCCCTCCCCCAGGCACCCAGGAGCTGTGGGTGGAGCTGGAGGACTTTAGGCAACCACACCTTTGTTCCCTGTAGGTCTTTCCTCCTCCTAGTGGAGGAGGACCATCACCTGCTGTTGCTGGGCAGGTTCTCAGAGGGCAGGGCAGGTGAGCGAGCCTACGGTAGGGCCCTGGAGCAGGCCAAGAAGTCTAGGGAGGCTGGATTTTCCCCCAGAGCTGCCATGGCCTCCACGAATGACCCAGGACAACTCCTTCCCCTGCTGCGAGTCTCAGTTTCCTCATTGGAAAAATGTCAGTGATGAGACAGGGTGGTGCAGGAGTGAACAAGTTAGGCTCTGGAGGCAATCGATCCTGAGTTTCAAATCCAGCTCTGTCGTTTACTAACTGTGTGACTTTGGGCAAGTCCCTTCTGGGTCAGAGCCTCAGTTTCCTCTCCTGTAAAATGGGTGAGGAGGCAGGGAGGGAGGATGTGAGAGCCAGCTGAGGCTCTGTTGAGTGTTATCATTACCTGCTTTGGGAGAGGAACCAAGAAAGGCTTTGTGTTTTGTTTTGTTTTGTTTTGTTTTTCAGAGAAATACCAACAGTTGAGAAGAAATTTGAAAGAGGGAAGTGGTTACAAGGAGTGCCTCAGCGGAGCCCCCTTTCCTGCCTAAGTGCCTGAGAAGTCCCTCCTAGCTCCCCCAGGCACAGTAGCTCAGGCTGCAGCTGGGAGCTGCGAGGAGACAAACGAGTAAGAGGGAACCAGAGATTCTGGGAGGGGACGAGGCAAGGGGAGGCGTCCGTGGCTTTGGAGCCACAGTCCTGAGCTCGAGACCCAACGGCTCTGTGATTAGCTGTCTGGGCCAACGTCCTGGCTCCATGACACTGCTGTTTTTCCCACGGGGCCTGAAAACACCCACCTCACAGTTGCCCTGAGGCTCCTGTGAGATCATCTCTTCAAGGGTGCCAGGCATGGTGCCAGCACCGAGGCGCCTCCCACATCTTCCTGCCAGGGGCCTCCCAGAGCTTCCTCAGCAGGAAACCCTTTCCCACCGACCATGATACAAGTGGGAGAAACTGCACAGTGACTCTTCCCGGAGCCTGCTGGCATGGATCCTGCTATCAGACCAATCTCAACAGGCACTACTCGATGTTCAAAGCCCCTGCCCATAATTACGGCATCGACTGGGCCTCATGCCAAGGCGTGGGCCACCCTCACCACAGGGATTAAATGGTGCTTCACTAGGGCACCCTGGTAGCCAGCACCCTTATCTCTATCACACAGCTTCCGGACTCTTAGCAGTTGTTCAGTTGCTCAGTCGTGTTCGACTCTTCATGACCCCATGGACTGCAGCATGTCAGGCTTCCCTGACTTTCACTGTCTCCCATAGTTGGCTCAAACTCATGCCCATTGAGTCGATGATGCCATCCAACCATCCCTACTCCTCTTACTTTTTATTAAAAAATAAATGCATTTTAACTTTTCCCCGACTGGCAGACCTCTTCCAGTTATTGGGAAAAACACAAGAGGGCAGAGGAGGGACACAAGTTTCAGTTCCATTCAAGGAAGATCTTTCCAGTCAGGAAGATTGACAAGTTGACCTCAAAAGGTAGTGAGGCTTCCGTCCCTAGAGGTTTGCAAGTCGAGGCCAGAGGCACTTGGAGTGGCAGACTTGGATTCAAGCAACCACTGACAACATTCTTGGGTCCCTTGGGTCCTACAAGTGGATGGTTTCGTGGTGGAAGTTGCACCGCCATCTCACCCTGTTATCCCCTGTCTGTCCTTCAAAGTTGTCTGTTTTCCAGGCTCTGTTGTAAGTCACTTTCATCCTTTGCTACTTCCTGCCTGCTCCATTAGGGGTTAGTTCAAACTCAGTCAAAACAAGGCAGGTACATTTTTCTCCCATGGGGCAACAGGGTAGTGAAACAGCAGTCCCTGAACTGGCATTTATTAAGCAGTTAGATAATTTTCCAGAGTCACATTCAAGAAAGTGTTAGAACAATAGTTAAGAGTCCGATCTCTGAGTCTGACAGGGAGTCCTGGGCTTGCATCCTGCTTTGTTATGTAGCTGAGTGATCTTGGACAAGTTACGCAACCTCAGAGTTCCCAGTTCCTGATTTCAGAGTCCACTGAAGTTTATGCCAGGCTGTGGCCTCACTAATTCCCACTAGAAGGTTAGAGATTCTTGGGAATTGGAGCTGGGAAACCATTGTAACCCAAGGGCTGGGGTTCCTGGGGTTCTCCAGGGAGATGGAGAAACGTTTGCAGGAAGATTCTTCTCAGATATTTCATGGCCATGTCCTGGTTGGAGGTCAGAGGTCAGAAGGGCTCCAGAGCAGGTTGAGTTCCGGGGAAAGCAGCCCCCTGGCAAAAAAGGCAAAGGACCCAGCTCTGATGCCAAGTCCCATGCTCCTGACAGGCTGGGGAGCAGGCTTCCCCAGTTCAGTCCCTCCCAGCCTGCCCAGCAAGGACGCCAAGGGTCGGGCTCTCTCCGCCGAGTTTGTTCTACACACCCTGACATTTCTGAAGATCCTTTCTTCCAACAGATCCCTGCAATGCACTTGGGTCTTAGCTCTGGCCTGGGCACCCATCTCACGAGTGCCTGCTCTGAGCAGTGGTTGGCTGCCCAGGGGCACAGGCTGTTCCGGAAGCGGCCTGTCTCAGAGGTTCTGGCGGGAGTGGAGGGAGGGAAGAGGCCGTGTCCCGGGCCGCTAGGGAGCGGTGCTGCCCCAAGGCCGAGGGTGGAGCTTTCCCGGTCGGCCGGGAAAGGGCTGGGCCCAGCCTACATGTGGGGGCAGGAGAGAGGACAGCCGGCGTTCTGCGGCGGATCTCGGGTGGTGGGCACTGCTTGCCCGATGCCTGGGACCTTCCACGTGACTCTGAACCGCGGATCACTGGATGCCCAAGATTCCCAGGACCCAATCCCCGAAGTCAGATCTTCAGGACCTTGCAAGTCAGAGGCCGGATTTTCGCCCTGCACACCAGATTCCCAAACGGGATCTCTGGCCGGACTCCTGACCTCCAGATCCCACAGGAAATTCTCGATCCCAGGATCTGTTGTTCCCGGCTCCCGTCCAGCCCCGGGGGCCCAAAGCCGGGCGCCCGACACCCGAGCGCCCCCGCATGGCGGGGCCGAGCCCGCGGTCCGGAGCCCTGGAGCGCGCCGGCAGCTGCTGGCAGGATCCGCTGGCCGAGGCGCTGAGCCGGGGCCGGCCGCTCGCGGCGTCCCCGGGTCGGGGCTGTGCGCGAAGCCGGCCGCTCAGCGTGGTCTACGTGCTGACCCGGGAGCCGCTGCCCGAGGTAGAACCCGAGACGGGAGCTGAGGCGGAGCCGCTGCCTCTGCGCTGCCTCCGTGAGGCCTGCGCACAGCTCCCCGGACCGCGGCCGCGACCTCAGTTGCGCAGCCTGCCTTTTGGAACCCTGGCGCTGGGAGACACCGCAGCTCTCGATTCGTTCTACAACGCGGGTGAGCGCGCCCGGGGGGCGGGGCGCTGGGTGGGGCTTAGAGTC
>SJXQ01003989.1:237449-250354 GCA_006408695.1 Aepyceros melampus | reverse complement strand
ACGGCGGAGTCCCTGGACATTGGTGGGCCATGTCTTTGGGGCGGGGCTCCGAGAGAACCGCCTAGGGAACCCGAGAGCCACCCAGGCACCAGCCGTCGGAGACCAGACTTCTGCATGGGGCCTTAAGGTTTCAAGGGTGAAGGGGACTGGGGGAAAGTCCGGTGGGGTAAAGGCGGGAGATCTGGGCCGGGGTCTCCTCACGCGGGCCAGCTGCTCACTCGGGGCTGCAGAGGGAGCCAGGTGGGCTCGGAGTCCCAGTCCCACGTGTCCAGGGGCACTTTGACTTCGCCCAGAAAGATGTTGCGACCCAGGCTTTCGTGGTGCCACACAGACAGACTCAACACGCGGCTCCGGAGCTCCGTCTGCGGGACAGAGTACTGGGGACGGGAAAGAAAGTGAAGTCGCTCAATCGTGTCCAACTCTTGCGATCCCATGAACAGTGCCCGCCAGCCTCCTCTGCCCATGGGATTCTCCAGGCAAGAATCCTGGAATGGATTGCCATTTCCTTCTCCAGGGGGTCTTCCTGACCCAGGAATCGAGCCCGGGTCTCCTGCACTGCAGGCAGATGATTTACCAACTGAGCCATAAGGGAAAGCGGGGCAGTTAAATGGAGCAGCGTCGAGGCCCGTGCTGTCGGAGTGTTCGCTGGGGCTTATCCTACACGCTCCTTGCTGGAAGGAATCCCGGGAAGCCCCAGACGGTGTAAATGGGGGTCTGGACTAGCGCCGTGCCCACCTCTAGACCGACATGCCGGAGGGTGAGTTAATGCGAGGGCCTCCTAGCCGTTCCTCCCGCAGAATGGATTGGAGCGACCAGGAGTGACAGTACCGTGTCTGCCCTTGCCCCGCTACCCCCGCAGGAAGGGGCGGGGTTTCGGTTCATTAATGGGGCCCGCCCCACCGTCGAAGCCTCACCCGGAGAATCTCGTTGAAGACCGGGTTCAGATTCCTTTTCTTCACTGTTGTCTTGCGCTTGCTCTGCTTATCCGGGAGGAGGTAGCTTTTGACGTAGCTGGAGAAAGGAGGTGAGGAACGGAGGTAAAAGGGAGGGAGCCCTTTACCCTTCCAGCGCCTTCCAGCACCTGCGCCAGCCACAGCCTGGAACGCGTGGCAGGCCTCGTGCCGCGCTTTATAGGAGTTAAATCACTCAACTCCTGCGTCTCCCAAGAAGGCTATTCCCATTTTGCAGATGAGGAAACTGAGGCCAAGAAAAGCGGCGGGATTGGGCGGAGAGCGCGGCCCCCTTGGCGCCCCAACCTCGCGGGGTCCGGCACTCACGGGTCGGAGCGGCGGCGACGTGCGGCGGCCAGGCCCTGGCACTGGATCACGTGCACGCGCAGCTCAGCGGCTCCCGGCTCGTAGCGCAAAGCGAAGTGCACGGAGCCGCGCACCTGCACCGCGCCCGCCTCCGGCTCCCCGGACAGGCTCATCTGGCTGCCGCTCAGCTGCGGACGGAGGGTGGGAGGTCAGAGCAGGGGACCGGGGCTCACGTCGGGGCTGGGGAAGCGGAGCCCCGAGGGTTCAGATCGCGGGAGTGGCGGGGGCGGAGGTGCAGTGAGGTCGAGGGAGGTGTTATGCAGGGGTTGTGTGTTTGGATGCGGGGAAAGGAGGTGTCACCACCCCCACCCCCAGACCCTTTCCCTCACCCCCTCACCGTGGAGTTGAGGCTGGACATGGAAGAGCTGCTGCTGAGCATGCGGTCGAACGAGGGGTCGGGCCCCGGGGTCTCCTCCCCATTCTCCAGCATCTCAGACGCCGCCTGGATCTCAGGAGGGGAGTAAGTGACTAAGTGACCGGGGCGCCCCCGTACCCCTCGCCCCTCGGGCGGCTTTTCCTGGTCCCGCACAGCTCGCAGCCTCGGATAGAGGCGCTCCCCGCCCGGAATCCGCTCCGGGTCTTGAGAGCAGCCGCTGGCCGCTCCCGCCTACCTGGGCGGGCGGGGTCTGCGGCTCCTCCTCTCCGATCGACGGCGGCAGCATCTCCCGGTCCGCCTCCTCGCCGACGACAACCGGAGGGTGCCCCAGGTCACTGGCTGGGAGGGGCACAGCTGCTCAGCGAGCTCCTCCCCTGCCCGCCCACCAGCCCGCCCCTGAGCAAATTTGGAGGGACTGGTTTACCAGCTAGATTCAGGCCCAGGGCTGCCCTGCGGTCGCCCGTGGAGACCACGCCTCCCCGCCCCCAAAACCGGAGGAGAAAGGTGAAAGCAGGTGTTTGGGGGTCACTTAGAGCTATCTCTGGGCTTCCCTGGACTGTAGCCTGCCAGACTCCCCTGTCCATAGGTTTTCCAGGCAAGAATATTGGAGTGGGTTACCATTTTGTTCTGCAGGGGAATCTTCCTGACCCAGGGATCGAACCCATGTCTCCTGCATTGCAGGCAAACTCTTTACCGTCTGAGCCACCAAGGAAGATCAGATGGTAAAGAACCCGCCTGCAATGCGGGAGACCAGGGTTTGATCCTTGGGTTGGGAAGATTCCCTGGAGGAGGGCATGGCAACCCACTCCAGGATTCTTGCCTGGAGAATTCCCATGGACAGAAGAGCCTGGTGGGCTACATACAGTCCATGGGGTCGCAAGAGTCGGACACGACTGGGCGACTAAGCACAGCACACACAGAGCTGTCTCTGATCCCCCAGCCTCCTGGTGCTTTGAACACACACCTTCCCGCTCATCTTCTTGGGCTTGGGGCTCCTCCTCCTGCTCTGAAGTCTTTGTGGAGACACAGGGTGAGGGGACATCTGGTCCCTGAAAGAAGCAAGGGGTAGAAGTCACAGTGGGGACTGGTGGTGAAGGGGTCAGAGGTTATGATGGGGTCAGAGGCCAGAGGCTTCAGCTCTAGATTTTGCACTGCCCTCAGGGCCGAGCCAGCAACCAGCTGTAGAACCAGTCTGGCCCTTTTACTTCACACCCCTTCACACTTCAGGGCCTGCCCTGCCTGACTCCCAGGGTCCCCACCGGTGGCATCTGAGTCTTGGACCTTGCCCAGCTCTGTCCCCCACCCCAACCCTAGTAGCTGATTTGGTTTCCCTTAGAGGCTGGGCCCACAGCCCCATGTGACAGAGGAGGAGGAAGAGGCCTAACCCAGGGTCTCCCAATTAATTCACAGGCTAGGTTCGTTCCCTAGTACACTCCACCTCCGCTCCAGAGACTCTGTACACGCACTCATTAGCCTGTTGAGTCACTCATTGCTCACCTCGGCCTCGCTGAACCTCTCTTGGGGGCCCTTGTCTACAGAGAGCCTGGGAGGAGGGAGAGGTGTAGTCAGGGATGGGCCGACTGGGAGGCACCCACCACTGCCCACCACGCCCCCTCACCTGGGCTCCAGGGCCTCCTCAGTTTCTATCCCTGCAGCCTCAGCCTCCCCATCGCTGCCTCCAGCCTGGTCTCCTGCACCCAGGTGAGACGTTCTGTGAACCCCTGCTCCCGGGATGTCTGGCGCTTGGAGATACCCACTCACTCCCCAGAGCCCATGGAGGGGTGGTGCCCACCTAGAGTCACATAGTACCAGGGGCCCCCTCTCCTTGTCCGCACATACCCAGTGACCTGGGCTGCACAAGGCCCGCCTCCTCTGGGGAGCTCCTCTCACCCCTGCAGCCCTTCTTTCTGCGGATAGATGCTCGGACCAGGTCAGAGCCAAAGTGGGTATGGTGGTGCCGCTGGGAGCGTGCTTCCTGGAACCAGTCCCCAGTTAGGATCTTCAGCTGCCCAGGGTCTGCCAGTGATGCCCGGAGCTTGCTGGAGGATGGGGAAGAACATGGCGGTCACCGCTTATGCAATCCAACATTCTCACCACCTACTCTGTGTGCCAGGCCCTGTACCTGGGGCCAGGGATATAATAGTAAATCAGACTTGATCTCTGCTTTGGAGGTGCTCAGGTTCATGGGGGACTGAGTCTGGAATAAACCAGGACACTACCATGAGGTAGGAGTCATATATATGTAAAAGGATCAGCTTTGCCTTTGAGAATCCTGGAGAGCTTCCCAGAGGAGGTGACATTTGAATTTCTCACCCAGGACAAATTCAGTTCTCCAGGTAGAGAAGGAAAATATTTATTCTTCACTAAATGACCCTTCCTAACTCTATGAAGTAGGCCCTTAACCCCATTTTACAGATGAGGAGAGCAGTGCTAGGGAAGTCCGAGTTACAAGCTAGGAGGTGTCTGTGTGTCCCCAAACACTACTGATAGTGCTTGTCTTCACTGTTTCTTCCAGGCACGAGGAGTGGCACAGAAGTGAAGGGTGTGTCTGGGGACTGTGGAGCAGCTGAGTGGCTGCAGCTCTCCACTTTGAGCGCATGTGTTGGGGGGTGGGGTTTACTGGTGGAAGGTGAGATGGGAGAGGCTGACAGAGACCAACCAGGGAGGCCTTGTGGACCACAATGTGGAGCTTGTCCCTGACGGGATGCTGAGGAACCATGTGAGGTTTCAGGAGTGAATACCAAGAATAGATCTGGAGAGTTCTGGCTGCAGCATGGTGGGTGGGCCCGAAAGGGCGAGAGTGCAGGCAGGGAGGCTGGCAAGGGAGAGGGTGCAGCCACGCTAGGAGAGGTGATGAGCTGAGCGGGCCAAGGGCCAAGTAGACCGGGGGCCAAAGCAAGGCCTACCAAGATATCCGACAGGCTGCACCTTGAAGGGATGGGGTGGGGGCCACCTGAGCCCCACAAGGCCGGAGGCCCCTTCCTCCAGGGCTCCCCTTGTTCTGCCTTACCTGATCCGTCCCTCCTCCAGCTGGCGCAGGCGGGCATCTCGCTTCAGGACCTCAGCAATGGCCTCCTGCTCCTCCTCTGTCAGGAAGCTGAGATCCAGGAGCCCATCGGCCTCGGGCTCTGGCTCACATGCCATGAGGAGGCCAGGCAGGGACCAGAGCTCCTCTGGAGCTGGGTGGCCCCTCTGGGGCATCAGCCGGGGCAGCGCCCAGGCTGGGCACACGAGGCTCCCTGGGGGCAGACCAAGGGTCAGGTCAGGCTTTGCCCCTGTACAGGGCACATCCTGGAGGCAGCTGCCCTTTTATGCCCAAATATACACTCTTGTGGTGGGAAGGGTACAAGCCCAGGAAGGCTGAGATCAAGGCGGCTTACCGAGGCCCATGAACATACTCAGGGACATACTCTAAGACTGGACAGCGACATATGTGTACACACTGATACATGTCGATACACTTACCCCCAGTGGGAAGTATACCTGGTCACACGTGCACACTGACCCTTGTATAAAAACAGGCACATGAGACTTGGTCCCACATAAAGGGCCCTAGGCAGTCATAGACCCAGATCAATGTGCAGACCAAGAGCTGTGCCTCACACATCCTTACACCTGCACACAGGCACGAGCACACAAGGGCGACAAGGACCACAGATGGCTTCACCTGCACAGGATAAGTCTGGGGATAAAGGCGTGTCCCTAGATACTTACAAATCACACAGACTTTTGCACACGCATACTGCACCCCTGAAATTGGATTGTGACCTTGAAGCTAGAGAGACCAGGGCCTCACCCCTAAAGCCAGAATTGTGCACACAACAGATAGTCGGTAAATGTTTGACGAGTTAAATGCAGAAATGCAGCTGCACACACATGGGGAATACACACACACACGCAGCCAGACACATATCTGGCTTGGGAAACACAGGCTCACACACATATCTGCTTGGCCTCCTGCCCTAGGAATCCCCCTACCTGGGTCCCTCCCCTCCACTCTTCACCCACACCCTGTCTTGGCCCAGTGGGCCTTCCTGTCTGAGGCAACGTCCTCCCCAGCCCACAGCCCAACTTCCTCCCCAGAGGTAACTGCGGCACCCACTCCCCCTGCGGCCTCCAGCCCAGGGATGCCCCTGCTGCCAGCCCTGCACCCTGAGCCAGATGCCCTGGGGCTCTCTACTCTGACTGCTTGGGATCCCTACGCCCCGGCCTGGATCTGGCTGGAGTCCTGGCTGCGGAGGCCGAGTGCTGCAAAGCAGTGCAGGTACCACGGTGACTCCGGAAGGAAAACACCTGTGCAGCCCTGAGGGGCGTATGGACGTGGCAAGGGGCCCGTGGCCGGGCCTGAGCCCACGGGCCAGGGTGGTCTCTCCGCTCCCCCTGCCCCGCCAGTCCCTTCCCTCCCGGGGCGCCAGGCAGGGCCAGGGTGGGGAGAGGGTGCCAGTAGGCAGGTCCTGGCTTTGCCTGGAACCTGTGCCCTCCCAGCTGAGTCAGCGAGCCTGTCGGGCAAGCCCCTGCCCCACCCTCCCGGGGGGGCGGGTGGGTGTCTCAATCAGGTGTCCTGCATGACGCTGTGGAAATGCCTGTGCCCACGCTAACAGCATTTCCTGAACGTCTGCCGTGTGCAGGTCTGGGGCCCTTCTGGGGCCTGCCGTGGGAGCCCCTGTGTTGCCTGGTGTTGCTGTGAACCTCTGCTCTCAGCAGGCGTCTGCATACCGTGGGTCTGGGAGCCTGTACCTTTTGTGGGTGTGAGTGTCGTGGCTGCATGTGTCTCTGGGGATCGTGACTGTGTGCTGCTGCACAGGGGGACTGTCGTCTGTGTGGCATGTTCTGTGACTTTCTGGTGACAGCGCGGTGGGGTGTGCGCCTGTGTGTGTATGTGTGATGGGGCTGTGTGTGGCGGTGTATGCCCTGGTGCCCCGGGGGCTACCCAGTGTGTGTGTATGAGCGTGGAGGCGAAGCGATGGTCTGCAGAACTGACTCTGCCTTGGTCCTGAGGTTGAGGGCTGGGCTGTAGGCTTCTGAGCCCAGGGTCCCAAGCAGCATCCCCTCCCTGCAGTCCCTTCTGGTCCCAGAGGCAGAATCCAGCGTCCAGCCCTCCCCACGGTTCCAACCCTCATGGGAGGGTCACCCATTGGTCAGCTTAAGCGTCTGTCCATTTGTCTGGTTGCTCCAGTCCCAGAGGCGTTCCACCTCCCCCCTACACCCTGAGATCCTAGAGGGTGCTCAGGATGCCAGGCGGAAGTGCGTGCCCCTCTGGGCACAAGCGGGGATCCCCGGCCCAAGGTGTATTACCTGTAGGGGTCCAGAATGGAGGGGACGCCTTTGTGGGGTAACCCTGGCTCCCTGGCAGTCAAGTTCAGGGACCAGGAGAAGAGCAGTGAGGGCCTAAGGCTGACTCAACCGCAGCCCAGCAAAGCGGCTGCCCCACTGAGGAGGAGGAAACACCTTCTCACAGGGCCGATGCAAAACCGGGCCTGGACTCCTGGCTCCCCAGGGGTGCAGCCTTGGCTTTCAGCAAACCCAGAGCTGATCTGGTCAGTGGAGAGGCCCGGGGCTTGGCCCCAGCTCCTGGGCAGACTTCCCCTGTGACTCCTGTAACCCGAGCTGGCTCTCACCCCTCAAAGCCTCGGCTGCCCTTTCCACAGAATGAGTTGCAGTCCCATCCCGCCCACTAAGGAGCTGATAGAAACTTGCTTTGAAAGCAAAGTTAGAAACCTTTCTGAGAACAAGAGCAGTGGAAGGATTGCACACGGCAGCCAGATAACCCCGAAGAGTTCCTGCTCTGCTGCTGTGTGACCTTTAGCAGGTCTCAATCACTCTGAGCTGCAATTTCCTCCTATGCAAAGTACGGGCTGCAGAGCGTGAAGAGACTTAAGTCAAATGGAAGTGCTTGGAACCAGTTGGCACGGTTACCAGGTGTCCTCTGGCCAACATAATCCCCTTTTGACAACCGCTGTTCCTCAGTGTCCACACATGCTTCCCAGGAAGTGCTGTTACCTGTACCTATTAAATGGGGATAATAATCCCTCCTCAGATGGGTCTCACTAGAATCCAATGAGATCCCTACAGGCCCTTAATAAGCATGTATATGCATGGGTAGATGTGATAGCCATTGACTGTCCAATACGGGAGCCACCACTTTGATGCCAGCCTCCTCTGCCAAGTCTCCCCAAATGGAAGGTGAGTGGTCAGCAGCACCTTTATCCTTGCCCATTATTCTGTCCTGGCTCCACCCAAGGATGCTTCTTTAACACCCCACCTGTCAGCTCTTACCCTGCTGCTGCTGCTGCTGCTGCTGCTAAGTCGCTTCAGTCGTGTCCGACTCTGTGTGACCCCATAGATGGCAGCCCACCAGGCTCCCCCATCCCTGGGATTCTCCAGGCAAGAACACTGGGGTGGGTTGCCATTTCCTTCTCCAATGCATGAAAGTGAAAAGTGAAAGTGAAGTCACTCAGTCGTGTCCAACTCTTCGCGATCCCATGACTGCAGCCCACCAGGCTCCTCTGCCCATGGGATTTTCCAGGCAAGAGTACTGGAGTGGGGTGCTATTGCCTTCTCCATAGCTTCACCCTGGAAGGCATCAAACTTCGCTGTCTAGTCTGGCTTCTATACTCTCTTCCTCCTTCTGATCTCCTATCCTAGTATCTGTGACTCTCCTTTCTTCTCAGCCCCAACTCTTCTGTACCCTCCCCACCTCTAACCTGTTTCCAAGTTTCCACTTCTGTGGCCAGCCCTCCTGTCCTGGCCCCCAAGCCTCCTGATGCTTGCTGCCACTCCCCAGGCTGCCTCCTTTCCCGTCTATCCTCCACCTCCACCACCATCTCACTGGCCAGCTTTTCTGTTCCTGTCCAGTCTCTTCTGGAAGCCTCCTCCCCCTTGCCTTCTGGCCTCCACCCTCAGCACTACCCCTAGCCCCTTATAGCCCAGCTGTCAGAGGGCCCTTTTATGTGTCATTCCTCAGCTTTGGAAGGTGCCAGCAGACAGCCAGGGGAACCCTCTGACCTTTTTAACAAATCTGCTCCAAGCCTGCCCAGCCGAGTCTTATTATCTCCCAAGACAATCCATCCTCCTTCGGGCTGCCCGGCCCCTCGGCCTGACCCTCAGGACCCCTGCCTGGCTTGCAGTGGTCCTACATCCTTAGAGCCCTACCTACAGGCGCTGTTTCCTGTCCTTCAACACTGCCCCCTCCACCCCCCCACCTGGTCTACGTGTGCTCCCAGCTCAACTGCAGAATTCTTTCCCTACCCGCTGCCACTCAGCGCCTCTGCACTGCGGCTGGTCTCCAGGCAACTCCTGGCTAAGAGGTCCCGGACCTCGGTTAAAATTCTGGCTCTGCCGTATGGCTCCTGTGGCCTTGGATAAATGACAATCTCTGTAAGCGTCTCTCTATCCCTTTATGAAACAGGGACAATGGCAGCCGTCTCATAGGACTAGGACTGTCTTAAGGAGGTCCCTTTCTCTTGCCTCGAGTCCATTCTCCCTTTTCGTCAAGGACAGCCCCTCTCACCTGCCCTCCTGTGCTCTAGTGGGGCTACCTCGCAGGGTGGTTCCAAGTAGGGGGCTCTGGAGCCCGGTTGCTGCCTTTGAACGTGGTTCCACGCTTCCTACCTCTGTGACCTTGAGCAGATCACGTCACTTCTCTGTGCTTTTTAAAAAATATATAAATTTTATTTTGGCTGCCTCAGGTCTTAGTTGGGGCACACAGGATCGTTCCTTGGGGTGCATGGGCTCCAGAATGCATGGGCTTAGTTGCCCTGCGGCGTATGAGATCTTAGTTCCCTGACCAGATCAAACCCACGTCCCCTGCAGATTCTTAACCACTGGACCACCAGGGAATTCCTTCTTTTTTTAATCTTCAGATGGGGGTGAGGTGAGGGTAAATGACATACTTTATCAGCACTTAGTAACCATTAGTGATTTTATGACACCTATTTAGGTCCATTACCACACGGCTGATTTAAAATTCTGCTGTGTGAAAGCAGGCCCGAAAACTTTCCTGTCCATTCTGCCGTTGTGTCCTCTGTATCAGAACTTAAGCCCAAACCTTAGGTGGACTTCTGTATGCAAAACACATTTTTGAAAATGAAATAGCTCTTAAGAGGGGAGGTGGCACTACCCTAACCTCGGGAACCCCCAGGCTTGCAAACTGCAACACTGTAGGGTCTGGAGTGAGCTGATAGACACCTGATCCAGGGCCTGGAGGGCCATCCTTGGGATTTCAGGATTCAGAGACCAAATCTTTTGTTAGCTGAACTAAAGTGACACCTGGCATAGCGCAAGATTAGGAAAGACTTTGCCAAGGAAGTGGCTTTTAAGCTGGGAAGGAAGGGCATGACTTCAACAGGTGGAAAGCAGAAGACCAGAAGCAGGCAGGTGTCGAGAGTGGGTGCTACCCTGTGTCGGTGGAGGCCAGGATGCAGAGTGAGGCTGCAGGGCCCTGAAGGCCACGACGAGCAGAAGCGCCATGGAGCAGGGCAGCGGCCTGGCCTCTGGGGTCAGCTCTGTGCTGACCCCCAATCCCACTGCAAGTTCCTCCCAAAAGGGAACGTGGGAGGGGTTTCACTATCCGCCTGCCTCAGGGAGACAGCTTCGGGGTGGTGGATGAGGTGTGATGAGGAATCTCCATAGCTCAGGCTCAGAGTGGGATACACCCAAGGGACGCTGAGTCTAAGCTCCAGACACAGCCATGTCCTCAGCAACCAGACCCCTTGCTGGGGGCAGAGGAACCCACATTCACCCAGAAGACAGGAGCTGAAGGGAGCTCATATCTTCAGTGAACCCAGGGACCACCAAAGGGAGAAAACAAGGACGAGGCCTGGTCTGGAGTTAAAACTCTTTATTGTCCTGTCCAGGGAGGCTCGCACAAAGGAATCTGTGGAGCAGAGGTGAGGGGGGGGGCAGCACGGGCCCGTCCCCATCTTGGAGAGAAGGGGGAGCCGTGAGAGGAGGGCAGAAACAGCTCCCCTTCAGCCCTCTGATGGGGCTGGCTGCACCAACCACCCCCGCAACATCTTGGAGGTCGTCCAGTCACCAGTGCGAAGTCCACACCTGGGGCTGAGGCCAAGCTTTGTGACACTGATCTGATCTGCAGGGGTCACCCTGGATATATCATTCCTTTCTCCAGCCTGGTTGGGGGAGCCCAGGCCCCAAACTGCAGGGGAAGATAGGCCCAAGGGCTTGCAGGCCCCAGGAGGGTGGGAAGAGAGCGCTGCATGGGCTGGACGCCGCTTGCAGTGGGGCCCAAGCCACCCTGAGCGCAGCTTCTGACAGCCATCTGAGGGGGCCGTCAGTCCTGCTGGGCCATTCCAGTGGCCAGTGGAGAAGGCAGGCCCCAGGGCGCTGAGCTCACGGAGACTTCTCAGGGTGCCCTTGTCCTGGGACCAGAGCTCTGGCAGGAGAATGGGCTTCAAGTGCAGCTCTGGCCCCAGGGCTGCCCTGGCTGGTGGGTCCAAATGCCCATCTCTCCCCCGCCAGGCAGTGGGCTGAGGCAGAGGGAGCCCAGCTCCAGAGGGAAACTAAGGCTTTTCTGACAGATGAACAAAGGGTGCTCGAGGATATGGGGTCACAAGCCTGGGATGGAGGGGTCCGGGAGCTTCTGAGCGACCGGTTAGGCACAAAATGCAAACGCCTCTGCCCCAAGCTCACCCTCAGCCTTTCGCTCCGTCCCGCCTAGCCCAGATCCCAGGTCAAACCCAACAGGCCCATCCCTGCCTTTCGGGGCGAGGACAATCTGGGACGAAAAGGGGGGTGGCAGCTGCTTTCTCAGGAGCCGGCTGGGCCCAGGGCCACAGGGCGGCCATCACCGCAGGTTGAAGACCAAGCTGACGGTCAGGATGATGCCCAGGAGAAGGACAAAAGGCAGCCAGGTCTTCACGAAGGCGCCGACGCTGGTGGAGAGAGAGAAGCGCGTGAGACACAGGGGCCTGTGGTTGTGCAGCTCAGAACACCGTCCACCTGCACACCCAGAAGGGGCTGCTCCCCCCAGGAAGCTCCTGGACCCACCCTCTCAGCCCCGATTTCGGTCAACCGAGGGACTGGTCCACTACGGAGGCCCACCAGCTCCCGTCCCAGGCGGCCGCCGTCCCAGGCGCCTGGCGATGGGACACCTTGCTGGGTGGGTACAGGAAGACAGGCCCACCCTCTGGGCCTTCCTGACTCCACCCACAATCGCTCCTGTGTCTGGGGAGGGGTCTCCGGGGAGACAGCCAGGAAGCCTTTAGTCTGTGTGGTGCAGAGAGCCCACGAGGTGGGGAGGGGCTAGCGAGAGTCAGCACAGGGCTGTGGCTGGAGTCAGGGCCCCGGGTTCCATCCAGGCTCTGTCTCAGCTTCTGTGTGACCACAGTTAAGGGATTCCCGGGAACCTCTAAGACCCTCTGGACCAAAAGATTCTTCTGAAAAGAACATCCATGAGTGCAGCTGAAGGGAAGCCTGGAGAGGCGGCCAGGCTAGCCCAGGTGCGTGCTGGGGCCCCGTGGGTGGGTCACTCTGCCTCTTCGAGCTCCCTCTACCTGTGAATCGTGACTACGGCCTGTGCTACCTCACAAGTCATGGGGCCATGGCTTCAAAGGGTTCCAAGGCCACCGCGGGGGGCCCACCTGCCTAGAACCCTGCCTCTGGCAAGGGAAGCTGGGAGAGGACCCTGTGGGGTCATCCACCCTCTTCTGAGGGTCTACCTGGTTACCCTGACCTGAGCACAGGGCTCTGTACACATGCAGCGTCCCTGAGGAGCCAGCATCTTTATCTCCATTTAACCAAAGGGTAAGTGCCGCTTAAGAGAGGCCAGGGCCACTCCCAGAGATCTCACTGTGAGCAGGGGACAGAGCCGGCCTCGGTCGGCACGCCCTCTCAGCCAGCTCAGCTAGTTGTTTCAGAACCTCCGCGGCTCCCATCAGCGCCCGCTTGGCCCTGCTGGCTGAAGGACCCCAGAAGCTGCCCTGCTGGGATCTGAGGAAGCGCAGCCCCGGGGGGCTCACCTGACGTACTTCCCGTAGAGCAGGCAGAAGAAGCAGAGCGTCACCATGTTCCAGTTGGTGCTGTTGTTGTAGCGCATCAGGTTCAGGGCCAAGGCCACGTGCGAGTGGCAGTTGTCGCAGCAGAGATTGTGCTGGAGATGCAGGGAGGGCTGGGTCAGGCCGGGCTGCAGGGTGTGAGGGGCGGGGGGCGCCCTCCCACCCGGGAGATGCAGGGAGGGCTGGGTCAGGCCGGGCTGC
>SJXQ01003989.1:213776-236913 GCA_006408695.1 Aepyceros melampus | reverse complement strand
TCGAGTCCGGTGTGAAACAGGAGGCAGCATCCAGGCACGGAGTGGGGAGTGGACGTTCCAGGCAGAGGAACAGTCTGAAGGGAAGGGGCACACGCTGCGCGGCGCGTACAGGAATGAAGACCCTGGGCACTGCTGGAGGGTTTGGAGGAATAGGGTGAGCGAGGCTGGACGCCGAGCGTGAGGAGGCAGGCGGCCATGTCTGGGGACTTGAATGTCCTGAGGCGTTTATCCGTCTTTCCCCTCATCGCCTCACTCGGGAGACTAGAGTGAGCAGAAGAGCCGGAGGAGCTTAAAGCTCACGACCCCCAGCTTGAGGGCCGGCCCACAGGGTCTCTCTGGCAGGGGCACTGGGAGCTCGAGCGCCCTCTGGCTGCTGTGTGGGGAGTGGCTTGACAGAGGGGCCTACAGACTGGACCCGAGAGAAACCGCCGCCGTCTGGGGAAGTGGGCTGCTCGGTGGTTCCTGCTTGGAAACGGTGCCCAGTGCCCTTCCAACTCCTGCTGAAGAGTGGGCTGGCAGCAGACACCCAGGCCAGAGGCCCCTGAGGACGCCAGCAGGGCTTGGGAGCCCCACCCCCTGCTGCCGCCCGGCGCCTCCTCCAGGGCTCCACCCTCCTGGACGCTGCCTCGGGCAACAGGGCACCTGAGGCTCTCCTGAGCAGAGGATGACTAAAGCGCTGTCTCCAGGTCACAAGAGAGACAGGCCCCCGACAGAAAAACTGCGGTGGGAAACCCCATGCAAACTAGCAATACTCCAGGAGGGCCTAAATTTAGAACTCCAGTAGGGTTCTAAACAACGCCTCCCTTACACCTTAAATGGTGTGTCTATTCCCTGAGGGGCAAGAGAAAGGGTCTAGGTTTGAAGTGAGACAGACCTGCGTCCAAGTTCCAGTCCTGCCACCTTCTTTCCATTTTTCACCTTGTCCTTCTTTCCCTCACCTTTCCGACACAGCTGAGAAGAAGACCTTGCAGGGCTGAGGCAAGGCCTAGAAGGCCTGTGGGTAAAGGACCCGGCCAGGGGCCGGACAGGAGATGTGTGGTACAAGACCAGACCCTCTGGTGGACCCTGGCTGCGGCCCCCTCAACCCTTCCTCAGGCTGCTGGCTCCTGCTGTGCCCCAGAAGGCCTGGCCTGCTGCTCCAGGCAGAGGAACCTGGCTCCAGGGCCAGTCACACGCATGTTCGTCACTTACTTGGCAGGCTTCCCAAAGGCCATGTTGTCTTCCTGTTGGGGAACAAGAGCAGAGGTCAGTGGGGAGCCTGCATCCGGCCAGACAGACCTGGGTTGGTGGTGGAAGTGTCGCGACTTAGAAGGAGGTATGTGGGGTGGGCATGAGGGGGGCGTGGGCCCTGCTCTGGGGTTGGTGGGGTATCTCAAGTGCTTGCAGCAGCTTTCCTGCGTGAAGAAGGCGATGTGGCAGGAGTGCCCAGAGGCCTGACACTCGGGGTACAGGCATGGCTGCTGCTCCCTGTGGCTCCCAGGTAATTCTCTCACCCTCTCTGGGCCTGGTTTTCTCCAGGTTCTCTGGTCAGTCTCTGGTCTTTGCCCACAGGGAGGTGGTTTCCTTGACAGTGTGAATGAGGACACCCTCTGACCTCCTGACCTGACAGTGGTGACCCACACGGAGCCTGGCAGTGTGACTGCAGTCAGAGCAGGACGTGGGGTGGGTTGCGGGGGGACATAGAGGTTGGGTCTCAAGAGGCCTCCTTTGAGGGAGATGTTATAGCCGAGTCCTAGACCTGCCGCACAAGATGCGGAGTGCAGGAGTTACACAGGGACAGAGTCTGGGTTTAGCAAATGCTCGCATAGCTGGTCAGAGATGAATTCTCATCAACGTGTGTGACACTGAAAGTAAGGGGTATGAAAGACCTCTGTGGGGTTAGAGATCATGATAAATATCAATCAGACAGGTTGGTACTGTCACACTCATTCGTCTAGCCTCTGATGGAGAGGAAGCTGCAACCTTGAAATAGGCAGGATGCTGCCTGCTTATCTGGAGCAAGCCAACTGCCCCTATCGTGGGCCCAGCCCTGGGGAGCAGACCCGAGACACAGCTGGTTCATTCTAGAAGGCCTGCCCCTTCTTCTCCATGGCCACACCCAGGGAACCATGTCAGCCTCCCATGTGCCCCCACCTTGTGACTCCCACCTTCTGAAGGTCCAGAGCTGTAGTTCCAGGATGGTCTGACTCTCCACTCTTGCCTCTAACCCCTACCCATGTCTTGGTACCCCCGGTGTGGGCCAAGGGCTGGGTCAGTTACTTAAGATTCCTTCTGGCCACACTGCCCTCCCGGCCTGTCCTGGAGGCAAGAGAAGGGGAAAAGGGGTCAAAACACTGGAGGGGAGCAGAGGGCCAGGGCCAGGACTATGGGGCAGCTGTACTCTCTGGATACTAGGGACACGGGAAGGCTGCCTGCTGGCAAGATAGGCCAGCCTTCTACGGGAGCCTCAGAGCCCTCCAGAGGGGCAGAACGGGGGACTCACCGACACAAAGTAGGGGCCAGCAAAGTCCCGAATGACCCCTGTGGATGTGCAGATGCCCATGTGGCCGATGATGGGGAAAAACCACCTGTGAGAAAAAAGGACATGGAAGGCAGAGCTCGGGGAGTCTTTCAGCTGGTCAGACAGAGCTGGGGACACTCCATCCGGCTTGAGAGCAGATGAGTATAATACAGTGACGAGTGCCTATGAGGGTGGTGTGAGGGGTGGGGGAGTAGGGAAGAGAGGCCAGTGCAGACGAGTAACAGAGCGGGGAATCCGCGCCCGCAACACAGCTCAACTCCAAGGACAGTAACACCAAGCGAGGTGCTGTGGACGTGGAGCGACGGAAATGCTCCTTCACTGCTGCTGGGATATAAGACGTTTCTACAGCTTCCACAATTGGGCACTATACCCTCTACCTCAGCAACTCCACTTCAGAGTATACAGCCCACAAAAGCAAACCTTTGGTGCCAGTGTCCACCAAAGCTGTGGACAAGAACATTCACAGCATCTGTATTAAAAAATAGCAGGAAAAAAGAAAAAGAAAAAAAATGTTTTAAAGAAGAAAAACACATTGCTAGAAAAAACATTGTCAATACTCACTGACCTGCACACTTACAAGCGCATGCACTTTGCTGTATGTGAATTATACCACAATAAAGTTGATTACAAAACTAGAGACAAGCTACATGTCCAACAATAATAAAGTGGGTACGCAGAATGGGGCATAGTCACACAGTGGAATACCAGGTAACAATGAGAAAGAATAAACTGTTATGTACAACACAGATCTTCACAGACATAAGCAGAGTAAACGAAATCTCACACAAAAATGCGTGCATAGTATTGTTTATATAAAGTTCAAGAAAAGGCAAAATTAATCTATTGTGCTGAAGGGAGAAGTGGGTTATTTCTGTGGCAGAACTGACAGGTACAAACGAGCTCCCTTGGATACTAAAAATGTCCTTTCTTGACCTGGGTGATGTGAGCGTACACATATGCAGAGTTCATTGACCCATACACTTAAGATTTGTACCCTTTATGCTCTATCTTATATCTCGATAGAAAGTTTTTTTAAAAAAAAGTAGCGGGAGCATTTAAACCAATATATGTGTGTGTGTATGTGTGTTGGGTGGGAGGTAGGTTCAGAAGCTTCCTCTGAGGAACTGATGAAGAAACAATACGTGCAAGGGTAGAGATCCGGACAAAAGCACGGTGTATCACAGGAATTGAGTTCAAACTTTTCCAAGTCACAGGCATTTACAAAAACCCAAATCGCAGTAGGACCCCTATATGCAAGACACCTAGGAACTCCAGATCTGTCTGCAGTCTGAGAACCATGGCTCCACAGGAACTAGGTGGTGGAAAGACTGATCAGTTTAAGGCCTCAGAGGGGGAAAATAAAGGCCTCACAAGGCCGGCAGCCATGTGTGATTTTAAGGCTGTGTGCTGGAGAGGTGGAGGCAAAACCTAGAGATGCAGCCCCATGAAACAATTATCTGGGGCTAGGGACGTCACAGAGGAGGTGACCTTTAACCCAGACCTGTGAAAGGACAGGATGTCAAGAGGCAGAAAGCAGAACTCCAAAGGCAGCAAAGTGCTGCATGTGCTTGAGAATGGGAGGACAGGGTTCAGAGGCTTTTCTGGAATACTGGCAAGAGGTGACAGTGATCCTGAGCAGAGTACTGGTGGTGGGGTGGTGAGAAGCAGATGGCTTCAGAAGATCTTTCAAAGGAAACTGGATGGTTTTATGACGACAGAATAGAGCACTTCTGGGCTGCAGCTTGAGGACCTGAAAGGATGGTGGGACCGAGTGGTCTGTTTTAAATTTTTTGCTGTCACACGGCTTGAGGGATCTTATTTCCCAGACCAGAGGCTGAACCTAGGCCCCCACAGTGAAAGGCCTAAATCCTAACCACTGGACCACCAGGGAATTCCCAAGTGGTCTTTTAAGAATGTAATCCAGATTCCATCATTCTCTTGCTTTGACATTCATTGAAGGCTTCCTGTTACACTTATACTCCAAACTCCTTCCAATAGTCTCATTTTGCTTATCCTCTGATGCCACCTCACTCTTTTCGCTAGCTACACTGCCCACTTCTGGTTCATCAAACACACCAAGTCCTCCCACCTCAATGCTTTTTTTGCTTTTTGTTCTGGCTTTCATCCCAAACTGTCTTCTAGAGCTTCGAATAGCTGGTTGCTTCTTATCATTGATGCCTCGGCTCAACCATCAACTTCGGAGGTTTTCCTTGATGATGCCTTCTAAAGTAGCCACACACAACCCCAGGCACCCCAGATCCCATTACTCTGCTTTAATTTCTTCATAGTATCTACTACAATCTCAGATTACCTTGTTCACTTATATGGTCACTGTCTTTCCCCATGCCTGTGTGCTAAGTTGCTTCAGTCCATGTCTACGACCCTATGGACTGTAGCCTGCCAGGCTCCTCTGTCCATGGGATTCTCCGGGCAAGAATATGGAGTGGGTTATCTCCTTCTCCAGGAGATCTTCCAGACCCAGGGATTGAACCCACATCTCTATATCTTCTGCAATGGGAAGCAGGTTCTTCACCACTAGTGCCACCTGGAAAGCCCCTGTCTTTCCCCACTAGCATGTAGCTGCTCCAAGAGGCAGCAATTCTCTCTTCGGTATTAGAGTAGCCCACAGGCAGTGCCTGGCACATGACTGGAGCCAAGCAGTCATTGACTAAAGGCTGAATGAGTGAATGTCCTGCATTTAAGAATGGAGTCAGGCTCTGAAGTCAGACCTGTGTGGAGCCTGGACTGTGTTTTGGGCAGGCACTCATTCCCATCTCTCAGTGAGAGGCCTCAGTGTGGTGTAATTGTGAGGATCAAATAGGATATGCTTGCAAAATGCCTGACACTTTCTTGCACTTGGTAGTTGCTCAATGTTGTTATCATGAGGTGTACAATAAATACTTGCTCTATGACTGGTTGGACTGGAGCATAAGTTGCTGAAGATTCATAGTGGCCACAGTATGGACACTCAAGATTACGGGGAAGGCCTCAGACCTCTCAGACCCTAATCTCAAGATCCCTCTCACTCTCTTCCCCTCAATTTCTTTCACCTCGTTGGGGGAAAGGTATGGCTTTGACCAGTACTCCATGTACCATGGCTGCGCTGGAGGTTAGAATAAAGACTGGACACAATGGCAGCGCCTGCACCTGGGGAAGCCCCAGAGAAGAAACTCTCAAAGTGTCTGTCAGTCTGGAAGCTCCATGTAGGCAAGCTCCAAAGCTGCTTTGTGGACTACCGTATATTCAGACCTAGGATGTAACAAGGCCTCAAGATCTGCTTATTGAATGAATGAGTTACTGACCCTGGACCTCTACCTAGTAAGGTAGAATATTTCAGTGGAAAAAGCCCTATGCTGGCTTCAAAGCCTTTGTTTCCTCATCTATAAAATGGGAGTGATAGTATTTATTTTATTTCCTTAGGTTGACGTGAGGAATGAGATGACTGATGTGAGATGTTTGATGTGAGATGATTGAATGAGATGGTTGATGTGAGATGTTTCAATGAGACAGTGAACATAAAATGTTTAGAACAGAGCCCAGAACAGAGTAAGTATCTACTCTTTGCTGTTCTTTGTAGTAGCAGTAGTTGTTATCAGGCTTTTCACGCAGAATCTCAACAGTTCTGAGGGGACAGACAGATCTCTGGATTCAGTTGCCTTCTCTCTGATCCTCCCCCTCCAAAATCAATGACAGTTCCTTGTGCCCCATCTGTTCCTAGCTTTGCACTTGAGGTCAGCAGTCACCATAATCACTACAATGGTTCAACTCTCTCTCTCTTCTGCTGGAGGGCTACTTCTTTGATGGGAACATGAGCCCTCTGACAGATTCATCTTATGAACACCTGTACACAGATCTGCATAGAAACGGAGTGTGCCCTGCTTCTGGCCCAGATGACTGGAGACTGTGGTGCTTCTACTCAACGTTGCTACCAGCTCTCTGAAGAGCAGAGGACTTTGCAAACGTGTTTTTGAGAACAGGGGAAAACCAAAGAGATCTTGGGATAACAACACAATTTTTAGCAAAACCAATACATTCCCTCCCACTTATTCTCACACTAACATTTTACTTTCTTCATAGCACTAATCACTATCAGTTCTTTTATAATTCACTTGTTTACTGTCTATCTCCTTCCACCATGATTTAACTCTGTGAGAGCAAGGATCATACCTGCTTTACTCACCACTGTATATTCTTATCACCTAGAACTATTCTAGGCACACAGGAGTCACTGAGCAGGTGTGTTAAAAGGAATATTGAGTTAATCAATGAAAACACTTTCTTAAATATTTTTATTTTTAAAGGACTCAGACTTGGATATTCTTAAACAAATGCAAAAGCATTTGAAACAGAAACAAAGGAAGCATTTTAACATGATGCAAGACTTATGAAAAAGAGCTCATTTTAGAATCAGAAACATATAAGGACAAAAATGATCCGTTCTCCATGGAACAAATAAGTCTATTCCATCAGGTGAGAGGGAACAGGATGTGGTCAAAAGAGAGCTAGTCAGAAAACAGTGTTGGGGATGGCTTTGCTTACTGTCGTGTGAACCTGATCAAGACATTTAATGGCAGAGATCCATCATCTGAGAATATAATTCCTACCTCAGAAAGTGGCTGTGAAATTCAGAGAAAATAGTGTAAAAGAGCTAAGCCATGTGTCCAGCACGGTGGGTAATGGTTATCATCAGTTGTCAGGGCTGAAGCACCAGGGCAAACCAGCTCCCTACCTTCCTAAACCCGTGGCTCCTTTCTACAAGGCGCCAGCACTTTCTGGAGCACTTGTTTTCTTTTCTGACAAAGGCTCATCTGATGCCATAGAAAGAACTTTGGTCTGGTGGGCAGACTGCCTGGGACCTAAACACGCTTTGCAACAGAGATGGTGTGGTCATATTTCTGGGGGCCTTTCCAATGATGACATTCCAGGAGTGGTGTGGTCCCAACCAAACTTCCATTCTGGGCCTCCGGACCCAGCAGGATGTCTTGCGTACGGAAGTGACCAGTAATCGTCTGTTTAATGAATGAATAAGCCAATGAATGAATGAAGATGTGTCTCTCACACTAAGTCAAGGGGCCCCTTTTCAGTACGCCCACAGGTCCTGAGCTTCCCAGTCTCTGAACCTCTCACGGTCAACAACTGTCTCTCAGATCAGAGCAGGTGTAACGAGGGCGAGGAGCCGGTCCCCTCCGTCAGCACCACTGGCGGGGTACTGTCGAACCCCGGCCCCTCGGGAAGGCTTTGCTGCGCTTTGGGCCCGGAGGCTGGCCCGAGGCCGCCGGAGGACACCGCGCCGGCCCCTCTCTCCCCGTCCCGGCCGAACGCCAGAGAAGACTCACGTGAGCACCGGGATGGGCGTCCACACCACGCAGTAGGGGAAGCGGCTCCGCTCCACGTCCATGGCGCCGCTGCCAGCACCGCTAAGTTGCTTCTTGTCCGTCTCGGCCGCCGTCGGCGCCTCCACTTCCGCCATCCCGAGCGGGGGAGGCAGCGGCGGCGGCAACAAGAGCGGCGAACTCCCTTCCGCTTCCGCCATGCTGCGTGTGCCCTACCGGCCCAGCCCCTGCTCCAGTGCCGCTCGCTGCGTGGCGTCACTTCCCGGAGATGGGGTCCGCCCGGTTTGGCTTTCCCCCCGGGAATAGGAGCCGCGTCCCTCTGGGCCGGCGCCGACCAGCGCCACGCCGTTGCGCAGGCGGCGAGGCGCTGCCTGAGGGAATGCAGGCAGCGCGCAGTCTAGTGCGGGAGCTTCACCCAGCACTCAGTAGTTCAGTACGCTGAGTGGTTCTGAGAGGTGTGGTGCAGTCTCTACTTATTGAGCGCTCTTTAGGTGCGACGCGCCTGACATTGTTTTTAATCCCCACAAACTGGTTAGACATGCGAGAATTGTTGCCATGCCCTCCTCCTGGGGCTCTTCCCGACTGGGGGATCGAACCCACGTCTCATGTCTCCTGCATTGGCAGGAGGGTTCTTTACCTCCAGCGCCACCTGGGAAGCCCTTAGACATGTGAACATCAGCTCAGTCTGTTTAGTCCCTCAGTCCTGTCCGATTCTTTGCGATCCCATAGACTGTAGCAAGCCAGGCCTCTCTGTCCATCATCAACTCCAGGAGTTTACTCAAACTCATGTCCATTGAATGTCCATCTCATCCTCTGTTGTCCCCTTCTACTGCCTTTAATCTTTCCCAGCATCAGGGTCTTTTCCAGTGAGTCAGCTCTTTGCATCAGGTGGCCAAAATATCGGAGTTTCAGCTTCAACATCAATCCTTCCAATGAACACCCAGGACTATCTCCTTTAGGATGGACTGGTTGGATCTCCTTGCTGTCCAAGGAACTCTCAAGAGTCTTCTCCAACACCACAGTTCAAAAGCATCAGTTCTTCTGGCCTCAGCTTTATAGTCCAACTCTCACATTGTACAGGAGACAGGGATCAAGACCATCCCCATGGCAAAGAAATGCAAAAAAGCAAAATGGCTATCTGGGGAGGCCTTACAAATAGCTGTGAAAAGAAGAGAGGCGAAAAGCAAAGGAGAAAAGGAAAGACATAAGCATCTGAATGCAGAGTTCCAAAGAATAGCAAGAGATAAGAAAGCCTTCCTCAGCGATCAATGCAAAGAAATAGAGGAAAAGAACAGAATGGGAAAGACTAGAGATCTCTTCAAGAAAATTAGAGATACCAAGGGAACATTCATGCAAAGATGGGCTCGATAAAGGATAGAAATGGTCTGGACCTAACAGAAGCAGAAGATATTAAGAGGAGGTGGCAAGAATACACAGAAGAACTGTACAAAAAAGATCTTCATGACCAAGATAATCATGATGATGTGATGACTAATCTAGAGCCAGACATCTTGGAATGTGAAGTCAAGTGGGCCTTAGAAAGCATCACTACGAACAAAGCTAGTGGAGGTGATGGAATTCCAGTTGAGCTGTTTCAAATCCTGAAAGATGATGCTGTGAAAGTGCTGCACTCAATATGCCAGCAAATCTGGAAAACTCAGCAGTGGCCACAGGACTGGAAAAGGTCAGTTTTCATTCCAATTCCAAAGAAAGGCAATGCCAAAGAATGCTCACTGTATATTGTCACCCTGCTTATTTAACTTCTATGCAGAGTACATCATGAGAAACGCTGGACTGGAAGAAACACAAGCTGGGATCAAGACTGCCAAGAGAAATATCAATAACCTCAGATATGCAGATGACACCACCCTTATGGCAGAAAGTGTAGAGGAGCTAAAAAGCCTCTTGTTGAAAGTGAAAGAGGAGAGTGAAAAAGTTGGCTTAAAGCTCAACATTCAGAAAACAAAGATCATGGCATCTGGCCCCATCACTTCATGGGAAATAGATGGGGAAACAGTAGAAACAGTGTCAGACTTTATATTTTTGGGCTCCAAAATCACTGCAGATGGTGACTGCAGCCATGAGATTAAAAGGCGCTTACTCCTTGGAAGAAAAGTTATGACCAACCTAGATAGTATATTCAAAAGCAGGGACATTACTTTGCTGACTAAGGTCCGTCTAGTCAAGGATATGGTTTTTCCAGTGGTCATGTATGGATGTGAGAGTTGGACTGTGAAGAAAGCTGAGCGCCAAAGAACTGATGCTTTTGAACTGTGGCGTTGGAGAAGACTCTTGAGAGTCCCTTGGACTGCAAGGAGATCCAACCAGTCCATTCTGAAGGAGATCAACCCTGGAATTTCTTTGGAAGGAATGACGCTGAAGCTGAAGCTCCAGTACTTTGGCCACCTCATGCAAAGAGTTGACTCACTGGAAAAGACCCTGATGCTGGGAGGGATTGGGGGCAGGAGGAGGAGGGGACGACCGAGGATGAGATGAATGGATGGCATCATGGACTCAATGGACATGAGTCTGAGTGAACTCCAGGAGTTGGTGATGGAGAGGGAGGCCTGGCGTGCTGCGATTCATGGGGTTGCAAAGAGTTGGACACGACTGAGCGACTGAACTGAACTGAACTCTCACATCCATACATGACTACTGGAAAAACCATAGCTTTGACTAAATGGACCTTTGTTGGCAAAGTAACATCTCTGCTTTTTAATATGCTGTCTAGGTTGGTCATAACTTTTCTTCTAAGGAGCAAACGTCTTTTAATTTCATGGCTGCAGTCACCATCTGCGGTGATTTTGGAGCTACCCCCAAAATAAAGTCTGTCACTGTTTATATTTCCCACATGTCACCAGTGAGAAACTGAGGCTTAAGAGGTAAGATAAGTGGCCAGGACTCAACTCCAAGTCTGTTTTCCTCTCTTTTTCGTTCTGTGGTCTTTCATGAGGTAGTGGTAGCATAAAGGAAGGATAAACTAAAATAATGTGTGGCATATGTGTAGAAGTAGGGAAAACTTGCCTGGAGATATTTGAACCAAGTCCTGATGTTTGCCAGGTGGCTCCAGGATGGGTGGGTGCAGTGGTGCAAGAAAGGAAGGCCTTGCAGAGCAACGCACAGGAATGAGAATATCACCTTGGCTGGAGTAAATCACAAGCGTTAGATGTGCTCTCATCCCTTCATTGTACAATTGGCAAAACTGAGACTCAGGGAAGTTAAGTAATTGTCTGAGATCACACAGTATCATATGAAGAAGCCAGGCTCAAACCCTGAATTCTTTAGGCTTTTTAAACAGATGTCAAGATAGACAAAGGAAATGGAATCTGCTGGAGTGGGAAGGGGAAATGGTAGGACAAAGAAGGAAGGCAGCAGCTCAAAATTAAGCTGGTGAGAGGTATGGCTACATCCACTCAGAAAGGTGGGAGCTGTGCATTTTAGGAAAGATTTTTTTCCCATTGAATTACCCTCCTTCGATGCTGGTCTATTTTTAGCACCTAATATTTTAATGCATTTGTGGGGCATACATCTACCTCTGTTATGGAACACTAAGGTCCTTAATTTCAGTAGCTCGCACTGTTCCTAGTGCAGAGCAGATGCCCACTAGATAGTTCCTGATTTACAGAGTGACTAAATGGATGTTTTTATAAAGGCCTTGCAGATATCACAGCTGAAAATGATTCTCACCCAGTCAAAATTCTTTTGAGTATGTTTGTGCCTCTCCTGTGGCCCATGTGTGTGATCCGTGAAGGGCAACAGCCAGCACCTGGCACAGATATAGAAGAGGTGTACAGTATATGTTTGTGGAATGAGGAAATTGCATCTTGATTCATTGACTATACCTGTCTCATCTCTTCTGGAGGAAGGTCTCCAAGGAAAATCTATACCTTAGACATGCCTCTTCTATCACTGTCAACCCGTAATTCTACCAAAGAGCTGGTGGGTGCTCTTTAAACATTTATTGTGTATATGGATGAATAAACAACCAAAGTCAGCCTTTCTCAGAGTCTGCCACAAATCTGGTGCTCCTAACACAAGCACCACATTTACCCTTCGGCCTTCAGTGGCTTCCCATTGCACTTTAGATAAAACACAAATACACCGTGGCTTACAAGCCCCGCATCACGCCCTTTGGCTTACTTGTTCACTATCCTACAGCTTTTTCAGTTCCGCTCATGGGCCATGCTGTTTCATACCCCACAGACTTGGCACACACTGTTCTCTTTCACCTGAAATGCCCCTACCCCTACTGCTTCCCAAACTGGCTAACTTCCATTCATCCTTCAAGTCACAGATTAAATGTCGCTTTCTCAGAGAGCTCTTCCCTGGCCTCCCAATCTAAATGAGAAAGCTCCTGGAATACCTCGTTCTTTTCCTTCACAGAGTGTTTGTGGCTAGGTCTTGTTGGACTCCCCCACTAGGCTGGAAACTCCTTGAAGGAAAACACTCTATTTATCTTTTTCACTTTTGTAAAACCAATGCCTATTAGTGTCTACTATAGAGCATTTCCTTAAGCAGTATTTGCTAAACTGAATGAATAACAAATACTTATAAGCTTAGTATGACAGCTACAGTCAGTCTGAGGGCAGGAACCTAGTTTGTTAGCTGCTACCTGGCAGTGCCCCAAGAGTTTTAAGGGCCCCATGGATGTTGGTAGGCACAGTGCTCAGCAGGGTCTGACTAGAGAGCCCCAGCCCCTTTCCCCATGGCCTGCATCCTCCTGCCCTTGGTCTAAGCAGCTGCAGAAGCAGGGGCGAGAAGAGGCAGGTACCTGAAGGGGTCCATGTGCTGTGCTAAGTTGCTTCTGTCGTGTCTGACTCTTTGCGACCCTATGGACCATAGCCTGCCAGGCTCCTCTGTCCATGCGATTCTCCAGGCAAGAATACTGGAGTGGGTTGCCATGCCTGGGGTCAGGAAAATCCCCTGGAGGAAGGCATGGCAACCCACTCCAGTATTCTTGCCTGGAGAATCACATGGACAGAGAAGCCTGGCAGGCTATGGTCCATAGGGTCGCAAAGAGTCAGTATTCTTGCCTGGAGAATTCCAGGTCCCTGGAGGGAGAAGCCAGCTCCTTCTCTGACTCCTCTGGAGCCTCTGTCCCAGGCTTGTTCCCCATCACAGCCTGTTCACAGGGCCCCTCCCACTTGTACACGTCACCTTGGTCCTCTTACCCAATGCGAAAGCCTCCCTGGCCCGTGTCCTTGCCTCCTCTGCTGCTGCCACCCCTATCACGCACAGACAGATGGGATATCTCCAAGGCCTAACACTCCCTTCCAGGCTCAGAGGATCACAGCAGTGTCCTGGAAGAAGCTCCTCTAACAGACAGCTCAGGAAAGGATTGATAGAGCTCATAGCTACCCTTCCCCCAACACACACCCCGACCGAAAATAGGAATGACCATCTGGACCCACTTATAGGACTGGCTGGGGGAGGGAAGGATGGCAGAGCTGGAAGCATCAAGCTGGGAAAGCTTTGAGGGTAAGATGCTGCTTATTTGAAGGGTGAACTCAGGGCACGTCCTCTCTTGGTGTGGGTCAGGACACCCCCTCAACTGGCCCCAGGTAGAAGTCCCCAGAGCTCACATCCTTCCTTCCTTCCCCAGGCCATCTCACTCCTCATTCTGGCATTCAAGGCCCTCATGGTCTGGCCCCAACCCTTAACCTTCTTTTTCCACCCTCCTCGCTCTCTGTCTCCCTTGGGACTTGCTTGGCGTTAGCCTCACTGCGCTGTTTGCCCTTCAGAGCATGAGCCCTGCACTTCCTACCTCGTGTCTTTGCTCGAGCTGCTCCTTCAGCAGAGTGCCCTTCCCCTGCTCTCCTACACCACTTTCAAGGTTTCCAGCAAATCCTCCCTCTCTGCTCGCAGAGCACGGAGGCTGTTTCTGCCTACTGAATATTCATGTATACTCGCATCAGCATTGGCTGTTTACTCGCCTGTCTACCCCAGGAGACTGCGAGCTCCTTGAGAAGGGAACTGACTAGATCCACTGGACCTTGGAGTCAGAACGGTGCCCGGCAGATAGGAAGCGCTTAGGGACTGGCCCCAGAGCTGTTTGCTGACCACAGACTGGTCTCCTTCAGGGCTCTGGCAGAAGAATCACCTCAATCAATAAGCCAGGGAAGCAGAGCTGAGCCTGGGGCAATCTCAGCACAGGTTGGGGAGCTGCTGGGGGTGACACTCTGTGTGTGTGTGCCCTCTTCTGCAGCCTTTCTGCTTCTGCTCCTTTGGATTCCCTCCATTAAGGCCTAAACTGTCTTTCTGGATAGCTCCAAACCTTTCCATGGTGGGGAAGGCACCACCGGGGCAGATACAATGCAACGAACCATTTGAGAACACACCCTCTGACTGTTAAGACATTAGAGATTACAAAATGACTTCCTTCTCCATTCCATTTTATAGACGGGTAAACTTCCCTAAGAATACAGAAAGCACAGCCAGGCCCAGAATCTAAGTGTTCTGCTGCCAGGTGGGCGATAAAGCATGATGGTTGAACATGTGAACTCAGGTGTCAGCCAGCAAGACCAGTACTGACCCTTAGCTCTGTCAGAGGTTGTCAGACCTTAGGAAAGTAACTGAACTTGTCAGGGCATCAATTTCCTCATCCTTAAAATGGGGGGGGGGGTGGAGTTGCAAAGTTCCTGTAAAGTTTATTGGATAAGCTATAGCTGATCAGCTATTGGCCCAATATGAACATTCAGTGTTAGCTATTATAGCAATTAAAACCACTCATCACTATTAACCACTCAAAACACACTTTGATGTGCATACTCTCCCCTATGATTTGGTGCCTCCTTACAATGCAGTGACATACCCAGAGAGCAAGTATCATGGCATCCATTTCCCAAAGAGAAAAATAAGCCCAGAAAGGTTCAGGAACTTTTCCAAGGTCTAAACATAAACTGGGCTTCCCAGGTGGTGCTAGTAGTAAAGAACTCGCCTGCCAATGTAGATTAGATGTAACAGACAGGGGTTTGATCCCAGGGTGGGGGAAATCCCCTGGAGGAAGGCATGGCAACCCACTCCAGTATTCTTGCCTGGAGAATCCCATGGTCATAGAAGCCTGGCAAGCTGCAGTCCATAGGGTCGCACAGTCGGACACAACTGAAGCAACTAAGCACACATAAACTAGATAGAGTTGGGGTTCTGAAGCTCAACCCTGCTTTTTCTCTGCTGGTTGACCCTTTTAGGGCCATTAAAGAAAGAGGAGGATGAGACCTGAGATTCTGTAAATCATCATAAAATGGTGCAAACTGCGCCCTCACTGGACCAGGACCTGTTTGCATTAGTCACTCAGTTGTGTCCGACTCTTTGCAACCCCATTGACTGTAGCCCACCAGGCTCCTCTGTCCATGGAATTTTCCAGGCAAGAATACTGGAGTAGGTTGGTTGCCATTCCCTTCTCCAGGGTATCTTTCCTGCCCAGGGATTGAACCCTGGTCTTCTGCATTGCAGGCAGATCCTTTACTCTCTGAGCCACCAAGGAAACCCTAGGACCTGTTATATATACAGAAATAGGTCAGATGCAGGAAGCAGACCATGTCTCCATGAGTGCCTCACGCCTGCCATCACGTCCATCAGACACAGGGCCTGCCACTCAGTGGGGAACTCCATGGCGAAATCCAACATTCAGGGACTGTGCACGACCCCCTTATTTGCTACCCACGTCTTCCAGATAATGTGGGGAATGCAGGGGCTAACCCATCGGGTGCATTTTCATTAAGCCAGCACTGGGCAAATAGGGGCTCAAAAAGTATTTGACATTAAATAAGAAAAATAATTCTTAAAGAAGTGGACCAGGAAGCAGAGATTAGTGACCCAGTCCTGGTTTTGCCTCTAATTAACTTAGGTTTTAGGCAGCCCATTCCCTCTTCCTGCCCCTCTTTGGAACTTGTCTATATTCGTAAACAGGACTCCATAGATGGTCTGGAAATAGGACTAGATTGGCGGTTCTCTGCTCTGCTCTGGCCCTACATTAGAATGAATCTGGGATGTTTTCAAATGGATGGATGCTTGGACACCTCCCTACCTTCCCCACAGACCAATTAAAGCAGAATCTCTGGGGCGGTTGAGTATCCCAGGTGGTTCTAACGTATAACCAGGGCTGGGAACCACTGAGCCAGATGATCTCGCATCACCTTTGCAGTTCTGCAACTACATTTGAGCATGCTCCTTAGCACAGAGACCCACCGCAGGACCCTGGGACACATCTGCCCACCACAAACACAGGAGTTCCAATGCTGAAGCCTCTTTTGCTGCACATTCACTGTGCAGGCTTATCTGACCGAGCCCCAGGCTCCCCATCAGCAGGGCTGAGTAACACATGCAGACACACGTCAAAAATGGAGCACCGTGGATCTTTTTACTGTCTCTAGTTTTGCCTTTTCCAGAACGTCATATAGTTGGAATCATATGGTATGGCTTTCAGACTGGCTTCTTTCAAAAGCAATGATGCACTTAAGTTTCCTCCCTGGCTTTGGGGCTTGATTGCTCATTTCTATACATTGCACACTGTACCTATTTTATCTATTCGTGTTTTGAAGGACTTCTTGGTTGCTTCCGGTTTTTGGCAATTATTAATAAAGCTGCTGTAAACATTTACATACACGTTTGTGCATGCACATAACAATTTCAACTAAGGAGAGCAGTTGCTGGATCTTAGAAAAACACTATTTAAACTGTGTGAGAAACTGCCAAACTCTTACCATTTTGCATTCTCACCAGCAGTGAATGAGTTCCTGTTGCTTCACATCCTTGTCAGCATTTGATGTTGTCATCCTAATCGGTGTGGCGTGGTATTTCATTGTTGGTTTAATGTGTAATTCCCTAGTGACACAGTGACATAGAAGTACAAAAAAGATCTTCACAACCCAGATAATCATGATGGTGTGATCACTCACCTAGAGCCAGACATCCTGGAATGTGAAGTCAAGTGGGCCTTAGGAAGCATCACTACGAACGAAGCGAGTGGAGGTGATGGAATTCCAGTCGAGCTATTTCAAATCCTGAAAGATGATGCTGTGGAAGTGCTGCACTCAATATGTCAGCAAATTTGGAAAACTCAGCAGTGGCCACAGGACTGGAAAAGGTCAGTTTTCATTCCAATCCCAAAGAATGCTCAAACTACTGCACAATTGCACTCATCTCACATGCTAGTAAAGCAATGCTCAAAATTCTCCAAGCCAGGCTTCAACAATACGTGAACTTTGAACTTCCAGATGTTCAAGTGGTTTTAGAAAAGGCAGAGGAACCAGAGATCAAATTCCCAACATCTGCTGGATCATGGAAAAAGCAAGAGAGTTCCAGAAAAACATCTATTTCTGCTTTATTGACTATGCCAAAGCTTTTGACTGTGTGGATCACAATAAACTGTGGAAAATTCTGAAAGAGAAGGGCATACCAGACCACCTGACCTGCCTCTTGAGAAATCTGTATGCAGGTCAGGAAGCAACAGTTAGAACTGGACATGGAAAAATAGACTGGTCCCAAATAGGAAAAGAAGTACGTCAAGGCTGTATATTGTCACCCTGCTTATTTAACTTATACGCAGAGCACATCATGAGAAATGCTGGGCTGGAAGAAGCCCAAGCTGGAATTAAGATTGTTGGAAGAAATATCAATAATCTCAGATATGCAGATGATACCACCTTTATGGCAGAAAGTCAAGAAGAACTAAAGAGCCTCCTGATGAAAGTGAAAGAAGAGAGTGAAAAAGTTGGCTTAAAGCTCAAAATTCAGAAAACTAAGGTCATGGCATCTGGTCCTGTCACTTTATGGCAAATAGATGGGAAAACAATGGAAAGAGTGACTGACTTTTTTTTTTGGGCTCCAAAATCACTGCAGATGGTGACTGCAGCCATGAAATTAAAAGATGCTTACTCCTTGGAAGGAAAGTTATGACCAACCTAGACAGCATATTAAAAAGCAGAGACATTACTTTGTCAACAAAAGTCCGTCTAGTCAAGGCTATAGTTTTTCCAGTAGTCATGTATGGATGCAAGAGTTGGACTATAAAGAACGCTGAGCCCAGAATAATTGATGCTTTTGAACTGTGGTGTTGGAGAAGACTCTTGAGAGTCCCTTGGACTGCAAGGAGATCCAACCAGTCCATCCTAAAGGAGATCAGTCCTGGGTGTTCATTGGAAGGACTGATGTTGAAGCTGAAACTCCAACACTTTGGCCACCTGATGCAAAGAGCTGACTCATTCGAAAAGACCCTGATGGGCGGAACGGAGTTGCCAATGGCCTGGGAGCAACATGCCTAAATTTTATTGTGACTACTGTGACACATACCTCACCCATGATTCTCCATCTGTGAGAAAGACACACTGCAGTGGTAGGAAGCACAAAGAGAATGTGAAAGACTACTATCAGAAATGGATGGAAGAGCAGGCTCAGAGCCTGATTGAAGCCCAGAATAATTGATGCTTTTGAACTGTGGTGTTGGAGAAGACTCTTGAGAGTCCCTTGGACTGCAAGGAGATCCAACCAGTCCATCCTAAAGGAGATCAGTCCTGGGTGTTCATTGGAAGGACTGATGTTGAAGCTGAAACTCCAACACTTTGGCCACCTGATGCAAAGAGCTGACTCATTCGAAAAGACCCTGATGGGCGGAACGGAGTTGCCAATGGCCTGTGGAGCAACATGCCTAAATTTTATTGTGACTACTGTGACACATACCTCACCCATGATTCTCCATCTGTGAGAAAGACACACTGCAGTGGTAGGAAGCACAAAGAGAATGTGAAAGACTACTATCAGAAATGGATGGAAGAGCAGGCTCAGAGCCTGATTGACAAAACAACTGCTGCATTTCAACAAGGAAAGATACCTCCTCCTCCATTCTCTGCTCCTCGTCCTGCAGGGGCAATGATCCCACCTCCCCCATCTCCCAGGTCCTTCTCGTCCTGGGATGATGCCTGCACCTCACGAGGGGCCCTCCCATGATGCCGATGACGGGTCCCCCTCCTCCTGGGATGATGCCAGTGGGACCTGCTCCTGGAATGAGGCTGCCTATGGGAGGCCACATGCCAATGATGCCTGGGCCCCCAGTGATGAGACCTCCTGCCCATCCCATGATGGTGCCCACCCAGCCAGGAATGACCCAACCAGACAGATAAGGAGATTGGGGTGCCTCTTTATATCAGTTTTATATTACTTGTACTTCACCAGATCATGGTGCTGTGACTTGGGATATCCCGTTTTCTAACAGCATGACAAGGAAAACTTGTTTCCCCTTCCTATCAGAGAGAGTAGTTTCGGAGGGAAGTAGTGGGACAGAAAAAACAATTTTCATTTGTATTGTGAAATGTGAAAATAAAATTGTCAACTCTTTTAGTTAAAAAAAAAAAAAAAAGACCCTAATCCTGGGAAAGATTGAGGGCAGGAGGAGAAGGGGACGACAGAGGATAAGATGGTTGGATGGCATAACCAACTCAATGGACATGAGTTTGGGTCGACTCTGGGAGTTAGCAATGGACAGGGAGGCCTGGTGTGCTGCGGTTCATGGGGTCACAAAGAGTTGGACATGACTGAGCAACTAAATTGAAGTGACATAATGCTGGACAGCTTTTGTGCGCTTACTAGTCACCTGTATATCTCTTTGGTGAGGTGTCTGTTCAGATATTTTGCCCATTTTTAAATCAGGGTGCTTGTTTCATATTGTTGAGTTGTAAAAATTCATTTATTTTCTCTTAATTGTTGGCTTGTCTTTCTCATTCTCTTAACAGTGATTTCATAGAGCAGGAGTTTTGATGAAGTCCAGTTTATCAATTTTTTCTTTCATGGGTTGTGCTTTCGATGTTAATACGTGTTGCCAAACTTAGACTTCTCCTATGTGGTCTTCTGAGTTTTATCGATATGTTTTATGTTTAGTTCTATGATCAATTTTGAGTTAATTTTTGTGGACAGTGTACTCACTGTTTACATCCTTTTTTGGAGGGGTTGGGTGGGGCATGTAGATGTCTGGGCTTCCCAGGTAGTTCTAGTGGTAAAGAACCACCCACCAAAATGCAGGCTACGCAAGAGACATGAGTTTGATTCCTAGGTGGGGAAGATCCCCTGAGGAGGGCATGGCAACTCACTCCAGTGTTCTTGCCTGGAGAATCCCATGGACAGAGGAGCCTGGCAGGCTACAATCCATGGGGTTGCAGAGTCAGCCACGACTGAAGCGACTTAACATGCACCCACACATGGAGATATCCAGTTGTTCCAGCACCATTTGTTGCAAAGGTTGCTTTCCTTTCTCCATCGAGTTGATTCTGCTCTTTGGTTAGAGATCAGTTGACTATATTTGTGTGGATCTACTTTTGGGATCCCTAGATCAGTCCACTGATTTGTCTTTTCCTTCACAAACGCCACACTGTCTTGGTTATTGTAGCTTTATGACTAAGTCTTGAGGTTGGATAGTGTCAGTCTTCTGACTTTGTTCTTTCTCTTTGTTACCTGTGTTGGCTTTTCTGGGTCTTTTGTCTCTCCATACAAACGTTAGAATAAGCCTGCAGATAGTCATGAATTGATCTGCTGGGATTTTGGTTGAGATTTCGCTGCCCAAGTTGGGAAGAAATGACATCTTTATTAATAATAGAGGCTTTCTATTTATGAGCATGGAATATCTCTTCACATATTCTGATTTTCCTTGTTTTCACTCATCATAATTTCATAGTTTTCCTCAAAAATATCTTGTGTATATTTTGCTGGTACATAGTAGGTACTAAGTATATAAGTACTTAATACTTATAGTACTTACTTTCTTTTTTTGTGCTGGTAAGGACTGAATAGGTGAAGCACAGGGGATTTTTATGGCAGTGCAACTATTTCTCAGAGTGGATACAGGACATTATGTATACTCAAAACCCATAAAACTGTACAATACAAAGAGTGAACTTCAATATAAGCTACGGACCTTAGTTATTAATGACGTTATCAACATTGGTTCATTAATTGTAACAAATGTACACTGATGCAAGATGTTAATAAGAGGGGAAATGGAGCCAGGGAGAGAGGGGGTATATGGGACTTTGTATTATCTTTTAAATTTTCTGTAAGCTCTTTATTTAAACTGCTCTTAAAAAAGTCTATTAAAAAAAATGTACCAATTCCAAATGAAATGGAGCTCCTGGTGAAGTCTTCCAATGGCTAATCCCTGCTCACAGGACCAAGCCTACAATCCCTCATCAAGCACAGGGAGCCCTCCACAGTTTGGCTGCCCCTGAAGTCCATGGGTGACTCCATCCTCTACCATGCAGCTGAACTGAATCACTCAGGCTCCATGAGGGCACTTGGGACTCTGCCCTAGTCCCTCGATCTGGTCTATCACCCCTTCCTTGCATAGTCTGGAAATGTGCTAAAGCAGCGTCAGTTTGGGAATACAGAGGAATGATAAGCACCTGCTTCATGACATCACCTATTGCGCTGCTGACAGAATCTCTTCCCTGTCTCCTGCATTAAACTGAGTATACCCTGCTGGCCTCAGCCTGGTTCTTTCCAAATGTACAAACAGAATAACCACAAAATCTCACTAGTGAAACTGTTGTTCCTATAGTACTGACCCACAGTTCCCAAACTGTGCATCAAGGTACCTTAGGGTACCACAGTCAAGTCACAGGAGCACAGAAGGATATTTTAAATTTAGAGTTACTTAGCATCTGTTGGCTACCGAGAGAGCTGCAAGCTCAGGGCGGTTCAGCTTTATCCTTAGATTCCACTACATTCCTTTGATTACGTCATCTTTGAGATGAGTTTTTAGAGGTTGCTGAGATACAAAGTAAATGAAAGTCACTGTGGAACACGAAATGAGGGTGGTGGTGTCCAATCTGATTAGAAAGTCTGACAAGTTTTACAGCACCCAACAAGCACACAGATTCCAGTATTACTGTAGTTATTAAGAATGAAATAGAGATAGTTTCTTCTGATATGTATTTTTTTTCCCAATTTTTTTCTTTTGTGTATTCTTTAATGACTAACTTGGTAGGACAAAAAAAAATTTTTTTTAAGATTATTATTTATTTTTGGTTGCACTGGGTCATCACTGCTGCACGGGCTTTTTCCAGTTGCAATGACTGGGGCTACTGTTTAGCTGCAGTGCACGGGTTCCTCATTTCGGTGGCTTCTCTCGTGGAGCACAGGCTTTAGGCACACAGGCTTCAGCAGTTGTGGCTGGTTGGGCTCAGTAGTTGTACACGGGCTTAGCTGCTCTGCGGCATGTGGGATCTTCCCAGAAAAGGGATTGAACCCATGTCCCCTGCGTTGGCAGGCGGATTCTTAACCACTGGACCACCATGGAAGCCCAAGACATAAATTCTTAAGTGATCTTAGCTTAACTAACATGTTGAAATGTTAGGTATTTCTTTTGGCTTAGGGGGTCCAGGGGAAAACTACTGAGGCACTGATGGTTCAGTGAGCGGAGAAAGTTTGGGGACCTCTGGTCTAAAGAAACCCTCTAATCTAGGGCTCATCAAGAAACAACAGATTTTGAAATCAATTTAGTGGGTTATAGACAGTACTCCCCCCCCTTTATAAAATAGAATGGTAACTAGAACACACTGCATGTAGCAAGGCTTAATGTTATTGTGTAAAACTTATGTTCATTATATACATACAAATTAGCATGGGTATCTTGGGTCACAATGTAAGATGTATATCTGTTTGGGTTGTGATTTTAAAAGTCTGAAAATCCATGAAGACTTTACCCTCCTTACTTTACAGATGAGAGGACAACCCAGATAATGAAAGCTGATTATTGCAAATCACGGCCACCAGGGCCAGGCTCTGCACTTGGTCCTGCCAGGCTGGTGGCCACGTCCACAGGGACGCTCCAAGGCGGGCCTCATTCCACCCGGCAGAGGTGTGGTTACTCAAGAGTCACGGAGCTACGGAGATGAAATCCTCTCCTTTCCCCCAGACCCATGGGCAACCCACAAATGCCACCAGCCACACCTAGAACAAAACGGTTTTAATCAGTTGCGTCACCCTCACTCTCCTGGGAGCGGAGCAACAAAAAGGCTCGGCTCCTGCCCCCAGAGGACAGTAAGGCTTCTGTGTCTCTCCACACGGCAGGGCCCAGGCTGGGCAGGCAGGAGGCAGGGAGGGAGGAAATGGCGGGTGGCTGGAACACAGGAAAGCAAAGGGGCCCCTGCTAGTCCTCGGGCCCCAGGCCCAGCCTCAGCGCTCTGGCTCTCCCCTCCCGGCTGGAGAAAGGTCGTGGAGAAGAGACAGGGGAGCGAGTCCCAGCCGCAGGAGAAGCAGCAGCAGCTGTTTCCTTCACCAATAAATATACTTCATTACC
>SJXQ01003989.1:198956-212004 GCA_006408695.1 Aepyceros melampus | reverse complement strand
CGGGGCACAGATGCCATACCCTGGGGGGGTGCATGGACACGGGCGAGGGCGGCCTCGGCCCACGGTGTGCGGGGCACGTGCACTATACCCTGGGGGGGTGCATGGACACGGGCGAGGGCGGCCTCACCCCAGGGTGTGCGGGGCACGTGCACTAAACCCTGGGGGGCTGCAGACACAGCTCCCCCATCCCGTTCTTTTGCTGCCACTCGTCCCTCAAGGAAAGGTCTTAAAATGTATAGGAAATTGCCTCTGGAGTTAGATCCACCTCTTGACTTCTGTTTTACCAGCTGGGAAGGGGAGGAGGTAGGCAGAGAGCAGGGGAGGCCTCAGGCCAGCCCACCTGACCACCCACACCGTCCCTGTGTCCCCGTGGACCAGGCGCACCACAGGCATCACTTCTTTAATCCTCAAAGCAACCTTCTGAAGTGGTGCTGTCATGCCCATTCCAATATACAGATGATAAGAACCTGGGTTGCGTCCCTCAGGTCTAAGCAAAGGGACCAGGATTCAAACTGAGGGCCATCAGACTCCAAAGCCTACGTGCTGCCCGTGTGCCTGAGGCACTGGCCTCTGCAGGGCTTCTGGGGGACAGGATGCAGAGGGAGTGAGGGGCAGGGCACCAAGGGAGGTGCTGATCTGGGAGCTGGTGTTGGGTTGGGGCGGGTGCCCTGGCGGGTGCCCTCCCTTCCCTCCCGCACCCGGCCCCAGTTACTGGGCCACTGCCTCCCGGGTGTGAGGCTCACCTTCACACCTGGCTCACGGATATGCCCCTGGACTTGCCCGCTTCATCTGGAGCTTTCAGAACTCACTGGCTCCTGCCCTGACGCAGCTTGGACCCCTGGGGAGAGAGCTCCTCCCCTGGCAGCCCCTTGCCTCCGTGAGGCTGTGACCCCTTTCCCTTCCCACCCCACACGAGCTCAGCTGGCGGCCTTGCAGAGCATCCCGCCTTCTTTCCTCCCGGGCCTGGCTTCTGCCACCCTGTCCACCCCCTTACCTCTGGCCGGGGGTTCCAGAGCCGCACAACAGGGTCGATGCCGCTGGTGGCCAGGAAGCAGTAGCTGGGGTGTGGCTGCAGGCAGTTGACGATTGATTCGTCGCCCTGCAGCACGCGGACCAGGTTGGTGGTCTCCTTTTCCCAGACGAAGAAGGAGCCATCGTCAGAGCCACTGACGATATATTGAGCGTTGCTGGTGGCAGGGGGCAAAGAGCAGGGAGGTCAGGTGGGGGGGTGGCCCACAAGCTGCATGGCTGAGGGAAAGAGGGGGCAGGGAAGCCTGGAGCCACTCAGCCCCGCGAACTCTGGGGTCTTCACCCGACTCGGAACTCCCATGCACACGAGAATCCTCTCCATGCTGGAGAGTCGTGTCACTGAGAACTGTTCTCTTAACCTTGGGGTCACAGACGGCTGAGGTCCCTCTAACTTACTCTCCCTCAAAGTGCATCGTAAGCCCTCTGGGTGCCAGGATCAGATCCTGCCTCTCAGGGGTCTCTGGGAACACTCCTGCCTCAGCTCTTCCTCAGTAGTCCTAGCCTCTCTGGATCCAGACCCCCAGATCCTACAGCACACCTGCCCCCAACACACTGCTGATATTTAGAAGGGATCTTGCTGGAGATGCTTGATTCATATCATGGATCTCACCTACCCAAGAGAGTATGTCATCTGCAGAGGAGGGCTGGGGTGATGGTGGCTCACAGAGGTGAAGCCATCTGCCCAAGGGCACAGAGCTGGGATTTGAGACTTCTGAAAGCCTAGGTCCCCATGCCACCCCCAACCTCCTGCTGCCAGCCGAGCTGGGCCCTCCTCCTCCTCAGGGCCTCGGACCTGCCAAAGAAATTGGCCTCCTTGATATCCGTGGTGGTGTTGCAGTGGCCACAGTAGCGGAACTGGTAGTCGTAGCTTCGCTCCCGCAGCACCATCTCGTCCTCGGAGATGGAGTCCTTGCGGCTCATGCTGCGGAGGCGGACGGGGCCGCCGCCGCCACCTGCTCCCTTCTTCTCCTCTGGGGCAGAGAACAGGGACCGTGAGAGTCCTGCCCGTCTCTCCCCGCCTCCCCGTTTCCTCCCCACCCTTCACCCTGTTCTCCGTCCAAGGAGTAAGCCACGAAGGGCTATCACTCTCCCATTACCCCGGAAAACTGGGAACAACTGTGGAAAAGAGGCATCTGTGCATCCTGCCCTTGAGGGTGTTCAAGAGGAGACCGCTGATGCCAGGACAGCTTTGGCTTAGGTCCCTGAATAATGTCTGGAAGCCCCGAGGATGCCCAGCCCTAAGGTCTGTTGCTGTGGAGGTGAGCGGTGGGGAGGGGAGGGCAAAGTGTTGCCAAGACAGCCTTGAGCGGGTGATTTTTCTAGGCCTCCCACCCGGGAAGACAAGTCAGCCTGGGTCCGGGTGGCCGCATACACGCCTTGGTGAAGTCACACCAGCTCTCTCAGTGCCTTGTCCCAGCCCACCTCAGGCCTTGGCACGCGCTGGCCCCTCTGCCAGACGCTTCACCTCTGGCAACACTCTGTGCCTAGTCACCTCTTCCCCAGCTTCAAGATCTCCACCTGAACGTCTCCCTCAAGAACTCCAGGCTGCCTTCAAGCCCTCCCCTGCACTCGCACCATATCAGGCCCCCGGGGCCTTCTTTGCTTCTCCATTGCTTAGGTCTTTTCCAGGCTATAGATTTGTGAATATAGAAATTCCATCTGACTTGTTCCCAGATGTATTCCCAGGACATAGCACAGTGCTTGGCATTATCCAGACAGATGGATCAATCTATGGTCCAATACGCTGCAGAGCAGAAAAGGAAGCTGCATGTCTGCCCCCAGTGAGTTCCCCTCTCATGTTTACAGACTGCACAGTTACCTGGCTGAGTCTCCAGCACTACCCAGAGGAGCAGGGCAATCTCCACCTGAACGTCTCCCTCAAGAACTCCAGGCTGCCTTCAAGCCCTCCCCTGCACTCGCACCATATCAGGCCCCCGGGGCCTTCTTTGCTTCTCCATTGCTTAGGTCTTTTCCAGGCTATAGATTTGTGAATATAGAAATTCCATCTGACTTGTTCCCAGATGTATTCCCAGGACATAGCACAGTGCTTGGCATTATCCAGACAGATGGATCAATCTATGGTCCAATACGCTGCAGAGCAGAAAAGGAAGCTGCATGTCTGCCCCCAGTGAGTTCCCCTCTCATGTTTACAGACTGCACAGTTACCTGGCTGAGTCTCCAGCACTACCCAGAGGAGCAGGGCAGGCCCTTCAACACGCTGTACAAATAAGCCAGCAGGTTCAGAGAGGCTGTGCTCTGCCCAGTCTCATGGTTCCACATGGCAGAGCTGAGACTGGAACCGAGGCTCCACCCCTGTGCCCGGGGCCTTACCACTGTCTCTCCTGCACCCATGCAATCTGGAGCAAGTGCACTCTAGCCAACTAGCTGGAGCTTGGATCCCAAAGGAACGGCCAAGGCCCGTCTATGACAGGAGAGGATGACCTAGCTCAGCCGACTCCTATCCTGAGCCCCGAGGGAACTATACCAGGTGCCTTAAACACGCTATTGCTAATCCTTGTCTCAAAGAGACCAAGTGACTGTCTCAGGGTCACGTGGTTCTCAATGAGTGTGAGCCCAGGCCTCTCCAGTCTCAGGACTTCTGTCCTCTCCAGAATGTCAAGTAGCATCTCCAACAGAGTGATAGCAACCCCTCCTCAGTGCGCACTCTACTTACCGCCGTCATTTTTGGAGAAAAGGGCAGCCGTGATGTCCCGTCCCAATGCGTCACAGGCGCTGCTATGGGCCTGCTCCGGGAACTTCCCTTTGAAATCATCCAGGCACTCTAGGGCCTCAGCCACGTACTTGAGCTCAAAGAGGCATCGGCCAGGCGGAAGTGCGCCTTCAGGTGGCATGGATTTAGGGAGATGGCCTTGAGGCAGTCCCTCAGGGCATCATAGTGGTCACCATCCCTGGGAAGGCAGGGGAGTGTGCTTTGGAGGTGGGGCCCCGTGGCAGGCAGGGAGTCCCCATTCAGTCTCGTTGCTTCCTGTGGCCACCCCAGCCCACCTTTGAGCGATCTCAGGGCAAGGGTATTTGGGGATGGACAGAATCCTGGTTCAGCCCAGGACTTGCTCTCTAGGATGCAAAGTATGTTTAGGAGGAAAGCCAGGAACCCTGGCGTCTTGGCGGGTAGAGGGTGGGCATAAAGCAAAAACCAGTGTCGGGCTGCCCTCTGCTGGACACAGAGTGCAACTGTGCGCCCGCTCACCCCAGGCACCCGCAGCTCTGCAGCAGAAGGCCTGGCATCTTGCCCGCCTCAGGCTCCCCAGGCCCTTCTTCTCCCTTCCTCCACCCACCTCCTCAGATTCCCCCGGCTGGCCTTCAAAGCCAGGTCTGAGCAGGGGGCCCTCAAGGACAGTTCTGTGGTCCAGGGAAGCCAGAAGTGTCAGGCTGAGGACTCAGGGTCTGACCGGCAGGCAGCGAGTCCTCAGCCAGGCCCCCCTCTGTCCTGGCTGACTGATCCACAGCAGCTGTGGCCTCTACCTCCCGGGGCTGGAGGATGGGGCCTGACAGTCTGGCAGAGTCATTTCTCTGGAAGTGGATGGCGGGGATGGGGGCGGGCAAGGCCACAGGAGCTGCAAATCGTCCACACTAACTTCTCCAAACTCCCGAACCACAGGTGTGGGGAAGTGGGAACGGTTCTGCAGGGTGGGGAGGGTCAGAGAAGAAGCCCCTCCTCCTCCCACCCTGTGCAGGAGTATAGAATACACATCTGCCCAGGTCCACAGACAGCCCCACCTCTCAACTGGAGAGCCAGGTACCCTCACGGGATCCACTTCTCCGTTTTTCCCCTCTGCTGGGGTGAGGCTGGCCTAGGACCCACTTGCATTAAGAAGCACGCCCCTGCCCGCCCAGCCCCAGCTCCGAGCTGATGGCCTCCCAACCAAGGCGCAGCTCACAACCCCTGTGAGCGGGGGCCAGGGCAGCTCTGATGCTGGAGCTGTGCTCCTGACCCTCCCTCCTGCAGCACCCATAGGGAGCACTGGTGCTCAGAGCAGCCTGCTCAGACCAGGGACAAGCGGCTTGGCAGTGCGGAGGCGGATGGGAGACAGAGTGTCCCGACGGCGCGGCTGCGTCAGAACGAGTGGCTGTGACGGAGGAGCAGGCGCACTTCGGAAACCCAATTACCGCCTGCAAGGTGCCCCTCAGAACTCCCGGGGAGAGCCAGACCAGAAAGCAGCCAGGAGCCAGAGGGCGACAGCTCCCACCGCATCCAGGAGCAGATGGCCGCCCTGGGGAGACTGGCCTGGGACAGAATGTGACATTCTAGGGGTCACTGGCAGGCACTTGGGGATGGGGGGAGAGCAGGCTGGCCCCAGGGCGCACCCATCCGGACTTGCTGCCAGCTCAATCTCCCTGAAAAGACAGCCCTCAACACCTCCCTCTGCTGCTCAAAACTCTTCAGTAGCTGCCCATCATCCACTGAATCGAGGCCAAAACGCCACCGCTCTGCATTCCAAGTCCTTCCCAGGCTGGCCCCAGGCTACCTCACAGACTCATCTCCTGCCAGTCCCTTCCCAACCCTCTGCTCCAGCCAAATGGATTTGTTGTTCTGCAAACAAGCTCTTCAGTCAGTCCCCCACCCCCACGCCTTTGTTCACACCGTTTCATCTCCCTGGGAATGTCCTTCCCCCACAGTCCCCTCCCCCTTCCCTCTCCTGTCTAAGCCTGCCCACACTGAAAGCAGACACCACGAGACTTCCCGGTGCTCCCTGATCCCCGGGTACAGGGACCCGACTTTTCCTCTGCCCACAGCACTTCACCTGACCCTTCAAAGACTCACTGCTTCCTGCCTCTTCGGTGATGGACCATGCCCACCTCTTTATCCCCTGACCAGAGGCTGTGCGCTCTGCAGCACAGGAACTGGAGGGACAGAACTTTGTGTCTCTAGTTCTCAGTGCATAGTAGGGATTCAGAGAAGATGTTAAGGGTACTGTGGACTGGGAAATCATCAGTCCTCAGCAAAAATGCAGGAGAGCGCACTCAGCCTAGAGCCTGCATGAAGACCACTGCATTCTACCCACCTGCTGGAAAAGAGGGGCAAAACACCCCAGGAGGGGCCCCAACTGTCATCTCCTGGGGCTGGCTGCCATCTGAGCCCCTGGCCAACTCCTGATGTCTGGGCTAAGGCCTGTGGGGGCAGCATCTTCCCAAAGCCCCATCCACCAGCCTGCTGACTTGGGTGGGTTTCTTAAGCTTCCCTCTCTGGCCTGCCGAGTTGCAGCCAGACGATGGCACACCAGCTGGCCTGTCTGTCTGGGCAGAGCCGACGGATGCCAGACGGAGCAGAAATGGCTGTGGGCCCAGCTTTATCCATCTCCCATCCTGGCCCTGGCTGGGGGATGGGGTCTGCCTGCCTGCTTGCCTGCTGGTGCTGCAGGCGGAAGGGCTGGGGGCCCTGGTGGTCTTCAAAGATAAAGGGTTCTTCAGGATATGGACCTGCTCCCTTACCACTGGCCACTACCACACAGCAAGACCCACAGCCAGCTTCAGATGTCTAAGATCCTGCTTGAGCTTGGTCCAGAGGGTCCAAGAGCACAGGACACAAACCCCAAGGTCAAGGCGCTGCACGATCACTTCAAGCAGAGAGCAGCTGAGTCCACCAGGGCCTCCCCTCCACCCAGCCAGATTCCACCGCCCCTTTAAAAGGCCGACTCAATCACTTCAAGCAGAGAGCAGCGGAACCCACCAGGGCCTCACCTCCATCCAGCCAGATTCCACTGCCCCTTTAAAAGGCTGACGCAAGGCCCAACTCTCCAAGGACCGGGATCAACCACTTTCCCAGTTCCTACTTCCAGCAACCACCGCACTAACAGGCTGAAGCTACTTGTGAACATGTTCCACTTAACTGTGAGCTTTCCTGGTGTTTGAGGCTTCCTGACTAACAGTCAGGCACCTGCCCACCACCAACCAGGAACTGGTGAGAGGCCTGGGCCTCACATCCCCTGAGGGGCAGCAGGATGCCACTGCTACTGTCCCTGGATGCCTCAGCAACTTGGTTCCATCAGGCCCACTCACCACTTGCGCTTCATGTAGGCAGCAGCTCGGTTCCCGTAGAGCATGGCGTTGTGAGGAGCCCTCTGCACGGCCTTGCTGTAAAGCTGAATGGCCTGGGTCCACTGCTGGCAAGCAAAAGCCTCATTGGCTTGCTGTTTCACCCGTTCCAGGTATGGGGGCAGCTCTACCTGGGGGCTATGGGGGAAACAGAGTGTCAGGCCAACCAAGGAAGGTCAGAGCAGCCCCTCAGGACGTCTGTGGCCCTGCCTGGAGGCCTCTCAGGTTTTCTTGGTCCCTGAGATCTGCACTGTCATCTGAAAGAGGATGCCACTCCCACCCTTGGCCTGGGTAACTGGCAGGTCAATGGCCACAATTCCAGATGCTTTGTGCCAGTGAAAAAAAATAGAGAGGCAGAAACGAAGTTGTCCTAGACAGGTTTAAAGGAATTCTTCATCAAACTAGGCATGAAAGTAGCTGGCCTCCATCCTGAGCTGAACTTTGTCACCGTCCAACTCTCGCCCATGGATCTCTCTATAGAGAGGTTTCTCTCAAGGGCTAGAGGACCTGGGCACCTCTATATCGAAAGCTGAGCTCAGGGCCTGGCAGTGAAAGAGGCATGCAGATGCTATGAATGGAGAAAACACAACAGGGGAGGCCTGGCTGTGCAGGGCCCTTTAGGTGGGAGTCCAGGGCTAAGAGGAGCTTGGTCCCAGCTTCTGGCACCAAGAGAGCAGAGCTTCAGCTGGAGCCCGACTGCAGTCCCACCAGGCAGAGGTGGTAGGGGGACCGCTGCCACATTCCAGACGCCTCTGCGCCCCAAGTCAGGCTGGCCTTACCTGACATGCCCCCTCGTCTCTGGCAGCCGGAAGCCATTGCTGTGAAGGTGCAGGCCATTGGACACGCCGTTGGACAACCGTTGGTGGACATCTTGCCATTCTGAACTTCTGGCGGGGGGGTGGTTAGAAAGGAACAGCAACAACTTAGGAGGCGGTCCTCACTTCTCCTCAGCAGCCCTCCCGCTTCCATCCGGGGATCTGACGGCTCCACAGCAGGGCTGTCCCTCCCAGGGTAGATCCACTCCCAGAAAGCAAGTTCTGACAGGCATACCGGCAAGCACATAAAGCAAGCCTGTGCGCCCTCTGCTGGCTGGAGCGGGACATAACTTCAACTTGGCATTCATTATCTGGCTGTGGGGATGCCTAAAAGTGGGGGAGTGAGGAGGTGCCTAAATCAACTGCAGGTCCCAGGAGAATCACTGAGACTGGTCTAGGACGGCAGGGGAGGGCACAACTACTTCAGGTCCTCAAGAGCCAAGCCTATGGGAAGAACCTGCTTTTTCTGAGGGAAGTGAAAAGGGCTGTGAGGCAAACCTGTTTTTACAGAGCTCTCTGACCTGGGAGTCCCTTCCTTCTTACTGTACAGTGCTATTTCAGAGAAATTGCTCTTTCTGGAGGATCACAGCCACAGTGCAAGGTAAGGGGCAGGCTGCCCAGCAGAGGCAGCGCACACTCACGTTCCCAGCAGAGATGCCCCGAAGGAGCCAGGCAGGGAGAACTTACCCCCTGAGGAGTGGCATTTTCTAGGCAAGAGGAAGGTGTACGGCCGCTGCTTGTAAGTCAGGTCAAACAAATAGACCTAGAGTGCAGGGGTCAAGAGAAGATGGACACTGTGAGGCAAGAATGTGGCTGGGCCAGGAGTGAGGCCTGGGTGGCTCTCGGGAACACAGCTGAGTGTTGAGCAGGGAACCACCGAGTGAGTGACACAGGACGGGGTGCTTCCTGGAGCAAGCCTCAGGCGGGAAAATCCTCCCAGTGCCTGGCCCTTGGCGTGGACGGCTTCAAATACTGTCATTTCTTAGAATCACATGTGTATTAGGTCAACAAGGGCCTCAGGGGTCTCATGTTATAAATGGGAAAACTGAAACCTGAGGAGAGAGCAATTTGCCCAAAGTAACATTGCTAGTTACTTCCCGCAGTAAATATTACCTGTTATTACTTAACATGTATTGAGTCCTTACTTTGCTCCTCTGTTAAGTGTTTTATACGACTTTTCTCATTTCATCTTAGAAATGAGTACCACAAAATGAGTACCGTCTTTAGTACCACAAAAAGGTACTATTATCAGCCACCTTTCCAGAAGAAGAAATGTCGGCTCAGAGTTTAATTAATTTATCCAGGGCCATAAAAGCAGCAAGTGGCACAGCCAGCACCTAAAACCAAGTCTATTTGGCTCCGAACCACTCTGCTAGACTCTCTCCCACTTATCCTTACACCACCTTTAAGCCAGGGGACGGCTCAGCAATCTGGATCCAGAGCCCGCTTCTGAACTCGGGGGCTCACTCAGTCTCCACATCCCATTTCTCCTGTATCACACCTTGCCTTTAAATGTCATCAATGGTTTGTTTCACTTGCCAGGTCTCTCCCATCAGCCTAGCATGGATCATATTTTGCACCTGTTTCCCTCATGTTCATGATAATGCTACTCCCAGAGTAAGTACTCAGTGAGTGTTTGCAGAGTAAATTAATTTATGCAAGGCTTATTAAACAACCTGACTGAGAACAACAGAAGGTTTAGCAACCAGTCATTATCAAAGAACACTTCAGAAACTGGTTTTGAACAGCACCCTGGCTGCATGCTCTGAGCCACAGGATTTCCTCCTAGGAAAGCAGCAGATGAGGAAACCAAGGTTCAGGAAAATGAAGAGAGGTGTTCAAAGTCACAGCACACAGATCATAAATAAAAGGCCAGTGACTAAAGACAGGTCTGTCAGTTCTAAAGCTTACACTCAAGACCAGGGTACTTCTCTGGGAATTCCAGTGGTGCCACGGCATTTCGGCATTTCACGGTTAATGCCATTTACAGTGAGGCTCCTCGTCTGCCTCACGGAAGTGGATGTGGCAGGCACAGCCCTGGCTGCCAGATATGGGGGCGGGGGCGGGGGGGCCGCCTCTGGCGGCAGCCGTACCTGCTCGCCCCCCATGTTGACCAGCAGCTCTGTGCCATTGGGGCTGAAGGTGACATACGTGGCAACCAGCACTCTCAGACGGTTGTTGTAGTCAGGCAGCTTCACTGGCAGGTGACCTGCAGGGAGCAGAGGTACCCGCGTGGGAGGCTTCCGGTCCCTCCCCAAAGGGGCAAGGAGTTGTGAGAAGTCAGCCTTCCCAGTGACCAGTCATCTTCCCCAGAGAAGCAGCTCTAAGTGTTGAGCCCTTACTGTATGAACTGGGCCAACTGTTAAACACCATCTCACCGAGTCATCATAATCCCATTTTACAGAAAAGAAACTAAGATTCCTCCAGGGTGAGAAACTTGGCAAAGGTCCCATAAGAGCTGGTGGATGGTCACCGGGATTAAACCTAGGTCTGTCTGATTCTTGGTCACCATTGCCTCCCTGTATTGCTCTGGAGACAATCAGCACCCTGCCAAGAGTTTTGGGCCAGAGTTGGGCTGAGCCCTACCTGCTACGTAATACTGGGCTGCGCCATCCGGGAGGGGCTTTTGCCGGTCACAGAAGGTGTGCACACCTGCTGAAGGGCTCTGCTTCATGCTTTTTCTGGTGGCAAGGCAAACAAAATAGGTTATAATGCCGATCAGGACTCCTGGCTGGACCACATTTCCTCGGGAAAAACCCATTTGTGTCCCTGGAGAGATATGGGAAGAGGTACCTTTCTTCCTTACCTGAGCACCCCCAAAAGTCAACCAACCAGAGAACTGTGGACACACCCATCACAGTGGCCCTGCCTACCCGTCTTTGGGTCGTGGCCACCCTATTTCTCCCATTTTATAGATGAGGAAGCTAAAGCTCGTGGCCTACTCTAACTCATGTAGTGTGTGAGGAGTAACAGCAGTCATCCAAATCCACAAGTGAAAGTAATGCAGGCCAGAAGTTCATACACTTGTCCCAGGAGGCCACAGAATAAAGTAAAATTGTATGTACAAATAAAAGAGTTTACATGTATAAGATGGTAACTATGTATATACGTATGTACAGAAGATACTATACACAAGGATTTCTTTCAGGTAATGGAGTAAAAGTAATTTCTTTAATACACTTCTCATAAAAACAAGCACTGATTGAATTATTTTTTTTAAAAAATCACAGAATGAAAAAAAAACCCACCTCAAAGAGAAGAGGGCCTGGCAATGAGGGCAAGGATAGCAGGTTCCCGGGGACTGGCCACGTACTCCTACCTGTGGTTGTGGATCATGCGAATGTCGTAGAGCCTCACGAAGGGCCCGCTGGCCCCCACGGCCAGGCAGTTGTTGTCCTGGGGGTTGACGGTGAGGCACTTGGCCTCCACCAGCTGGCCACAGTACTCTGTCAGGTCGATCAGCACCTCCGAATGTTTGCTGTTCTCCCGAAGGTCATACTGGCTGTGAGAGAGGATATAGCGGGCTGGGGGTTGCGCCCGTGGGCAGAGGGCAGGGGAGAGGCCAAGGCCTGGAGCGCAAAGGAACGAGGAGGGGTTCTGGATCTGTTTGTAAGTAAGAATGTCAAAAACCATTCCCACATCTTGAGTGCCCTGTATGCCAAGGATCTGTAGTAGGCTTCTCATACATTTTTTATTCTAACAGAACTCCCTAAAGTAGATACTACTGAATCCTTTTAGTTATTTTTTTAACAGATATCAATATTATTGCCACTAAGTACTATTACTACTGAGTACTAACACTTCATGAGACATTGCTTGGTGTCCAGTATTGTTCCCAAGTGTTACACAGGTATTATCTAATTAAATTCTCACACTATCCCTAGGTACCACTAGAAGTTAAAAGAAGTTCAATAACTTGCCTGGATGACACCGCAGTAAGTGCAGTGCTGGGATGGTGCAGAGTTGGGAAGACTGCGTTTTAACCACTCTGCTCTGCTCCTTGATTCTAATTCTTAATTCTATTCTTAACCTAGTTTCTTGTAGGAAACAAAAGAAGTACAGAGGTGACAGAAAAGAGAATTTGGAGATCATCTATGAACTTCCCAGAAACGCCAACTCCCAGAACAACCTGAGTCCCATCCAGATGGTAAAGTGAAAGTCACTCAGTTATGTCCAACTCTTTGTGACTCCAAGGACTGTAGCCTACCAGGCTCCTCTGTCCATGGAATTCTCCAGGCCAGAATACTGGGGTGGGGAGCCGTTCCCTTCTCCAGGGGATCGTTCTAAAGCAGGGATTAAACCCGGGTCTCCTGCATTGTAGACAGATTCTTTGCCATCGGAGCCAATGGTAAAGGTCAGGCCAAAACATCCACCCAGCACGAGCACACTTTACCAGGGACTTGTTTTGCTTCTAGGACGCAGGCACATCCAGAAAATGGCAGGGGCATCACCCCTGTGCTCACCCACCTCTGCCTAAACACCTGCAATAATCTCTGCATCGTTCGCTTATCTTTCTCAGCCATCCTCACCAGACTGCTCTTCCTGAAATACTGTTTTTGAGGTGTGATGATGCAGGTCATTGGAAAGGGGGAGAGGCCACTTAACCATTTCTGGCTGTGGTCCCCTTCCCAAGAATATGCCCACTGGCCGACTGTTCAAGGCAAATGGATCGTGTGCCTCTGTGTGCCAGGCACTGTGCTGGGCTCTGGGGACACAACCAAGGACAGGACAGACAAAAATGTTGACAGTTTACTACTCAGTGAGGGACACAGATGAAAGAGTGAACCAGCAAATAAATAACTCCAGATGGTGACTAGAGCTACAGAGGGTACAGTGAGGGCACGGAGACAGGAAACAACGGTGGAAGGTCTGTGGCAGGGAAGGTGCTTCTCAGGAGGCGACGCTTCGGCAGTCTCCCTGTGGTGAGGAGAGCTGAGAGAGAGCTGGGACTGAGAAAACCAGGTAGAGGGGGCAGCAAGGGCGACAGCCAGAGGAGGCAGACTGTGTGTGCGAGGCAGCGAGAAAGCCAGTGGGCTTGTGTAGCTCAGGAGAGAGCAAGAAGTGAGGAAGGCAAACAACAGAGTCAGCAAGTGTTCCCACTGTATCTGTTCCTTGATAACTGTGCTGGGCAGACCAATGAGGCTGGGCCT
>SJXQ01003989.1:81004-198724 GCA_006408695.1 Aepyceros melampus | reverse complement strand
AGATGGGGGGGGGGGGAACCCACATGCAGCGGGAGCAGGGGAGGCCCAGGCCCCGCGCCCTGCCTCAGGGCCTCACCGGATAAGCCCATCCTCAGCAGCGCTCCAGAACGTGTTGGGCCACATGGGCGCCGTGGCGATGCGTTTCACCCGGTTTGTGTGGTCTCCAAACATGTGGATCGTCTCCTTTACTGTCAGGTCGTGGACATGCACCTTGGAGTCAGCTGCCCCTGTGATCAAGATGCGGTCCCCAGCGTGAGGCAGGAACTGCTTGGGAGAGATTGAAGAAGAGGTTGGCAGGTGGTGGGAGTGGGCCATGGAAGGAGACTAGCCTGCATGTTAGCATCTTTCCCCCCTCTCCACAGCAGATGAGAAAAGGAGCCCATCCAAGCCAATCCACCAAGAGAACTTTGGATCTTGAGCATCAGCCTGTAGGCCTAACGGTCAAAATCAGGGTGTACACCTTTATTTTCCAGAGTGGTCCTGACCACGCCAAGCTGGACTATCTAAGGAACTCTCTTCTTCTGATTCTTCCCCAGGCCAAGAGCTGAATGGATGATAATCACAGTTGTTACCATTTATTAAGCATTTACCATGTGTTAGACATTGAGTATGTGATTTATCTTATTAATATAATATAAAAATCTCATTAAAATTGAGGTTTGGCACTAGCATTCAGCAGGACTGGGTTCAAATTCAAGTCTGTCTGACCCCTAGATGCTTCATGATGACTATTTAATAACCTGGGGATTAAGTAATAAATTAGTCTTAAAACACAAGTCCCTCAGTGTTTTTAAGAGAGTGGGTGTTGGTTCAAATACTTGTAGAGAACAATCAGGTAACAGATAAAAACTATTTCTATCTTTTGACCCAAAGCTACCACTTCTGGGAAGTAATTCTGAAAGAAAAATGGGACCCGTGCGAAGATGCTCCAAGTAGCACTCCTTATAAGGGCAGTGCTGGAAATGGCTCAGAAGTCAGACCTTGGGGAAGGGCTGAGCATCAGAAGGCTACCGCTCTATGTGGCCATCATTCAGAAGGACAACCCTAACATTCCAATGAAGCTGAGAACACAATGGTCCAGATCACATATGGCAAGGACAAAACAGCCACAAACATAATTTTGATTAATACTAAAATTTTGTCTAAAAAGACTAAAATCCCACCTGGCTTGAGCTAAAAATTCACTCTTTCCACATCCACTTCTCTGATAGCTCACCAGCATAAGGGCTAGATGAAAGATGGAATTTGATCATTTTTAGGGACAACTAGTGATCTTTAACACTGTCTGGAAACAACACACACCCCACTTGCAACAGAAACAAAAGAGCCCTTGGGAAGAGCTTGTGGTTGCTGCCCTACTCGCCCTACATTATAGATGCCACTAGGGGGAGCTCGAGGGTTAAACACATCTGTGGTTTATCACCAGAAGGGAGAGGAACCCTTTTAATAATAGAAGAGAAGGCAGAGGGTCTTGCCCAAGGTCTTAGTATTAAGGAATATCAAGGCCATGTCCAAGTCTGGTCTTTGAACTCGACATTTTGTGTTCTATGATGCCAAAATGATGGCTTAGGTCCCTTCTGATCTGACCCCACAGATTTAAACTAGCTGAGCACCAAAGAACTGATGCTTTTGAATTGTGGTGTTGGAGAAGATTCTTGAGAGTCCCTTGGACTGCAAGGAGATCCAACCAGTCCATTCTGAGGGAGATCAACCCTGGGATTTCTTTGGAAGGAATGATGCTAAAACTGAAACTCCAGTACTTTGGCCACCTTATGCGAAGAGTTGACTCATTGGAAAAGACCCTGATGCTGGGAGGGATTGGGGGCAGGAGGAAAAGGGGACGACCGAGGATGAGATGGCTGGATGGCATCACGGACTCAATGGACGTGAGTCTGAGTGAACTCTGGGAGTTGGTGATGGACAGGGAGGCCTGGTGTGCTGCGATTCATGGGGTCGCAAAGAGTCGGACACGACTGAGCGACTGAACTGAACTGAACACTTTTCAGGGGATGAGAGCAGTTTCTAGTCATCATGCGAGAGGTGAATCAGCATTTCTCTGTCATTAAAAATCACAGAAATTAACCTAGGCTTGGTCCTTGGGACAGGGGATGAGAGTCAGAGCTGGGAAAGAAGTTCTGACTAGGGAAATAAGTTGGTTTTGAGCTCTTTAATCTGTCTTCCTCTTCAGGCTTCTTGTAATTGGTCTTGATATTAATCAGGAAAAGATTTCTTGGACATGTGAGGCTTTCCAAAGGACAGCCTCACTCTCACATACACCATTATAGAATTTCAGAGCTGGAAACATCCTTAAAGGTCATTTCCTTTAAGTTCCCAGTGAGGAATACCTCAGTGCTGGGACACTGACTACATCCTCAGAAGGCCCATTTTGCCTTTTTCAAGTACTTCTAGCATTAGACAGTTCTTTCCTTCATTAGGCCTACATCTGCTTCTGAAATCTCATAGTCACTAATCTGAGGTCTGTTCTCTGGGACCAAAAGGGACAAGCCTCACATTACTTCCACATAACAGGCTCCCGAGGTCTGAAGAGGGGCCTCACCAGTGGCTCAGACAGTAAAGAATCTGCCCGCAAGGTGGAAGACCTGGGTTTGATCCCTGGGTCGGGAAGATCTCCTGGAGACGGGCATGGCTACCCATTCCAGTATCCTTGTTTAGAGAATCCCATGGACAGAAGGGGCTGGTGTACTATACAGTTCATGGGGTCACAAAGAGTTGGACACTTTCACTTTCAGAGGTCTGAAGACATTTGTAAGTCCCCTCCCTCCCCTCTCCTCAACTCCCCTCCACCAACAAACAGCAGACTCATCTCCTACAATCACCTGGGCCAGGTGCTTTCTTTTATCAACCATCTCCTTAAACTGTAACATCAACCCTGTGGACTGCTACTTCCCTTTTTAGTTAAATTATTTATTTATGAATTTGAGGGATTTTCCTTAGCTACTTCCTTTTTATAGATGGGTAAACAGGCTCAGAGAGGTCAGGTGATTTGCCCAGCTCACACAGCTTCCAAGAGGCAGATAAGGGAGTCAAACACAGGTCTGCCTGCTATGCTATCGAAGTTCATACTCAGAACCATACCTTATATCATCACCACTCACATGCGTATACATTCATTTGGAGCTGACCTCTTGGCTCTGAGAGAGGAATTAGCGCATGGAAAAGAGACAGAGAGTTTTAGAAATCACCAGCAGATGCTCAGATCACAAAGATGTCTGTGACCCCCAGGGTAGGTGGGAGACACACACGCAAACACAACCACACACACAGCCCAGTCACACTGTTCATTTGCTCTGCAACTCATCCTGCTCACCTTGACAGAAAAGATATTTGCAGTATGTCCTGTGTGCATGGAAAGCAGCTTCTTGTGGTGCAGTGGGTCCCACACAATCGTGTGCTGGTCGTCAGAACCAGAGGCCAGCAAGCTGTAAGCAGAGAGAGGGGACAGTTTTGACCTCTCCTCAAGTTCCTCTATCCCGTGTTTCCCAGGTGAAAAGGACTTAGGCCACATACAACTTTAAGAACAACAGTATGTGTACAGAATATAAGGTTATCTTATAAACAGTGATTGATTCTCTTTTATTTTGTTCTGAGGATTTCTCATTGTTCCTTAAATGCATTAGCTTATCAAAAAAGCAGAGTTTGGAAGGTCATCCAACCTTCCATCTATCTGGGATTCATTATTTAACTGTGTGCTGCTGATGAATGAAACTTAAGGACACAGCAGAGAGCAGAGGACCCAACTTCTCTTTTGAGTCCACTCTTTTCCTTAGATCTACAAAGAGAAGGAAAATGCCCTCCTCCCAAGCTCCCCAAACCCTCCTCCAGCATCCGTAGGTGCCAGATCTCATACTTACTCTCCTTTCTCGTTCCATTCCAGACAGTTGACACATCCTGAGTGACCCTGGGGGACAAGAAGAGAGCCAGTTGGAAGTTCTCCTGGAGAACTCAATGTCAAGAAGTAGAAGTGAACAGATAAAATAGCCTTTCCATCATCAGTGTTTTCTAGGTGTATGTGATTGACCAGGACTGAATCAAACCACCTTGCAGTTCACAATATATTATACACTTTCATACGCATAATGCTACTTGATATTGAACCCCTCTGAGCCACAAAGGGAAGATTTTATTGACTTTATTTTGCAGAAAAGTAAACCGAAGTTCAGGTAATAGTGGAAGTATATCCAAACAAATTTTGCTCCTACCACTAGAGGGGTATCTATTAACAGTTGCTTCAAGGAACAGCCCCTCAGCCGCAGAAAGTCTGGACAGAGGAGCCCAACTGACCAAAATGCAGCCAGTTAGCTAGAAGCCTGATCTTTCATTCATCTGGCACATATTTATCCAGCACTCACTGCATGCCAGGTACTGTTCAGGTGCTGGGGGTATAACAAAGTCCCTGGTCTTCTGGAGCTTACTTCAGCTACGTGTAAAGTGAGGTAAATTAAGCACAGGGATGTGAATTGAGAAACATGGAGAAGTGAGGCACTTACTGACAAATGCTGAAGTTGAAAGCATGCACAGAGAGAAGTCACAGCAAAGCTAGAATTACGAGGAAAAGAAACCATGAAAAGCAGAAGGTATGCAGTGGCAGAAACAAACCTTACACGGGAGAAGAGAACAAGCCACTTCCATTCTTACATTCTGTTCTTTCTTTCCCTCATTCCTAACGGCATCTTGATTTTCATTTCTGTATCTGTCCAGCCCAAAATAAAACCATGTATTTCAGGAAGTGTAAGTTAATTGTCCTCTCCACAATGGTGGGTTCAGGGACTTAGATCTAAGCCAAATTGGACATGGCATTAACCCAGATATAGGGACTGGCTCAGAAATGAGCCTGTAACCCCAACTGGATGTAAGGGGGCCAGCAGTTGGGAGCATGTCGAAAAGAAGTTTTCTCATTTTCAGAAGAGTCTACAAAAGGGACGCCTTTCTTCCTGTGGATGCTGGGTGTCCTGACGTGACTCCTAGAACTGTGACCACGAGGGTGGCCAGCCTGACAGTGAAATAAACATGGAGAGAAAAGCCCAGCCAAAGGAATCTCACAAATTGGAGCCAGAATGACCCAAAAAGTGCACCCTGATGCCTCCCAACTCCTGCGCTCCAGGCAGGAGCCAGTCTGCTCGCTCCTTTAAGGTCACTTGAGCTGGGCTGTTACTTGTGGCTCAGAGCATCCTGACGAACTCATTCTTCAGGTCTCAGCTCGTGGGCAGGTCCCTCAAGAAGCTGCTCCCATCCCGTAAACCTGGGAAGGAGGCACACCCTCCCTGCGGGCTCCTACTGTCACGCTGTGCCACGGCTCTGTGTTGACATGGTTGTCTGTTTCACCACACTGAGCGGGGGACAGCGGCCTCTGTGACCACGCTCACGGTATCCCCAAGGCCAGGAACAGTGCCTGGCACGTATCTGCTGCACAGTGAACAAGTGGGTCCGGTGGGCCTCGTGGGAAGACTTGAGAGAATAAACAAACCCCCGGCTCTCTCGTCAGCAGAGGCTTTTCCTCTGCTTTTTCCTTCCCTCTCATCCATTGTCCTATTAAAAATTCTCATGTGGGTTGAACCTCATGTCTTTGTAGGTTCTGACTTCAATACATTGTTGACACATTCACTGTTCAACTTGCCAGACCACTGGCTGACCTGCGGCTTCTCACTTTCCGTGGCACTGGGTTGAAATCCATACCTGACTCTGGTCACTCTTCCTGAATCAGATTCATTTCTGTCCTCAGCCCTCTCATTTTCCCACCAGGCTTTAAATTACTTGTGCCCAGGGGTCACATCTTCAGCTTGCAATTTCCGAGAGTGCTGAGGGCTTTCAATGTTCATCACTTACCGAGGGCTTACAAAGAGCTAGGCATAGTACCTTGCACCTGTGGTGGGCAGAACAATGGCCCCCTTAAAAATGTCCATGTCGTGGTCTTCTGGAACCCATGAATACATTATGGTAGATGGCAAAGGGACTCTGCAGATGTGTTTAAGGTTAAAATCCTTGAGGTAGGGAGATTATCTTTATCCAGGGGAGCCCAATACAATCACAGGAGTCCTTAAAATCAGAGGACCTTTCCTGGCTACAGAGAGTAGAGAGATGTAAGTGTGAAATGGACTTGACCGATGACTGCCAGTTCTAAAGATGGAAGGTTTCTTCTAGCCAAGAAATGCTAGAAACTGGGAAGGGCAAGAAAACGGATTCTGCTCTACAGCCTCCAGAAGGAACAAAGCCCTGTCAAGACATTAGGCTTGTGAGACCCAGGTCAGAACTAGAAGATAATCCATTTGTGTTGTTTTAAGCCACTAAAAGTTTATGGTAATTCGTTACGGCAGCCATAGGAATTTTACAGCATTCTACATCCATTATCTTTTTTAAGAAGCAGGTATCATTATTTATTTCATGGATAAGAAAAACCTCCCTGGAGGTCCAGTGGTTAAGATTCTGTACTTCCAACACAGGGGGTGTGGGTTTGATCCCTGTTCAGGGAACTAAGAATCTGCATGCTGAGCAGTATGACTGAAAACAAAACAAAACAAAACAAAACGAAACAAAGAAACAGCTCCCCACCCTCCAAAAAAAAAAAAACAAAACCCCCAAACCCCAAAAAAACCAATACCCGAGAGGTTAGGTAAACTGCTGCGATTCTGTAATTTATATGTATTTATTGTATGTCAGAAAGATATAGTCTTGATACAGTCTATCTGGCACAGAAGTCCTAAAAACCCTTGGATTTTTTTTTCATTTATTTATTTTACTTTACAATATTGTACTGGTTTTGCCATACATTGACATGAATCCGCCATGGGTGTACATGTGTTCCCTATCCTGAACCCCTCTCCCACCTCCCTCCACATCCCCATCCCATCCCTCTGGGTCATCCCAGTGCACCAGCCCCAAGCACCTTGTATCATGTATCGAACCTGGACTGGTGATTCATTTCATATGTGATAATTTACATGTTTCAATGCCATTCTCCCATGTCATCCCACCCTCGCCCTCTCCCACAGAGTCCAAAAGACTATTCTATACATCTGTGTCTCTTTTGCTATCTCGCATACAGGGTTATCATTACCATTTTTCTAAATTCCATATATATGCATTAGTATACTGTATTGCTGTTTTTCTTTCTGGCTTACTTCACTCTGTATGCTGCTGCTAAGTCGCTTCAGTCGTGTCCAACTCTGTGCGACCCCACAGATAGCAGCCCATCCGGCTCCCCCATCCCTGGGATTCTCCAGGCAAGAACACTGGAGTGGGTTGCCATTTCCTTCTCCAGGAATTTGCTAAGTAATAAAAGTAATAAAGATATCCATAACAAACCTCTTTCAATTAATACCTGAGTTTATGTTAATGAAGAGATTTTTGGGAAGCACCTAAGGGTACAGGCTAGTTACCAGGAGAACCAAACATATGATCAGAGGGTTGGGACTTTCAGTCCCACTTCCCTGACCACCAGGGAGGAGAGAGGGGCTGGAGGCTGAGATGATCACCAATGGACAATGATTTAATCAACCAGCCAATGTAATGGGATACACAAAAGGACAGGGTTCAGAGAGCTTCTGTGTTGGTACACATGGAGATTTGGGAGAGCGGCATGCTGGGAGAGGACATGGAAGCTACGCAGCCCATCCCATGTACCTGCCCTCTGCACCTCTTTTATCTGGTTGTTTTCCGAATTATATCGTTTTATAATAAACCAGTAATCTAGTAAGTAAAATGTTTCTCTGAGTTCTGTGAGTCACTTTGGCAAATTAATTGAAACCAAGGAAAAGGGGTTTGGAACTTCTGAAACGTTAGTCGCTCAGTCGTGTCTGACTCTTTGTGACCCTGAGGACTGCCAGGTTCCTCTGTTCACGGGATTCTCCAGGCAAGAATCCTGGAGTGGATTGCCATTTCCTTCTCCAAGGGATCTTCCTGACTCAGGGATCGAACCCAGACCTCGTCCATTGCAGTCAGACTCTTTACTGTCTGAACCACCAGGGAAGCCCCTTGGAACTTCTAATCTACAATTAGTCAAAAGCACAGGTGACAACCTGGATTCGCAACTGGTGTCTGAAGTAGCTGTTGGGGCTGAAGGGCAGCAGGGTTGTTTACAAGACTAAGCTTTTGACTTCCTTGGTGGTCCAGTGGTTAAGGACTGAGCTCTTAACCTGAGGAATCTGACACTATCTCCAGGTAGACAGTATCAGAATCGAGTTAAATTGTAGGGAACCAGCTGGTATTGGAGAGTTGCTTGGTGGTATAAACCAAACCAACACATACCCACACGTTGGACATGGCTAATATAGCACAGCTAGCAGTGGTATCAGGAAGCATTTTAACTCAAGGGCTCAGGCTCGTAAGCACTGTCTGAAAAGTGCATGAATGCTTCCAGAATTATTATTTTTGTCCTCAAATCAGTAGCACATCCAAAGTACAGAAGACAGGCCACAGCAGACAAACATGTTACTTATGACTCATTTTTACACAGTAAAAAACAGCTCAGAGACAGGTAAGTTGGAGAAAGTGTAGAGAGAAAGTCCAAATCAGATTCTACAAAAATACAAAGTAACTATTGACAAAAGGCATTAATAAAGGGCTCTATAAGTTAGAATATGTGTTTGGGAAGATAATTTATATAAGGCATGGGGTATTTAAGAGGATTTGTTTTGGCCTTGATAAAAAGCCTGGCTTAGATGAGGTACGTGATCTAGAATTAAGTTGAAGAATACAATGGAAGAAAATATGTCTATGGCATATCAGAATTAAACAGTGGGTAAAAAAAGAAGGGAGAAAACCTCAAATTTTAAAGAAACAGAGAGGAGTGGCTGTTTACAGATGGCTCCGAGAGAGGAACAGACCTCTGTGTGGCTGGCTCCGTGGAACCCTGGACATGTCCCTACTTACGGTGAGCCTTGCATACCAGGAATAAGGAAGAAACAAACTGCACAGAGAACGAACCTGTAACAAAAGTCCCAGATCTCACTCAGGTTCCAAATTCCAACCTCTTACTTCCTGCTTAACTTGACTAAAGATTGCTTATAATGACTATTTATTATAAATTCCTATAATTGCTAGGCAGCATAGTATACAGGAGGAAAAGGAGGCAAGGAGAGCATTTTATCACTGATGCTGCTTTGACCTGCAGGTGCATAATGATGATAAAAAGCAGACGGACACTTAGGTGGTTTTCTTACTGCTTTTAAATTCTTTGCAGACCACATACCCCCTTGCAAGCCTGCACTACTGCCCCCAGCTTGGTATGCCGCTGCTGGGTAGAATACTAGATAGCAATACATATGACCTTATTGTCATTCCCTTTTTACAGGTAAGACTAAGTCTCAGAGATATTAAATAAGTCACTCAGACTGTAAACACCAGAGCCTGGATAGGAACCCAGGTCCATATGACTCCAAATATTTCTCTGTGCTGGATTACCTCAAATGCCACCCTTATTCCCACCCGTATTAAAAAGAGATCTCACTGCTACTATCACCTTAGAAAACTGTCAGTTTTATATAATGTCAAATTCATATCTACCCAATGACCCAGCAATTCCATTTCTTAGGTATTTACTCAAGGGAAATGAAGATATTTGGCCACCTAAAGACTGGTCTAAGAATATCCCTGCTGCTGCTGTTAAGTCACTTCAGTTGTATCCAACTCTGTGCGACCCCATAGACGGCAGCCCACCAGGCTCTCTCACCCTGGGATTCTCCAGGCAAGAACACTGGAGTGGGTTGCCACTTCCTTCTCCAATGCATGAAAGTGAAAAGTGAAAGTGAAGTCGCTCAGTCGTGTCTGACTCTTAGCGACGCCATGGACTGCAGCTTACGCTTTAATTTTCAAAGTCCCACACTAGAAATAACCCAAATGATCATCAACAGGAGAAGAGATAACACAAAATGTAGTATATGCAAACAGTGTAACCCTACTCAGAAATAAAAAGGAACTACCATAGATACATGAAACCACGTGGATGAAACTCAAAACACATGATGCTAAGCAAAAGAAGCCAAACAGAAAAACATGCATACTGTATAATTCCAGTTTCAGAAAGTGTATGAACAGCCAAAACTAACCTATGGGGAGAAATAAAAAACAAACAAACTAATCTATGGAGACAGAAGCCAAAAAGTGATTGCTCTGAGAGAGGAGTGTTGACTGGAAAGGGCACCATGGGAACTTCTAGGGTGATGGAAGTATTTTCTGTCTTGTTATGAGTAGTAGTTACTCAAGTGTCAAAACTCATCCAACCTGAGACCTATGTACTTTATTTTTAGGCAAATCATACTTCAATAAAGAGAGGGAAGAAAAAAGGTAATCATAATAACAGTGATAGTAGTAGCTAATATATAATAAGTGCTATCTCACCATCCTCTAGGGACAATATTATGTCCTTTACTTAATGCTGAATTAAACTTTACAACTGCCTCATGATGCAATTACCACTACTATTCTCATTTTTCACATGAGAAAAAAGTTAATATCCATATTGCATAAACAGTATAGTAAGAATGTGAATCCATGTCTGACAGACTCCACAGCTTGGCTCTTAACCATGGTGTCATACTGCCTTTTTAAATTCCGGGGTATCTCCCTCAAAACTGAAATGTCTGCTATGTGGCTGTAAGTGCTAAGCTTTCATGTATGCCAATTCATTTAAACTTCACAATACATGTTGTTTATTGGCCTTAATGTATTAAGATTACACAGTCGCAATATAAAGAATGTAGTGAGTCCTGAAGGCAAATAAAACTCAGTTATCTTAAAGGCAGAATGATGTGAGTACACAAACATCTCCGTAAAATCATTCTGTTGCTTCTTTAACCGAGTTCAATGCTTTCTCAAATTTTAGTGTGACTGAAAACTACCTACTAGAGTAGTAACAGGAACAAGAATAACTAAAACTCATCATACTACGTGTCAGGCCCTGTCCTAACAGCTTCACATAATTGCTCTTCAAAGTTCATTAAACCGTTCATCAAGGACAATAAATGTGTTTCTGAGTTCACAAGCTGTGTTTCCTTGAGGAAGTCCTATAACTTCTCTGTGTTTCAGGTTTTATATCTCTAAAAAAAAAAAAAAAGGTGATAATATACATAATCTCATAGAATTGTTGTGGGGAACAAATCAGTATTTGTAAAACACTGTGATAGCTGAGTAGCAAAATAGGAAATCAAGTCCAAATATGTTCTTTCCCCTGCACCAGGATAATTTAAGACTTACAGTACAGCCTAATCTGAACTATGATTACTGGGGAAGGACAAATCCTCCTAAAAGTTATTAAAAGGAATGATTTAAAACATATTTCTAAAAAAATAAGGTAATATATATTTCAACTGCTATATGTTTAAGTAAAAATCTAAGTATGAATATAGTGGAGTGAGTCAACAACCATATGAGAAACTTTCTCCTTATGCTGACCTACATCTGCTGTCTATCCCAGCAAATTCACTTTATTTGATTGATGGATTGATTTTATTTTTATTTCTTATAAAATAGGCACTCTTATATGTGCAAAGGCTACGGTGGTAAATAAGATAAAGAACTCCAGTGATGAGGGAGACAAAAAAAATAAGCACAGGAATCAGTAAAATGAGTTCAGACAGTGATAAGTGCTATGTAGAAAATAAAACATGGTGGGACTTAGCTGGTGGTGCAATGGATAGGAATCCACCTGCCAATGAGGGCGACACGGGTTCAATCCCAGGTCCAGAAAGATTCCACATGCCACAGAGCAACTAAGCCACGTGCCACAGCTATTGAGCCTGTGGGTCACAACTACTGAGGCTGCAAACTCTCGGGTCTGAGAGCCATAGCTACTGAGCCTACGTGCTGCCATGACTGAAGCCCACGTGCCCTGGAACTATATGCTGCACCGACTGAGCCCACATACTGCGACTACTGAAGCCTGTGCGCCTACAGTCTCTGTGCTGCAACATGAGAAGCCAAAGCAGTAAGAAGCCCATGCACCACGAAGAGTTAGCTCCCATTTGCTGCAACCAGAGAAAGCCCCTCCACAGCAATGAAGATCCAGTGCAACCAGAAAATTAATTAATTTAAAGAAAAGAAAACATGGTGATGGGTTATACTTTAGATACACTGGCCAGGGAAACCCTATAGATAAGTTTGAGAAGAAATCTGAACGCTGAGAAAGAAAAGCATGCCGGGCATAGGAAAGAACAAGTACAAAGGTAAGAAGAGGCTTGGCACGCTGTAGATAAGGATTAAGGCCAGTGGCTGGAGTATAGAGACAAAAGGGACAGAGTAAGGCAAGCTAAGTTTTGGAGGTGAGCAGAGGCAAGATTCTAATGGTGTCACATAGGCCACAAATAAACCTTTACATTTACGTAAGGTTAGCTGATTTCCCAGAGAAGGCAATGGCACCCCACTCCATTACTCTTGCCTGGAGAATCCCATGGACAGAGGAGCATGGTAGGCTGCAGTCCATGGGGTCATGAAGAGTCAGATCTGACTGAGCGACTTCACTTTCACTTTCATGCACTGGAGAAGGAAATGGCAACCCACTCCAGTGTTCTTGCCTGGAGAATCCCAGGGACCAAGGAGCCTGTTAGGCTGCCGTCTATGGAGTCACACAGAGTCGGACATGACTGACGTGACTTAGCAGCAGCAGCAGCTGATTTCCAACAAGGGTGCCAAAACAATTCAAATGAGAGAAAGAGTAGTCTTTTCAACAGATGATGCTGTAGTAACTGAATGCCACTGCTGCTTAGTCACTTCAGTCGTGTCCAACTCTGTGTGACCCTAGGACAGCAGCCCACCAGGCTCCTCTCTCCATGGGATTCTCTAGGCAAGAGTACCAAAGTGATTTGCCGTGCCTTCCTGCAGGGGATCTTGCCAACCCAGGGATCGAATCCAAGTCTCTTATGTCTACCTGCTGTGGCAGGTGGGTTCTTTACCAATAGCGCCACCTGAGAAGCCCAATAACTGAATGGTGGTAGTGGTTTAGTCGCTAAGTCATGTCCAACTCTTGCAACCCCGTGGACTACAGCCTGCCAGGCTCCTCTGTCCATGGGTTTCTCCAGGCAAGAATACTGGAGTGGGTTGCAATTTCCTTTTCCAGGAGATCTTCCTGACCCAGGAATAGAACCCGGGTCTCCTGCATTGCAGGCAGATTCTTTACCAACTGAGCTGTGAGGGAAGCCCATATATATACCTGAATATGTACATGCAAAAGAATGAAACTGGGCCTCAACATGACACCATATATAAAAATTAACCCCAAATGGATAAAAGACAAACACAGAAGACTTAAAACTATAAAACTTTTAGAAGAAAACACAAGTGTATATATCTTTGTGATCTTGTATTAGGAAATGGCTTCTTAAATATGACATCAAAAGTGTAAATGAAAAAATAAAGAAAATAACTTGGACTTCAAGAAAATTAAAAGTTTTGTGAGTCAAAAGTGCTCGTAAGAAAGTGAAAAAATCCACAGAATGGGAGGAAAATTTTTAAGTCACATAATCTGATAAAGGTTTATTATCCAGGACATACAAAGAATTCTTATGACTCAACAATAAATAACAGTTTAAAAATGGTAAAAGTACAAATAGATGGAGAAATATACCATGTTCATGGATTGGAAGAGTCAATATAATGAAAATAAGTATACTACCCAAAGCAACCTATAGAATCAGTGCAATCCCTATCAAGCTTCCAACGATATTTTTCAGAGAACTAGAACAAATAATTTCACAATTTGTATGGAAATACAAAAAACCTCGAATAGCCAAAGTAATCTTGAGAAAGAATGGAACTAGAGGAATAAGCTGCCTGACTTGACTATACTACAAAGCTACGGTCATCAAGAAAGTATGGTACTGGCACAAAGACAGAAATATAGTTCAATGGAACAAAATAGAAAGCCCAGAGATAAATCCACACACCTATGGATACCTTATTTTTGACAAAGGAGGCAAGAATATACAATGAAGAAAAGACAATCTCTTTAACAAGTGGTGCTGGGAAAACTGGTCAACCACTTGTAAAAGAATGAAACTAGGACACTTTTTAATGCCATTCACAAAAATAAACTCAAAATGGATTAAAGATCTAAGTGTAAGACCAGAAACTATAAAACTCCTAGAGGAAAACATAGGCAAAACACTCTCTGACATAAATCACAGCAGGATCCTCTATGACCCACCTCCCAGAGTAATGGAAATGAAAGCAAAATAAACTAATGGGACCTAATTAAACTTAAAAGCTTTTGCACAATGAAGGAAATTATAACCAAGGCGAAAAGACAGCCTTCAGAATGGGAGAAAATAATAGCAAATGAAGCAACTGACAAAGAATTAATCTCCAAAATATACAGGCAGCTCATGAAGCTCAATTCCAGAAAAATAAACGACCCAATCAAAAAATGAACCAAAGAACTAAACAGACATTTCTCCAAAGAAGGCATACAGATGGCTAACACATGAAAAGACATTCAACATCACTCATTATCAGAGAAATGCAAAACAAAATCACAATGAGGTATCATCTCACGCCAGCCAGAATGGCTGCTATCAAAAAAGTCTACAAACAATAAATGCTGGCAAGGGTGTGGAGAAAAGGGAACCTCTTACACTGTTGGTGGGAATGCAAACTAGTACACCCACTATGGAGAACATTGTGGAGATTCATTAAAAAACTGGAAATAGAACTGCCGTACGACCCAGCAAACCCACTGCTGGGCACACACACCAAGGAAACCAGAACTGAAAGAGACACATGTACCCCAGTGTTCATCACAGCACTGTTTACAATAGCTTGGACATGGAAGCAACCTAGATGTCCATCGTAGACAAATGGATAAGAAAGCTGTGCTACATACACACAATGGAATAATACTCAGCTATTAAAAAGAATGCATTTGAATCAGTTCTAATGAGATGGATGAAACTGGAGCCTATTACACAGAGTGAAGTAAGTCAGAATAGAAAAACATCAATACAGTATATTAACACATATATATGGAATTTAGAAAGATGGTAACAATGACCTTATATGTGAGATAGCAAGAGACACAGATGTAAAGAACAGACTTTTGGACTCTGTGGGAGAAGGCAAGGGTGGGATGATTTGAGAGAACAGCACTGAAACACGTATATTACCATATGTGAAACAGATCACCAGTCCAGGTTCGATGCATGAGACAGGGTGCTCAGGGCTGGTGCACTGGGATGACCCTGAGGGATGGGATGGGGAGGGAGGTGGGAGGGGGCATTCAGGATGGGGGACACATGTGCACCCATGGCTGATTCATATCAATGTATCACAAAAACTGCTACAATATTATAAATAGCCTCCAATTAAAATAAATAATTAAAAAAAATAAAAATGGTCACAGGATCTGAATAGACATTCCTCCGAAAAAGAAGATATACAAACGGCCAATTAGCACATGTAAAGAAGTGCAACATCATTAGTCATTAGGGAAGTGCAAATCAAGACCACAATGAAATAGCACATCACTCCCACTAGGAATGACTATAATAAAAAAAAGACAGTAAATATTGGGAAGAATATGGAGAAAATGGAACCCTTGTACATTTCTGGTGGAAATGTTAAAATGGTGGTGTCACTTGGAAAAAGTTTGGCAGCTCCTCAAAAAATTAAACATACAGTTTGCCATATGACACAGCAATTCTACTCTTAGGTATATAACTAAAAGAACTGAAAATAAATGTCTACACAAAAATCACCTACACCAATTATTCACAGCAGCATTATTCACAATAGTCAAAAAGTGGAAACAAACAAAATATCCACTAACTGATGACTGGATAAATAAAATGTGGCATATCCATATAGTGGAATGTTTTTGGCAATAAAAAGGAATGAAGTATGATTCATGCTTCAACAAAGATACATCTTGAAATTATCATATTAAGGAAATGCAAAAGATGTTAGTCACTCAGTCGTGTCTGACTCTTTGCAGCCCCATGGACTGTAGCCTGCCAGGCTCCTTGGTCCACCGAATTCTCCAGGCAAGAATATTGGAATGGGTAGCCATTCCCTTCTCCAGGGGATCTTCCTGACCTAGGGATCAAACTGATGTTTCCCAGATTACATTCCCACATTACCTGTCTAAGCCACAAAGGAAGCCCCCATAATGAGGAAGTCAGATACAAAAAGCAACATAGTATATGATTCTATTCATATGAAGTATCCAGAATAGGAAAATCCATGCTGCTGCTGCTGCTCAGTTGCTTCAGCAGTGTCCGACTCTGTGCGACCCCATAGACAGCAGCCCACCAGGCTCCCCCATCCCTGGGAGTCTCCAGGCAAGAACACTGGAGTGGGTTGCCACTTCCTTCTCCAATGCATGAAAGTGAAAGTGAAGTCACTCAGTTGTGTCCAACTCTTAGCAACCCCATGGACTGCAGCCTACCAGGCTCCTCCATCCATAGGACTTTCCAGGCAAGAGTACTGGAGTGGGGTGCCATTGCCTTCTCCGAAAATCCATAGAGATAGAAAATAGATGAGTGGTTGCCAGGGGGTGGAGCCAGGGGTAGGGGATGGGGAGTACTATGGCAAAGAGCTTCTATTTTGGAGTGATAAAATGTATGGAATTAGGTAATGATGACAGCTGCACAACTTTGTGAATATACTAAAAAACAAAACAAAAAACCCACTGAATTGTACACTTACATAAAACACATAAACTTAAAAAAAAAAAAAACCACCTCAAAATCAACAAAAAGGTGGCAGGCTGGATTTGGCTGGCTCCTGATATAAAGGACAGTCCTTGAAATCTCTCACAAAGTCAGATCTCTGCTCCATCTCTTTCTTTCTTTTATCTACTTGATAAAAGTTGTCAAGTTTCCTTCTCTAAACTGATATGTAAAAAAACTCGGACAAATCTTCGTTAGAATCAGGTTACTCTATTAAACTATCCTGGTCTACCATACTAATTAGATTCAAAAAGAAAACCTCACTAGTTTGGTATGACTTGCTTCCAGTGAATTTATGCTCAAATTTACAGAAAAAAACAAAACAGAAACAAAAAAACATCAAACCAATTGTGAAGTTGGGATATATAATGTATGCAACTTATAAGGACATTATTAATAAAACCAAAAAGGCAGAAAAATAAATCCACCAAACTAAGAACTATTTGTTAATAAGGCCTTTAAAAAAGTAGACGCACAGGTGAGGTAGGAAAGACTATGAACATTAAGGCCAGACAGGCCTGATATAAATCTTACTAATCTTATTTCTACCACTCATGTGAACTTGGAAGTGCTTTTTTACTCTCCTTATTTGTAAAGAAAGGGTACTTTCTTCTCCCTCTCTCTACCTCTCAATGTTAATGCCAAACACTGTGCCAAGAAATCCCATGAGTGGAAGAAATAGAATGGATCAAAGTATGATCAGAACTTTAAGGAAGACCTGGAAAATCCTAGTGATGTTGAAAGCAAACAGCTCCCCGCCTCCACAGTGAGGACTGCAGGTCACAAACTGAAATCCCACGGTATCTGACTCCTGTCTGCTTAGGACAAAACTCACTGAGACAAGAGGAGCTAGCACATAAAACTAAAGGGGGTGAGGAACGCTCAGCAAAGTGTCCAAGGAATACAGAGGAGTGTTTTGGTCTATATGCCAGAACAACTTATAACTTACCCTAATCAATGCTAAACTTCAATCTTCTAATCTTGACCTCTCTTTGGTCTCTCTTCCTAAGTTGTTGCCACTACAACACTTTTTCATATTTTCTTAATGAGCATTTTAAACTGTTTTGAAACAATTTCAAACATATAAAAAAGGAACAAGAACAATGCAAAAACACCCATATACATCTTTCCCCTAATTCATTAACTGCTAACGTTTGGCTCCCCATCTCCTCTCTCTCTACACACACACAACTTTTTTTTCCCCTTGAACCATCTGAGAATAAGTTACAGACTTCAGAACCCCTTACATACTTCAATTTCAGGGTCAGGAAATCTGACACTGACACGATACTATTATTAATTACAGAGTCTACACTCACGTCTCATCAACTGTCCCAATATTATCTCTCTGACTCCACTGATCCAGGATCCGATCCAGAGCCACACACTGCATTCAGCTGCCATTTTCCTTTTAGTCTCCTTTAATGTGGCACAGTTCCTCAGTCCTTTATTTTTTCTGACACTGACATTTCTGAATAATATGTCAGCTGTTCTGGAGAATGTCTCTGGGTGTGGATTTGTCTGATTACTCCCTCAGGATCAGTTTCAGATCATGCATTTTGACAGAACCACCACCCGGGTGATCTTGTGTCCTCCTCAGTGCACACTATCAGGTGGCACCTGATGTTAAGGTGGCATCTACAGGTTTCTCTGGCTTCCCAGCTGGCACAGTGATAAAGAATCCACCTGCTAATGTGGAAGACGCAAGAGACGTGGGTTTGATCCCTGGGTCAGGAAGATCACCTGGAGCAGGAAATGGCAACCCATTCCAGTGTTCTTGCCTACAAAGTCCCATGGACAGAGGAGCCTGGCAGCCTACACGCCACAGGGTTGCAAAGAGCGGGATGAGACTGAGCAGAGACAGACCAGGTTTCTCCACTCTAATGTTATTATTTTCCCTTTTGTGGTCTGTGAGAAAATACTTTTACATTGTGCAAACATCAATTTCCACCCAAAGGTTCAATAACTCACTGATTAGTTTTGTCTGGATCAATTACTGATTTGGTATGATGCTTATAAATCTGTGATTTTTCTGTTTCATTTCTTCATTTAGGCTTCCCTTGAGGCTCAGCTGGTAAAGAATCCACATACAATGCAGGAGACCTGGCTTCAATCCCTGGGTTGGGAAGATCCCCTGGAAAAGGGACAGGCTACCAATTCCAGTATTCTGGCCTGGAGAGTTCCATGGACTGTATAGTCCATGGGGTTACAAGAGTCGGACATGACTGAGTAACTTTCACTTTGGGCTTCCCTTGTAACTCAGCTGGTAAACAATCTGCCTACAATGCAAGAGACCTGGGTTCAATTTTTGAATTGGGAAAATCCAATTTTTGGATTGGAGAAGGAAATGGCTACCCACTCCAGTATGCTTGCCTGGAGAATCCCATGGACAGAGAAACCTGGCAGATTACAGTTTGTAGGGTCACAAGAGTCAGAAACGACTTAGAGATTAAACCACCACCACAATCTGCAAGAATTAAGTGGGTTTTTTCCCCCCTTTCTCTCCTCCCCTTCTTCTTTCTCTCTTCCTTACTAGCACAAACTCAGGTATTTTTTTTTTCAGTGGGTTTTAATTCATTATAGTCATTATTCATCCTGATGCTCAAAGTGCAATGGGTTTGGCCAGCAGCATGCCTTTCAAGCTGGCTTCTGTGTCCCTATGATAAGCCCCTATATCATTTTTATTTCTTCACTTTCTGTTAATCCTCTGCCACAAGATATTGTAGGTTCACGGCTGGCCTAGACTTGAATCAGTCACTCCTCCAAGAACCCCTAGTTCTTTTTAAAAACCAGTAACTCATGGCTATTGAGGTATCATTGCTTTTCAGACCCTCTCAGAAGACAGAGCTAGAAATAATATATAAATATATGCTAAAATATATGTATTTTTAAACTATGCATTCAGGAATTCCCTGGCAGTCCAGTGGTTAGGATCTGGTGCTTTCACTGCTGGGGCCCACGGTCAATCCCTGGTTGGGGAACTAAGATCCCACAAGCTGTGTGGCTGAAAAAAAAAAAGCAAAACACCCATGAATTCATACTGATACTAATAATTCCAATTCAATACCTCAGAGTTCTTCTTTTGCCTATTCCATATTTGGATTTCCTTTCTTCTACAGTGAGAAGGGAACAACACTGATAATATTATATCAATATTATAAATATTGTATTTATTATACATTGATAAATTTACCCCAACACTGACATATTTACTCATTTGCTTAGTTCTGCAACTACACAAAATAGTTACAGAACTGCTGCAGCAATAGCACTACAAATGACAAATTTACTAACTAGAGTTCAATCAAGATTTCTTTAGTTTCTCTTCAAAATATATACAGTCAAAGAAAATTTATAGTCAAAGTACTGTGTCAAAAATTATTTGAGTTAGTTGACATCCCTTTCCCCATCTCTGCCAACTTTATTTTACTTTTTGAATGTGTAAAACCTCAATGTGGTTATAAAAGTAAAAATTCTACAAAAAGGTCCAGAAGCATTATTCCCTTTTCGCTACCCCTCCACTCTATGCCTTCTATGCCCTAGAGATGACCAATTGCATTAGTCTCTGCTTATCTAGTCTATACTTATGTTTGCAAAAATATGCAGTTACATATATAAATTCTTACTCTCCTTCGTTAAACCAAACTTGGCAAAATTATATTAAAACAACCCTTGTATAAAAGTACAAGTCACTCAGTCATGTCCGGCTCTTCGTGACTCCATGGACTATACAGCCAATGGAATTCTCCAGGCCATAATACTGGAGTGAGTAGCCATTCCCTTCTCCAGGGGATCTTCCTAACCCAGGGATCGAACCCAGGTCTCCTGCACTGCAGGCGGATTCTTTATCAGCTGAGCCACAAGGGAAGCCCTTACGTACATTAAAAAAAAAGATATTCCATTTCACTCATGTGTGTTAGTCACTTAGTCATGTCTGACTCTCTAAGACCCATGGACTATAGCTCTCCAGGCTCCTCTCTCCATGGAATTCTCCAGGAAAGAATATTGGAGTGGGCTGCTAATCCCTTCTCCAGGGATCTTCCTGACCCACAGATCCAACCTGGGTCTCCTGTATTGCTGGCAGATTCTTTACCGTTTGATCCACCATGGAAGCCCACTCATAAGAGAAATGTAGTCTGAAACTCTATTGAGATACCATGTTTCATCTGCTGCTGTTGCTAAGTCACTTCAGTCGTGTCCGACTCTGTGCGACCCCACAGACGGCAGCCCACCAGGCTCCCCTGTCCCTGGGATTCCCAGGCAAGGACACTGGAGTGGGTTGCCATTGCCTTCTCTGTGTTTCATCTGCTAGAATGGTAAAATATTCTAAAGCTCAGCCCCCCAGTCTGCTGGTAAGTTGTGGAGAAACAGGTGCTGTCATGGCAATAGCTAACAAAACCAAATACACATTTACTCTTTGGTCAGCATTCCCACTTCTAGGTTTTTACCCTGAAGATGTATCTCCAGCAATACTAAAATCCATATACACAAGTTTATTCATTATGGTGTTGTAATTACAAACTATTAGAAACAACTGTAAGAGCCCATACACGGGAAATTCACAGACTTAGCCTTGCTGTATCTACATACTATTAAAAGACTACAATGCAGTTGTGAAAAAGAGCTCCATGAGGGATTCCCCAGAGGTCTGGTGGTTAGGATTCAGCACTTTCACTGCCATGGCCTGGGTTTGATCCCTGGTCAGGGAAGTAAGGTCCCACAGATTGCAAGGCAGAGCCAAAAAACAAAAAAAAGAACTCTCTGAACCGACCCGACCTGGGTGATTATTTTCAAGATATATTAATAAGTGAAAAAAAAGAGAATATATATCATTGCTCAATGATTCTTATCCTTAACAAGTCCTCTAAGTCCAATCACTCTATTCTTCCCTTACAAGCTACTCATATCTTGACTTCCTTCCCACTACCCTAAAAATCTATGATTCATTACCAAATCATTCTCTTCCAAACTTCATCTGACAAAATCCCAACCCTAGATGATCTTTTAACTTTTCTGTATCTTCAACTTTCCCTTTCTCTACTGATTCTTTTCCCTTGGGATTAAATATGCTAAAGGTTCTCTAATCTAAAAAGTCCTCCCTTAATGCCAAATTCACATTTAGCTGTGGCCATCCATTTTTCTTCCCCTTCATAACCATACTGAAAGAGCAGTCTACACTGGACATTTTTACTTCCTCATTTCCCAATAATTTCTCAACCCACTTCTATCAATACCACAAAAGTAGCCCTTGCCAAGGTGACCACGAGGCTTCCTTGCCTAAATCATAGGGACACTTCTCAGTCCTTATCTTACTGGTCCCTGGCTGTATTTGATGATGCTGACTACACTTCCTTCTCAATGAAACTTTCCTCTTTGACCTAGACGGCAAATTAAGAAGAAGAGGCATCACTTTGCTGAAAAAGGTCTGTACAGTCAAAGTGATGGTTCTTCCAGTAAGTCATGTACAGATGTGAGAGCTGGACTGTAAAGAAGGCTGAGCGCTGAAGAATTGATGCTTTCAAATTGTGGTCCTTGAGATGACTCTTGAGAGTCCCCTGGACTGCAAGGAGATCAAACCAGTAAATCCTGAAGGAAAGCAGTCCTGAATAGTCACTGGAAGGACTGATGCTGAAGTGGAAGCACCAATACTCTGGCCACCAGATGAAAAGAGCCAACTCACTGGAAAAGACCCTGATGATAGGAAAGACTGAGGGCAGGGGGAAAAGGGGGCAAGAGAGGATGAGATGGTTTGATGGCATCATTGACTCAATGGACATGAGTTTGAGCAAACTCTAGGAGATAGTAAAGGACAGAGAAGGCTGGAGTGCTGCAGTCCATGGGGCTGCAAAGGGTCAGGCACAACTTAGCGGCTGAACAGCAACAATCTAGAAAGCACTAGATGACACATGGCCTATAGCTCTAGAACAGCCATAACCAAGTTATCACTTTTCCTTCAAAATTATTTCTTCTCCAGTGCTCTTTAACTCTGTGAATGATACTATCATTTACTCTGCTAAAAAGAAACTTAACTTCATCCTTGACTCCTCTCTTTTCCTAACTTTTCACATTCAATCATCGACAATTCTGTTAATTCTACCTCTTACGTGTCTTTCAAATTCACTGACTTCTCTCCATCCAAACTACCATTATCTAGGTTCAAGTAACCAATTATTTCTTCCTGAATCACTACCACTGTCTCTTAAGTGGTCTGCTGCTGCTGCTAAGTCACTTCAGTTGTGTCCAACTCTGTGTGACCCCATAGACGGCAGCCCACCAGGCTCCCCCGTCCCTGGGATTCTCAGGCAAGAACACTGGAGTGGGTTGCCGTTTCCTTCTCCAATGCATGAAAGTGAAAAGTGAAAGTGAAGTCGCTCAGTCATGTCTGACCCTTAGCGACCCCTGGACTGCAGCCTACCAGGCTCCTCCATCCATGGGATTTTCCAGGCAAGAATAATGGAGTTGGGTGCCATTGCCTTCTCCTTAAGTGGTCTAGTTGTCCACAGTTTAAATGTCAGCAATATTCATTTTGAAGGCAATTTTAATTAAAAAACAAAAACCTTAACTCTGATTATGTTGCTTACATGATACGGACCACTCTATAGCTCTCCACTGCTCTGAGGATAACATCAACAATCTTCAATACAGCTTACAACACCCTTCATTATGAAACATCACCCACTCACACTCATCTCACCAACCTCATCCATATCCTTTTTCCATTCGTATCTGTGACTATCTGTTCTCTTGAACCAAGTACCCTCTACTCTCTTTTGTATTACTCAGATGCTGTTCTCTCAGTCTAGAACTTTTCTCTTCCTGCTGCTGCTGATGCTAAGTCCCTTCAGTCGTGTCCAACTCTGTGCGACCCCACAGACGGCAGCCCACCAGGCTCCCCCGTCCCTGGGATTCTCCAGGCAAGAACACTGGAGTGGGTTGCCATTTCCTTCTCCGGTGCGTGAAAGTGAAGTCGCTCAGTCTCTTCCTATCTCCCCCAAATCTAGTTAGCTCCTTCCATCCGTATTTCAAATATCAGCCTAGACTACATTTCTCTTAGGAAGCCAAGTTGAGATCTCTCTGGTCCACTGTTATTTCACTTGTATGTGAAATTTCTCAGAATGATGGATATGTGAGGGAGAAGAGGTTGAGATTGAGAGAACAACTGTTTATTGAATACTATGTTTAAGAGTGAAGAAGTGTGATAAGAGTGTAAATTGATGCTTTGAATATAAATTGATAAACTGTACATATTCCATGAAAGGCAATTTTGTTAATATTTATCAAAACTACAGGTAGATACACTCTCTGACCTGCTAATTCTATTTTAGGTATTTATTCTAAAGATAAACACCCACATAAGCCAAATGATGTTGCAAGGAATAACACTGTCCATACAAAAGATTGTAAGTAATCTACATCTCCAACAACCAGGACAATTTAAATAATTTATACTACACTCATACAACACAATACTCTGAAGCCATGAAAAAAATTAGATATTAGAGACATCTTTATGTACTGATATGGTAAAATCAAGAAAGTTTATTTTTAAATTAAAAATAAGACACAAAGTAGTAAATACGTTAGGCTAACATTTATGAGAAAAGGTGAGACTCTACACAAAAATGAATAAAATTTATCTGGAAGGATACTGAAATTGAGTATGCTAGTTGATTCCAGGAGAGTGCATTTGGTGGCTGAGAAAAATAGTGGAAAGGAGATGACCTTTTTAAACTTTTAAGCTAGCTCTAAAATAGAAAATTTTAAAACCCAATCACACCAATAGGCTTTTAGTGAACCTCTACTAGGTGTTCAGCACTATATTAAAAGTTCTCTTGGAATTTCCTTTTGCCTTTTGCAAAAAGTATGCTGCTGCTGCTGCTGCTAAGTCGCTTCAGTCGTGTCCGACTCTGTGCGACCCCATAGACGGCAGCCCACCAGGCTGCCCCCATCCCTGGGATTCTCCAGGCAAGAACACTGGAGTGGGTTGCCATTTCCTTCTCCAATGCATGAAAGTGAAAAGTGAGAGGGAAGTTGCTCAGTCATGTCCGACTCTTCGTGACCCCATGGACTGCAGCCTACCAGGCTCCTCCGTCCATGGGATTTTCCAGGCAAAAGTGCTGGAGTGGGGTGCCACTGCCTTCTCCAAAAGTATACAAAATAGTAAATTAGGAAATCCAGGAGAAAAAAATTCCCCCAGACAGTAAGAAGCAAACATTATAATCAATAACCACAAAAGGCAGGAGCTTTTACTGTTGATTTTACCTCTTTTTTTCCACCCCCCAACCCTTACAATGTCACCTCTTATTAATGCCCCAATTCAACTCTGGTTAAATGAAATGGGGTCATATGTGATAAGGGATTCTGTGGTGGCTTAGATGATAAAGAATTTGTCTGCAATGCAGGAGACCCAGGTTCAATTCCTAGGTTGGGAAGAGCCCCTGGAGAAGGGAATGGCAACCCATTCCAGTATTCTTGCCTGGAGAATTCCATGAACAGAGGAGCCTGGTGGGCTACAGTCCATGGGGTTGCAAAGAGTTGGACATAATTGAGCAACCAACACACACATGTGATAATGGGTGGGAAACAAAACAAGGGAAGAAAATGACTAGAAAGCATTTTTAAAAGTTAGATGTCATCAAATCAGCATTTTAGGAAACTTTAAGAACTTACTATAAACAACAATAATAACAGCAGCTAATATTTGAGTACTATATACCATGAATTTTACAATATACTAAGTGCCATGCTAAATACTTTACATACATAAATTAACTACTCCTTCTCTTAAACCCAAGAGACAAACAGGATGTGTATCTTATACAGATGAGGAAATGAGTCCTAGAAGTTAAAGGGCTTATCCAAGGTCATATGGCTTATAATAGCATTTTTATTACTATAGTGGGGGGTGAGGGTATCAAAAAAGGTTATCCTCTTCAACCTCAAACTAGGAAAGAGGGAAATCAGCCTTTTGAGATCAGTATTTTAAAAATCAGTACAGCTGAATATTTTTCCTCCTTGACTTCCAAGATATCATGTTCTTCCACCACTATGCTATTCTTTGTCTCCTGTGGGTAGAGAAAGAGAAGAAACAGATAATCTCTAGATGCTGAAAATGCCTTCTTCTTGGTCCTGGGCCTTGATCTCTCTTCTTTCTCTTTTTTCCCCAGTGACGCTATATATAGTCACTCAGCTTCATGTCTTTATAGACCACTGATTTACAAACTTTTTAGTCTCAAGACCTCTGTACTTTTAAAAATTACTGAGGATTTTTTTGAATATAGGTTATCAATATTTACATTAGAAATTAACACTGAAATATTAACTTCATTTAACATTAATTATAACTTTAATGAAAATAGTCATTAATTCACTTAAAATAATAATAAAATGATAAGTTAACACATTTTAAATGAAAAGTAACTATATTTTTCAAGGCAAAAGAATTTAATGGGAAGAACAGCAGTAGTGTTTTACATTTTTGCAAAATTCTTTAATGTCCAGCTTAATGGTTTCTCATGTCTGGGCGCTCATATCTACTTTTGTATTTACTTTGGTGCAAGATGTTATTTCAGTTGAAGTATATGAAGAAAATCTAGCCTCATAAAGTTAAGTAGTTGGAATAAGGAGCAGTATTTTAATGGCCTTTTCAGATCATTGTAGGTATCCTTCTTTGATATTATACAAAAACTGGACAAATAATGGTTTCTTAATGTTACAATGCGGAATCTCAGTCCACATAAATGAGCTGTTGGTACCCTGCTACATTAAAAAGTGCTGGTTGATTTTACATTATGCCTGGGTCTTTTACACATGTACGACTTCTGAACATGTATGACTGTTTGGAAAATAGCAACTTATTGAATTTGAAGATCTTCAAATGCTAACATTTATTATACAATAAAATATTGCTGACATTTGTTAATATCACCACAGATCTCATCAAAAAGTCTTTTAACAAGTATTAAGAAGGGACTTTCCCAGTGGTCCAGTGGCTAAGACTCTGCACTCCCAGTGCTGGGGGCTCAGGTTTCATCTCTGGTCAAGAAGCCAGATCCGACATGCCACAATTAAAAGATGCTGCAAGCTGCAGCTAAGACCTGGTAGAGACAAATAATTTTTTTTTTTTTTTAAGTATTGAGAAGCTATCAAGCTCTTGGTGGCAAACACAAGTTTTCCTATATTCTTTTTTTTTTTCTCTTTACAGCTCAAATTTTATCCTTGGCAACAAATACTGTCAGTTGTTCTTCTTGAAGTGACAGTTTACTTCATTCATTTGAAAGGAAATGTCTGCCAAATCCCCATGTTTGAATAACCACAGTTTTCGTCTGCTAGCCATTCTTTCAGATGGTGTTCCATGAAAAAAATGTCCAGTTGAGCTTACAACTCAAACAACTGAACAAGTGGTTTTCCTCAAGACAACCGTCATAACTCAGTATGCAGCAGCAGTACTTCCTACCCCAGAAGAGATCTGTACTTAAGAGTTGAAATTTAAAATTAGTAAGTTTTATTGCACTTACATCAAGGGCATTTTAAGTAAGACTGGTGTCACTGCAAATGCATAGGGTGAATGATTCAATGAATTTGATGTTACTTGCCTTGATTCACACTAAAATGACAATAGTTTTACCACTTTTTCACAAACTTTTAAATGAATTAGTTTAGTTTTGCAAATAATGTCTTAGTATTACTATGAAAGTAGTTGTGACCTCATGGATTCCCTTGAAGAGGTCATGGGGATCCCAGGGGTCTGCACGCTGCACTTTGAGAACTGCTACTGTACAGACTATTACAATGATGTTCTGGTTTCTATCCCAGTCTATGCTTCCCTGGTGGCTCAGCGGGTAAACAATCCAGGGGCAAGGAGCCACAGCAGATTTGGGTTTGATCCCTGGGTCGGGAAGATCCCCTGGAGAAGGGAATGGCGACCCACTCCAGTATTATTGCCTGGAGAATTCAGTGGACAGAGGACCTTGGGGGGCTACTGTCCGTGGGATTGCCAAGAGTAGGACATGACTGCGCGACTTAACACTTTCACTTTTCATGCTTCTTTTGGCCCCAGACATACTGGACCTTGTAACAATGATAGAAATGTCTTTGCACTTACCAAAGGCTGAGCCCTCTGCTTCAACTCTGAATCCTAAACCCTCCAATCTTCCTTAGGACTTTGCTCCTTCAGTTATTCTGTCCTAATCCTGTATCCTAAATCCCTTTCTCTCTTATCAACATACAAACAAGCTCTAATATTTCTTCCTATTCTTACAAATCCCTCCTTTGATCTCATATGCCCCTCCAGCTACTGTCCCATTTCTTGGCTTCCTTTGGTAAATAAAGTCCTTCAAGAATTGTCTACACAGCTCAATAGAGCTGGAAAACAAATACAAAACAAAACAAAAAGTGACTTTGAAGGGTGAAACAAGGGGAAAAAAACATGCCTTCTTCCTCCAATCTCCTGAAAGACTCTCCACTGGTTAAAGTCAAATAGAAGAGAGCAGGACAAGAGAGACTCGCTACATCTGTGCAAGTCAGCTGTCCAGGCAGTGAGCTGACGAAAAAACGGTGACGAGGAGGTATAGAGACAAGAGAAGGTTATCTTTTACAATTTTGTTAGGGGAAAGTGAAAGTGAAGTCGCTCAGCCGTGTCCGACTCTTTGCGACCCTGTGGACTGTAGCCCACCAGGCTCCTCCGTCCATGGGATTCTCCAGGCAAGAATACTGGAGTGGGTTGCCATTTCCTTCTCCAGGGATCTTCCTGACCCAGGAATTGAACCCGGGTCTCCTGCATTGCAGGCAGACACTTTAACCTCTGAGCCACCAGCGAAGCCACCAGGAATTATCTTTTATAATTTTGCTAGGGGAACCACTTATCAAAGCCTCCCACCATGGCCAAGCACAACAGTAAATTTTTTCTTACAATAGTAGGTCCTGGTGAACAAAACGGAACTAACAAGGCACCACCAGCTGGAAGGGTTTGGGAAAATCAGAAGGAGAGAGGGGACGCCAGTCCGTATGTTGCATCAACTTCTAAAAACCCTTCTCGTGGAATTCATTCTGGCTGAGCGATGAGTGTGCCAGCGGGAAGGACCCTGGGTCAGAATGACTGGCCAGGGACAACCCAGGAACTAATCCTATCACCGTAAAACCTGAGACTGTAAGCCCGGGGCAGAGCAGTTTTCTTGGGTTCCTTTACCCTGCTGCTCTCTGCCTGGGTGCCCCTTCCCAATAGTCTCTTGCTTTGTCAGCGAGTGTGTCTCCTAGGACAATTTGTTTCTGAGGGTTAGCAAGAGCCCACTCTCCGGCCCTGGAAGGGGTCCCCCTTCCTGCAACTGTTTATCCTTTTTACTACTTACATCCTATCTTTCCTTTCAGTCCACGGGGAAAAGTTTGTAATAACTAAATAAACAGATAAATAAAATTTAATCACCCTCTTTAAAATTTGTGCAGTTGCGGGATCTCAGCTCCTTAACGAGAGAATGAATCCAGGCCCACTGCAGTGAAAACACTAAGAGAGAATTTCCTAAAAATTTTTTTTTAAATATAGAGTTGTCTACTTGGTACGGGCTTCCCTCATAGCTCAGTCGGTAAAGAATCTGCCTGCAATGCGGGAGACCTGGGTTTGATTCCTAGGTTGGGAAGATTCCCTGGAGAAGGAAATGGTAACCCACTCCAGAATTCTTGCCTGGAGAATCCCATGGACAGAAGAGCCTGGCAAGCTACAGCCCACGGGGTTGCAAAAGTTGGACACAACTTAAGTGGCAAAACCACTACCATTACTTGCTACTGCACTCCTTCATGTCCAACTTACTTCTTCCGCCTAGTATCTATTCTCACCACTCCAAAACAACTGCTCTAGTTTAGGCCACAGTTATTGTTTTGCCTCCACTTATTCAAACTTTCCGAAGTGCTGAGTAAAACTGACCACTCCTTTCTTGAAACACTCTCCTTACACTCTCCTGGTTTTGTTTCTGTTCTACTTCATGGACTCTCTTTGGTGGTTAACTTTTCAATCTCCTTAGGTTGTAATCAATTCTGACAGCTGGAGTATCTCTTAAGAGTTAGATCTTGGACTCTATTCTTTAAGCCTAAATGGATAGCTGAAGTCTCTGAATTTCTCCCTATGGTCCAGAGCTCTCCCCCAGTTAGCACCAATAGCAGTTGATAACTGCCTACCTGACATCTCCACAAAGCTATCCAACAGGCTTTTCAACTTTACATGTCCAACCCCCTGATTCTCTCATAAGCCTATGTTTTCTCCCAGTCTTCTTTCCATCTGCTCTGACTTCTCTAAGCCTCACAAGTGGCAAAGCTGGGATGTTAGCTTTAACATCTAAACCTGTGTGCATTCCTTCATATTGTGCCCCGCTACTACAGGTCCCCAACAAGGCTGCCTTCAGCCAGGTGTAATTTCGAACAGTTTATCCACCTTAACATATTTTTCTATTTGAGTGCGAAATCTTGGGAATCATAGAATCCTGTTTTGTGTTCACCAAAGTTTCCAAGTCTGTTGTGGACAAAGTTATCAAACCAGGAAGAGATAGTAGAGACAATACGGGTTGGGTGGAGGCACAGCTAAAAGGAGAAGCCCAGCCAGCGAGCGGGAACTGTCTGCTCAGCATCCCCCGAGCGGGGTTTCTCAGCCTTGGCATTGCGGGCACTGGGCGCTGCATAATCCTTTGCTGCACGTTCTTTGTTGTACTCCGATTGTAGGATGTTTAGCGGCATCCCTACACTCTATTCACTATGTGCCAGTAGAGCTCTTCTAGTTTTCACAGCCAGAATTGTTTTTGGACATTACCAAATGTCCCTTCGGAGGTAAAACTTTCCAATAACCACCCCCAACTGCACTAAACATATGAACGTTATATTCTAAAGGAAATATGGAAAGAAACAAACAAAGGATAAATAATATATTTACAAACTCATGTGTTCAGAGACTTTTTAGAGATATGTGCGTGTGTGCTAAGTCGCTCCAGTTGTGTCTGACTGCAACCCTATGGACTGTAGCCCACCAGGGTCTTCCGTCCATGGGATATGGAGAAATAAAACAAACTGTGTAAATGGTATAAGCCCAATTTTGTAGAAAAAAATTTATATAAGCATTAAAAAAACGAAGACTGAATAATTGTTATTTACTGAACTACCTTACTATGATCCAGGTATTGTAGTAATCACTTTACAAAATCACCTCATTTAATCATCACAACAGTTCTCAGCTATTGTTCCATTTCATAGATCAGGAAATGAGGGGTAACTTGTACATATAGCTGGAGAGAAGATAGGTCTTGAAATTAAATTTATCCAACTCTAACACCCATCTCTTAATGAGCATTCTGCTTCATAATACACAAAAGTAATATTCTAAACAGTAACAATGTTTATCTCTGGATGGAAGAATTAAAAGTGATTTTTGTTTTCTTCTCTATATATTTCTGTTGAATCCATATTTTCTACTATGATATTTACTACTTCTATAATCAGAAAAAATTTTCAGTGAAAGTAGTGAGGACTACTTGGAACACAGAGAAAAGGATTATTATAGGAGAAAATATCAAATCAAAGTGGGACTGCGATTATGTGAAAATATGCAAGAGATAAAACAAAGTATATAAAATGCTAATAGTAACTATATTAGGGAGGTGGGAATAAGATGTAATTTCTAGTTCTCTTTTCCATATTACTATTAATGTAGTCATATTTTATAAGGGATAAAAGTTTATAATGAAAAGAAAGCAATAACAATCATCTATAATTTTATTACCTCCAGGTAACACTGTTAGTATTCAATAATTTCCTTTCTAGTCTTTTTCTAAGATCAACACAATCACTTATAAACATTAATGAGAAGGAACCAAGGATGACACTAAGTTGGATACGACAGCTACAGTTGAATTCCAGAACATGATCTTGAGGAAGGAAACTAACATTATGGACTGTTTTTATGTCTGACACAACAAAAAAGCTCAACTTCTGGACTCCAGACCTGACTCTCCATGGACTGGACAGGATAGCACTGGACAAGGTACTGAGTTTTTCTAAATCGCTTAAAAAAAAAAAAATTTGTGTCTATTTCCTATCTACCTCCCACAGCATTTCTCTGAAGCTAAAATGAGAAAGCATGTGTGTGTGCATGTGTGAAAGAGAGAAAACACTTTGTAAACTCTAAATTCATATACAAAGGTAAGAATCTTAACTGTCCAAGCCAATAGTAAAAACAGCAGTATGAAAGAAATTCAATAGTCTTTTTCTAAGCACCAAGGAAATAATATGACAAAAAACAACTTCTGTGTGACCGTGTCAATCACTAATCTTGATTCAGATTTCTGTGCCTAATAAAGCTGCTATAAAGGAGAGGTAACCTTCAGGTACGACCTACAGAGCAAAACTGTTTATGCCTTGAACAGTGCCAAGAGGATTCTCGGCAGACAGAGAGTGGAGAACCAGTCATCTGGATCTGGGGTGCAAGCTGGATCTCTTACCTGCAGCTCTGCTTCCAGGCCCAGCGTCTGATAAAGGGATCAGTGACATGGTAGCGCCGCTCAAAGCTCAGGGCACCCCGCTCCTGTGGACAGAAACAAACTCAGAGGTTCAAGTGATTCAAATGTAACATGATTCACCACGTTCCTATTACATATACAGCAATGTGCTGGGCTAGAGTTAGAAAAAGAGAACAAGAAACTGGCCTGCAGGAGCTTACACTATACTTCAGCAGGGATTAGAGAATACAAGGGAGCATATAATCAAGCACTAAGTCCTAACTGTTAGGTTCAAAAAAAAAAAAAAAAAAATCCCTGAAACACAAGGGAGTGTTTCCATATTTAGGTTAAAGAAGGTGGGCATCATCTTTAGGACACATATTGCGGGATATATACAAAGGAGAAAAATAACTTGCATAGTCCTTCAATTCTGTGACTCTGTGCCTCTAGGAATTAGTCCTGGCCCTTGAGGGCCACCCAGTCTAATGAAATCAAACCAAGAAAATGCCCCGACAAGTGAACAAAGCTGCAAAAGGATGCAGAGCAAAATGCAGGACACGCAGACTAATGTGCGCCACGCACATGGCTCGTGTAGAGGCTTATACTCAGCCCTTCTGGACGGGGACCACGCCCTTATGCTGCACGCCACTTGATTTTTTAAAGATTTCTGGCACCAAACCTTTACAAAGAACTTTATCAGGTTCTTTTAGATTTTATCCTCAAGATTAACTTGCATGCAGACAGACATTATTATCGTTTAACAGTAGAAAACCGCAGCACAAGGAGGTGAAATGACCAAAATCATACAGGTAGTTAGTTAGGGCAGGGAGATTATAAGCTCCTGACCCCAGCCTGGGGTTCTTATTTCAGAAGCACATCTTATCTTGGTTGAATCTCCTCCATTAAACCCCTGTGTTCCTTTACTGAGGGCCTCCCTGACAAAGTCTGGGCTACATAGCTAAATGAGTGAGACTGCCCAGTCATCTGTTCATCTCACAGTACTAGAGTGTCTTCCATGTACAAACTGCAGAGAAGAGGTGAAGGCTTTGGACAGGAGACCCTCGAAGAAGAGAAGAGCGAGCTTAAGCTAAAATGGGATTAGGACTCTCCCAGGTTCAGCTGAGCAGCCAGAGCAACATGAAGAAGCTCTACTTACTTCCTTCTGCTGCACCCCCACCCTCAGAGATGTGCACACCCATGCCCCCTTCCGTCCCCAGACTCCAGCAACTTCAGGAGCCCAGGTACACGTGCTTGCACAGAGGGATCCCCATGATCCCACATTCGTGGGTAAAAGATGATCAGAGTCAAGGGACCTCGGCTCCAGTCCTGGGTCATCATTAATTAAATTAGTTGTGTGGCTTCGGGCAAGTCAGAGACTCTAGTCCTTAGTTTATTCAGCTATAAAAGAAACCTGTGGGGAAACAAGGACCTCATGCTCTGGATCATGGGCCTGGGTTGCTTACCTTTATCTGCCTACGGATGAGGTCTCTAGTTATGTTGACTTTTGCCATCTTCTCTTAATGGGTTCAACAGAAGGACGCTATAGAAGGATCTTCAGGACCCTTGAGCATTCCAGCCAAGTCCAGGTCCACAAGACACACATTTAATTACCTGGGGGAAGAAAAATCATCAAACCTTGGGGGATGGGGAAAGGTGGCTTTGGAGCCCTGATTCCACCTCTAAAATACCCTACCAGCCCACCCAGTAAACTGGGTATTGCCTGTGATTTACGACATGGTGCGTTGGCCCTGCTCCACAGTGTTGAAGAACCTCTGGAGGGTCAAAGGGGCAGGGGAGAGACAGTGATTCATAGCCACAGGAAATACTGGAGCAAACACTGAAGGAGCCATGTATGCTTCTCCAGAAAACGGGTGTGTGACTATGAGTATGAAGGAAGATGGAGACACATCCTGAAAGGAAGAACAAGGCACACAGCAAGAAAGATGTCAAGTTTCACTTGCTCAGTATCCGTCTGTGGCCACCAGTCTGTAACTTTTAATTATGCTTCAAAATCCTTGACCTTCAGCTTAGCTCTCCCCCAAACCAAACCAGTATCACAGACAGAACATTCACTTTCCAACAGATTCACAGAGTCAAAGAATGGAGAGGAAATGTAATGGTGACCTTGTCCAGCTTTAAGAAAACCTTCTTCAGTATCCTGATAGGCAGACTTTCATACTCAGAGCCTCTTGAAGCAAACTATTTCTTTGTTATACAACTCTGACAGAGAAACCATTTCTGATAATTTACCATTAAGAAAGCACAAAATATGAGAAATAAAAAAGTTCCAAACTGAAGCACACTCATCACAGAGTTTAGAAGAGCAAAATAAATAAATGAAGCCACCCAGGTGTCCAGTGATAGAGGAACAGCTAAATAATGGATAGCCATATGATATTAGAAACGCTACTTGTGAAAGAAAAATGCTTATATCACAATGCCTGTATTTTCTTTTGCAATAAATACTATCATCACAGCTATGTTTAAAAAAGGAAATATAAAAAATAACAATTTCCATCTTTAGATAATAAATAGTATGACTGACTTTTTCCTTCTACTTTTTGATGTTTTCAATTTTTTTCTATACAACCACATTAATTTTACAATCAAAAAAAAAAAAAACAGCTAGAGAAAAATATACCCACAAAATTTTAAAAGCAAGTTCTGCCTGTTGTTATCCCCACTTTGGGGTCCTGTTTCTACCTCTGGAGTCACACAGGAGGTCCAGCCTTTCTTCTCCATTATGGCCCTATGACAATGGCTTGAGGACCCATCAGGCCTCTCTGCTAACCCTCCTGAGTCAGCAGGACCCCCTGAAGCCACTTCTGGATCTCTTGGCTCGTTCCTTCCTCCCGCTGGCCTCCTGCAGATCCCTTTTACACCCTCCTAAAACCAAACATTCCCCACTTGAGTTGTGAGCAGACTCCTTCCCTTCCTCTGGGCATTTAACCACAAAAGGAGACTCCATTTATAAACACTATGTTATTGGAGATTGCTCTTTTCCCTTTAGTGCTAGGCACACAGTAGGACAATAAAAAAAAAAAAACAAAACACGTGCTGCCTGATTAGATGCTCCCATTCAGCTTGAATTCCTGGGGCTTATGTCTCCATGATCTATTTGGGATTACAAGCTCTTAAAGGGCAAGAACCTCCCCGTAGAATGTGGACGCCAACCGGCACTGCACCTCAGCAAGCACCCAGGCATAAACGGAAGCCACGGGCACTGCCTAGGGTCACAAGACCTGCAAGCACCAAGAGCATACAGGGATGCCATCGTAAGAACTACAATTCTGTGATTTTGAACAAACTGACATCAATTAAGCACTGGCTTGCAACTGTGTTTATGACTCTGATTTGTGTTGTAACAGTCAAAGCCAAAATATTAACAGTAATTGCCCCCACAATCACCACGAATATGAGATGGGGTTTATCACAATGGAAAACACCAAAGTCAGTGAGTATATCTGACATAAAGTAAGACCAGCCATGTGGCCTTGGTCAAGTCTCTTAATCTAAGTAGGCACTCATTCCTGTGACTCACAGGCACAGAAGCATTAAAACAAACAGAGAAAGGGCCATGCACGCTTCACCAGAAGAAGGCTCACTTTTTCCTCCCAACACCCTTTTCCTTAGAAGGTTATTGGGAAGGTCAAATAAAATAATGTAAGTATAAAGCCTTTTCCCTAATTTTATTTTGAAAGGAACACAAATACTTGTATCTGCTAAGAAATAGTAAGTTGCCAAATATTATGTACTTACTATGTGCCAAGAATTATGCTAAGTGCTTTGTATTTATTCATCCATTCATTTATTCACTCAACAGTGAGCACAAGAAGCTTCTACTATATGCCAGGTACGATTCCAGACCTAGGAGACATAGCAGTGAACAGGACAGATAAACTCCTTATTCTCAGGGAACCTATATTCTAGCAAGAGGGGGTAGATAACAAATAATAACACAAATAAAATAAGACTGTATCCAGTAGTGAAAAGCGCTATGACGAAAATAAAACAAGCTGATCAGAGAGTGACTGATGAGCTACTTTTAGACTTGAGGTTAAAAACGATATAGTGCATTTTGGAGTTGTCTGGCTGCTCAGCATGTGAACTTCCTTCTGTATTTTGGGAATTTCCCATCTGATGAGTCTGGTGGGAAGTAGAGAGCCCTCTCACTATGAAGTGAGAATGGTGGAGACAAGATTCTCTTTCTGAGGCTCTCCTATACTTAGTGTGTGTGCATATGGCCCAGGCTATGTCAACAGACACATGAGCCCCAGACCTTAATTGAGATCTGCTGTCAAAGGATCAGAGGACCATGGAGAGTCTATGCTGGCAGGAAGGGGTGCTATAGTTGCCATTAAGGTCCAGTCAGCTGGTGGTGGTGTAAGCTATGTAAGTGGCAGCAATGACCTCATGGACTGGTTCTGTGAATAATTTTGGCTGTGGGTCCTGGCTGGTAACTAATTTCCCTTGTTCTAGCCCATTCTTCAAGTCTGGCTTCGTGGCCTTCCTTGATATTTTGTTGAATTTCCTTAATATCTTTTCAAGAATCATCTAGAATTGGTTTCTGTTGCTGACAGCTACAAATTCGGTCTGATACAGAGGAGTTCTCTGAGAAGATGACATTTAAGCTGAAATGTGAATGGCAAGAAGTCACAAAGATCTAGCAGGATACAATTCTGAGAAGGGAGACAACCAGTGCTAAGATCAGCTCAAAAGCTTGTATGGTAGATGCTGGTCTTATCTTCACTGAACACACAAGGAGACAGAGTCATAGATATGAAACAATTCCCATGTCACACAGATGACAAACTGGAGACACAGCAGGGACCCAAACCCAAAACCGTATGTACAATCTTAACCACTATGTATACATAAATAAATTACTCCAGACTGCAATTTCCTAGAGTAATGATCACCACAAGAATCCCCAAGTGAAAGTTGCTCAGTCGTGCCTGACTCTTTGCGACCCCATGGACTGTATAGGGGTCATAAATGAATAGGGGTAAATGAATTCTCCAGACCAGAATACTGGAATAGGAAGTCTTTCCCTTCTACAGGGGATCTTCCCAACCCAGGGATCAAACCCACGTCTCCTGCATTGCAGGCAGATTCTTTACCAGCTGAGCCACAAGTGAGCCCAAGAATACTGGAGTGGGTAGCTTATCCCTTCTCCAGCGGATCTTCCCGGTCCAGGAATAGAACTGGGGTCTCCTGAATTGCAGGCAGATTCTTTACCAACTGAGCTATCAGGGAATCCCCAAAAGAGCCAAATAAATTGTTATTACTCATTCACTAACTTTCTTAAAACATAAACTGAATTTTTACCAAGCACCCAGCACTGCGCTAGTCATGAGGGAACAGTGATGATGAAAAGATACAGTACCTATGCTAAGAAGCAAAGAATCAAAGGCAAGGGACTTTAGGGAAATCCCTGGTGGTCCAGCAGTTAGGACTCGGTGTTTTCACTGTCAAGGGCGTGCGTTCAGTCCCTGCTGGGGGAACTAAAATCCCACAAGCCACAAGGAACTCTAGCTGATATTGGTGTGTGGCTTGGAAATACTAAAAGGAACAAGAAGAGTAAAAGCAGAGAAACTAGGTAAGCAAAAATCACTGCTATTCAGGTAAATGGTAAAATGGAAACTGGGATTTAAAACAGTATCAGACTGGTAGGCAGAGGTTTAAGACTCAAAATGTCAAATTTAACACAACTACTGCTCAGGTGGTATTTTGGTAAACAGTTCCATTCCCATCCTGAGAAGAAATGATAGCACACTGGCAGATAGCTCATTTTGTAACACAGCCCACCCTCTCCTCTCTTAAGGAAACAGTGCCTCTTCACAAACTTTTAGAGGCAGACAAGCATAACTGGAAACACTTCTAAGTAGAGATCATTTAAAAGGCTCACCTCAGGAGAGAAATACACTCAAATGTACAAAGGGCATAACTAGTTTCATACTTCTCAAATACAAATAATCAGAGCAATAAATAAAAGTTAAATGAATATGAGATTCAATCATGGTCAAATTTTAAAAGCATTATTTTAAGGAAAGTTCAGAAATAGTCAATTCTACAAGAGTAAAGAACTCATAGACATGAAATGATATGAATGAAATATTGAAATTGGCAAAAGGAAGTTACATATATGTGTGTGTGTGTGTGATTAAACACTAGAAAAGTGTTTAATTCAAGAGAATTTCTATCTCTGATGCAGTATGCAAATTACAAAATATTCAGTTCTGTTGAGGGGTAAAAAGACCAAACTAAGTGACTTCAAGAATCCATAAAATAACAATTTCAGTGTCTACTTTGCCAGGTACTGTGCGAGACTAAGAGCTCACAATGTAGTCATAGTTACTTGAGAATCAAAGGCACCCAGGCCATAATCAGAGCTCCAAAGAGAGACTGAAGAAGGCTAACTTTAACTTAGTCAAATGATCAAAATGAATAGCTAGGACAGTAAATTCAGAAGGAACAACATGGAATAATAAATTAAATCTTATTTATACTCATTTATTAACACATCTAAACATGTAACAGTAGAGCTAGGCAGACTCCTGGGAAATCACTAATGAAGAATGAAGAGTTTAACAGTCGACACGCAACTTTTTTTTTGGCTGCACCACACAGCTAGTGGGAATTTAGCTTCCCAACCAGGGACTGAACTGAGGCCATCACAGTGAAAGGGCTGAGTTCTAACCACCAGGGAACTCCCAGACAACAAGAAACTTTTAATGTATCTTCTTCATCCTAAGGATAGCACAGTTAACAGATGAACTCTGATTTTCACACTTAAAGCTCTCATAACATTGAGGGTTAATTTGCTGGCAGAACATGAAAGTTCAAGAAAACGTTCTCCAGCTAGAATACAAAGATTTAGGAATGGGATTTACTTGTAATTTAAGATACTACAGGCAAACTCCAGCTGATAGTCAATGGAAGAGAGGAAGAAGGAAGCTAGTTTTTGTGAATCAGGAATATGAGAAATATAGAAATACCTAAGGCACAGAGGAAAACATATGACTTAATGTTATAAAGAAAACATGAGCTGCTATGTAGATGTTGTATCTTCCAAAGGGTATTCTGTTCCTGGAGCTCTAAAACACCTAGAACTTAACACCATCACTTCCACAGACTTCTAACTTAGGCTACTGGGAAACTTTCTTCAAAGGGCCTATATCTGTTACAGTTAAAGGAAGCTAATAAACTCAGTTTGGAGGACTTAAACTCATACTTCATAATGCAAGTGTTAGTCACTCAGTCGTGTCCAACTGTGCAAGCCGATGGACTGTAGCCTGCCAGGCTCCTCTGTCCATGCGATTCTCCAGGCAAGAATATTGGAGTGGGCTACCATTTCCTTCTCCAGGGTTATAATGCAAAGGGTACCAGTAGTATAACAGCTTAAGGTTAACAAGCCCTAGAACAAAGTACACCTGGAGAAGATTACTCATCTGGAACCAAGGATTAAATGGTAATATGTGTGCCATAGTCCTTGTTTGGGCTCTGGTTAATGTAGCAGAAAGAGAAGCAGACTTAAAATACGTAGGCACTTGGGCCTGAATTTCAGCCTCTGGTTGGGCAAGTTACTTAATCTTTCCAAGTTTCAATTTGCTCACCTGTAAAAGAGGGATGTTAACCTCCTTCAATGGATCATTGTGAGGAATAAATGATGAAGTATGTATAAAAGTGCAAAATATATACATGGATCATGCTGCTGCTGCTGCTGCTAAGTCGCTTCAGTCATGTCCAACTCTGTGCGACCCCATAGACGGAAGCTCACCAGGCTCCCCCGTCCCTGGGATTCTCCAGGCAAGAACACTGGAGTGGGTTGCCATTTCCTTCTCCAATACCTGGATCATAGTAAGGGCTTAATAAATGGTTAATTGAAGGCTTAGTTGGACACGACTGAAGTGACTTAGCAGCAGCAGCAGCAGCAGTAGTGAAGTGAAAGTTGCTCAGCTGTGTCTGACTCTTTGCGACCCCATGGACATTCTTCAGGCTAGAATACTGGAGTGGGTAGCTGTTCCCTTCTCCAGGGGATCTTCCCAAGCCAGGGATCAAACCCAGGTCTCCCACATTGCAGGCAGATTCTTTACCAGCTGAGCCACAAGGGAAGCCCAAGAATACTGGAGTGGGTAGCCTATCCCTTCTCCAGGGGATCTTCCCCACCCAGGAATCGAACTGGGCTCTCCTGCATTGCAGGCAGATTCTTTACCAACTGAGCTATGGGGAATATATGATAGCCAAACCTAAATTCTAAGACCAGATAACTCCTGTTATCTATGCTCAGTGGCATGGTTACAACATTTCTTCCACATTTCCTTACCTACCAGAGAGACAAAGCTGACATTGAGGATTCCATTGTGTGTGGTATGGTGGGGCATAGAGAACAGGATGTCTTTATCACCTCTGCTAGCTTTGAAATACAAGATCAGGAGGGAAAAAATGACTTTGTTTAAAACAAAGAAATTCTATACAAAACTTGTGTAAGAATGCATATAGTAACATTATTCACTATAGCTAAAAGATAGAAACAACCAAAATGTCCATCAGCTGATGAATGGATAAACAAAATGTGGCTTATTCGTACAACGGAATGTTATTTGCTCATAAAAAGGAATGAAGTATTGATTCATGCTGTAACATGGATGAAAACTTGAAGACATTATGCTAAGGGAAAGAAGCCAGTCCCAAAATGCTACATATTGTGTGAATTCATTTATGTGAAATCTCAAGAAAAAGCTACAGAGACGGAAAGTAGATTAGTGGTTGTCTAGGGTTGAGAGAGAAGATGGGGTGATTGGGGGTGGGCAGTGATAGCTAAAGGGTATGGTTTTCTTTTGGGGGGGGTGACGAAAATGTTCCAGAATTAGAGGGTTATACAACTGTGACTATATAAAAAAGTGGGTTTTATGGTAAGTAAATTATATCTCAGCTGTAAAGGAGGAAAAGTCCCCAAACCCTTTCTTCGGTTCTCTACCTCAAAATCACAATTTAAGAAAATTTAGTTCTCCCCTTTCCTTCATTTGTCTCCTAACTTGAATAGCAGTTACTTACGTGGCTTCTTTTCCTTAACAGACTAAAAACATCCTGAGGGCCAACTCTATCTATCTGATTCATCTACTGACCCTTCCTGGGTCTCCCAAGGAGTGATGTGAGCCTAGCAGGTACCAATATATTAAAACTTGCTGAATGAACAACAGCTTGACTGCCTTGCATACAAACAGTGTTTTATACCTACCGCAATCCTCTGTCCATGCTTTTATTTGAACTTCACAATAATCTTGAGGAGAAGCTGGAAAGTTCCTATGATCCCCTTTTAACAAGGGGGAACTGAAGCCCACTGCTATGCGGTACTGAGGGAGAGGCACTGAACTGGGGTTAGGGTCTTGTGCTCCAGGCCAAGACCTGCCTCTAACTGGCTCTGTGACTCTGTATGGCTTTTCATTCCCTCCGCCTATTTACCCATCTGTAGAATGAGAGGCAGACTGAGATGCACTGCAAAATTCGTTCCAATACCATTATCCCAGGACACACTGCTAGGAAGCAGCAGAGTGGAGGCTGAACCCACATCATCTGTACTCTTTCCTCTGGACTTGCTGCCTCCCACTGCAGGGAGGTGCCTCCAGCTGAGTGACAACTGACCGACCTCCCTGTCAACATCCTGAATTACGCAAAAGATATATGCAAGTTTCCTCTCTATTTGCAATGGTTTTCCTACTGGAGCAATCCTATGGGGGTAAAAAATGCACTTCCAATGCATAAAGGTAATTTGAACTAAAATAATAAAAATAAAAAGTTGGCTGTGGAGTCCAATAGACCTCAGGTTCAAATTCCAGTTCTGCCACCTACTTTCTCTGTGACAGTATTTCTAAACCTCAGTTTCCTAATCTATAAAACAGGGATTATAAAGCCCACCTTCACAGAGTGATGAGGAATGGGAGGAAATGCCTGATACCAAGCCTAGCAAATAGTATTTATTGGACATTCGAAGCATTTTACAAGTACTATCTGACAGACCCCTCCTCATAACAGCCCTACGAGACAGGTACTACTATTATTCTCATTTTATAGATGAGGGACTGAGGCATGGAGAAGTTAACTTGCCCAAAGTTACAGTAATTAAATGAAGAGTCAGACTAGATAGTTCATCTCCAGAACCCAGGCTGTTGACCACTAAAAAAGAATTACTACTACTATCTTTATTTAGACCACATCCAAGCACTCTTTGCCAAAAGACACTCTGTCTCTTATTTCTTAGGGTTAGGCTAAGCATCAAAATCACCTTGACCCTGCTGGTCTCAAACACAAACTTAAAGTTTGCATTTCAGGGTCATAGACTAAGCTGGCACAAGAACGTCTGAGAAAGCTGTGGATGGCAGGACAAGCCCATCAGCCAAGCACCATTGGGAAAGCTCTTTGCCATCTCTGAGGCTCCTGGCTTAAATGATTCCGTACGGGGTTGACTGAAGCATTCTCTGGGAAGGGCCATCCTAAGAAATGCTCCACTTTGTGGGTGCTCTGGATGAAAACTCACCTTGATGTCTTCTCTGTCTGTAGAGTTCTCTATCGCCATCTGAGTTTTGTAAAAGATTTTCCTGTTCTCAGACTTTGCTTTTCAGTGACCATACTAATTTATCTGCAGTGTCACAGGGCCACAGTCATCTTAAGGTAGTGGAAGGGAACAGAAACAGAAATGGGAGAATATTCTGATAACATTATCCTTTCTCATTGAATTCAAGAGCATCTGGTCTTGCATTTCACCTAAATCCTGCCGCAACTCAACATACCTTTCATAGGGAAGACCTTTAAGTTTCACCCTCTAATTTCACTCCTAGTAGAAAGGTCAAGGAAAACTAAGTCAATCAATTTGGAAATGTTTCCTTTTTGATTCAGTTGCAGTTGTGTTACATCCAGATGTCCAGCTCAAGAGGGAACCGGAAGAGCCACTGGCACCCAAACACTCAGGCCTCAACTGATGAAGCTCCCTGACCAGAAACGCCTGACTCCCATTTTGAGAAAGGCTCTCTAAAAGGTTCAAGAATAAGCACAGCTTTATGCTTTCCGAAAATAAAATCTGGAGGTTATGAACAAGGACATAATTTTACCAAGGTCCTGATCCTAACACTGCCTCCAAAGAGCTTGTAGATAGCTACCTGGGCAAGGACAGATCCTCCTCTGCCCCATTCCCCAAGAAAATGGGGTTAATACCTCCCCAGATGGCTACAGGGAGGATTAAGGGTTATTATTCTTTGCATCCAGCCCTGTCACAGCTCTAGCAGTTATGACCTTGTCATTCTAAAATAAGACATTAAATATAAAGATGCAGCAGTGATCCCTGAAGCTGACTATAACAGGGTGAGAATTTCCATTCCACACAGCCTCCAACACTGCCTCCTATACCTCAACCTGTTGGCTGAATCCTCCTCTTATTCAGGCCTCAAGTTTTTAAGGTATTAGTCACTAATGCCACAAAGCCCTTTGTGGAGTCAGCAGCTATTACTAATAGCACCAAGAATGAACCCCAGAACTACTCTCAGGGTTTCCAACAGGCCTGAATTCACCCTGAAGAAACCAAAGTCCCTTCACCTCCAAACCCAGGCCCTTGATGGGCAACAGATGAGATCTAATGAAAAGCAAATATGACATTAGTGAGTCCTCACAAACCCACTTTAGAGTAAGTGGGCATTTCACAGATCAGAAAAGCATAGCTCTGAGAGAACATGTGATTTACTCCAGGACATGCATCTAAGAAGGCGCACACATAGGATCAAGTATCAGCCCTACTATTACTCCCTGTGTAACCTCCAGCATATCTGTCAACTTTCTGGATCCTCAGTTTCCTCATCTGTAGAGTGGGAATAACAATAATACTTATCACTAGGACTAAATGAAATCTTGGAAGAAAAGTGTCCAGCAAGTACCAGGCACAAAACATTCAATACATATTAGTCTTTTATGGATCACAACAATAGGAATTTTATATAATTTTCACATATTAACAGTTTAAAATACTAAAAAAAAACTTGTCCAATTAACTACATAAGTATGAACTCCTCTACCATATCATTGATAAAAAGTGGCAAAGCCTCTGCTTGAATACTTCCAATGATGGCTAACTCACTCCTTCACAAGGCAGCCCATTTTGTTTTTAGAAAACCAAATTCTCTCCTGTCATGCCAATATCTACCCTCTTGGGATTTTCATCCTCTGATCCCAGCGTTGCATTCCAGAATCACACAGAGAAAAGTCCAGTTCCCTTTCCAAGGACAGTTCTTCAAGTATATGTCCCCCAGGCTCTTAACTCTGGTTCCTTAGCTCCTGATCAAGTGTCACTGACCCCGAGGAGACAGAACTAGGTCTGAATTCTGATCCTTTCACTTACTAGTTGTGTGTCCTTAAGCAAGTTATTTTACCTCTCTGAATCAGTATCTTCATATGTATACCAGGAAAAATGATTTTCACCTCACTGGGTAGTCATAAAGGTTAAATTAGATAAAGTAAGAACACTACTGAGCATAGAGTCTGACATATACCAGGCCCTCAATAAATGTCAGTCACTTTTTAGGATGTATTCCAATTAGCAAATATCCCTCACAGTAAATGAGCCAGAATTAAATGTAACACAAGGGACTGGTTTCTGATGGGAACTATCAAGGCTTGGGTTTTTGAAGAGCTTTCTTATTATACAGCTGAGAAGAAAGCACAGCCCAAGAGTTATATGGGTTTGGCAGCTCAAAGATGTGGTGGAGAATCTGGAAAGGTGACAATGAAAGAAGAAAGGAAACAGAAAGGATCATTAAACCAGTCGCCCAAAAGAAAAGGTAAGTATCACCACAGTACGTGTTGTCTATGACTCCCTCTCTGAGACCCAGGACTGCACATGCAGGCTATTTTCCTTAATTCAAAAAGGAGAGAAGAAAAATAATTAAAGAATAATTAAAGTCACAGCTCTGGATCGTCCCAGCAGTTAGCCTCTCCAAAGCTACAGATGTTTAGCAGGGGGCTTCTTTAGTTGTAACCTGCCAGATTCTGAAGCCCAGGTGTGTGAAAATATCCTTCACACGATGTCTCATGAGTTCTTTCCAGCTAGGAAAGCTGTTTGACAACTTTAAAACTCAAAACTGGCAAATCGTCAATGACATCATCACCACAAGCATTACACATATTCTTTCCTTCAGTGACCCCAAGGGAAGGAGTCCCAGGCACAAATATGAATTGCTGTTCGGTTATTCCTCAAAGTTGACCCAAAGCACTGCTTCTACAAACAGGGATGTGACTTGAACATAAGTGCCCCCAAACAGATTAAAAGAGGGAAGGATCGCTGGACTCCAGAACGAAGCAGTGTGATCACAAACTATGGCAGAAAAGGTTGTTTTCCCACCTACCAATGAAACACAACAGCTTGCAATGAAGAAATTCATTGTCAGTCTTAAGACTCTGCCCAAAGAAGCCCTTCTAGTTATTCCTTGGCATGTGATAGAGGATCTAGTTATTACTATACTCAACAGCCAACAACCTCTTTAAAAACAGAAGAATTACCAAGAAGACGCCAGAATTCAAACCAAAATAGCCTTAAGTAGTTCCTTCAACTTAGGAACCAAGACTAGCCACTCAAGAAGCTGCAAGGTACAGAAAAGTTTAGTGAGGCCACTGGACATACCTGTGCCCTAGGTGGGGATTTCATAATGCCTTTGAGTCAGGAGGTGACCTCAGAATAGTCTTCTCAAAACTGTTTCAGGCTTTATTAAAAGTGATGACTTAACTGCCACTTTGTCCTGATCACCTACCCATCTTCAGAAAGAATGGGGAAGCTACAGCCACCCTACCAGGCTTTTAAACTCACTAACTTGAGAAGAAAACTTTAAGTTGCTCTACCAGTTAAAGAAAGTCATAGAAGAAAAGGCCTTTGGGCAAAACAGTCAAATTAGGTTGTTAGACATGAGTCGTTAAGTCCCGATATCTCTCTTCTAGAGACCCCGGTAGCACACCTGCAGAGGAGAGCCAGAGGGCACTGGGCAAATTCAACCTGGCTGGCAAGGGGGCGTCTCTGCAGCTTTCAGCGACGAGAATTGGAACCTGCTGGGTCGCAGTCTCTCTCTTACTCCACACTTCCTATTTGCCCTTTGAAGTGGGTACTGAATAGCCAGTTCCCAAGTAAAGGCCCTTTTGTACGGGCGCTACAGTCGCCTGGTGGAAACACCTCGGCAGAGTTTAGTTTGCTGCCAGGATGGGCCACTGAAGCCATCTGCGGCTGCCAGAAGCCTGGACTGGACACGGGGACGGAGAGAGAGAGAGAGAGAGAGAGAAAAACTAAGAGAGAGCAGGAGGTCAGATCAACGTTGCCCTCTCGGCACTTCACCTGCCCCCTTCTTCCTGAGACCCGGGCCGTATCAGATGTCAAACAAAAACTCCGCAAAGTCCCGTGATGGGACGACTTCCACCTCTCCCTCTGCTGAGGCTCCTTGAACTCCCAGAGGCTTCCCCCTCAACGTCCCAGCCAGCCCTCCGTCCCCACCACGACCCCGGCCCACTCTGCCCTCAGCCCCGGCGAGGCCTGCCCCTTCTTGGGACACCCCGGGCCCCCCCTCCCCGAGGCGGACGGGCTCAGGTCCCCGGGCCGGCAGGGCTGGGGCCGGCCCAGAGCAGAGGCGGCCCGTGCGCCCAAGGCTGCGGAGCCGGTCCTCGCCTGGGCGCCCGCGAAGAGCAGGGGGCGGCGGCTACCCGTACCTGTCAGGCCTCTTCCTAGGACCGGTGGCGGCGCAACTTCAGGAGCCCATGTCCGTCCGGGGGGCCCGGCCCCTCTCCCCGGAGGGGGGGCGCGGATCCCGGGGAGGGGGCTGGGGGACCCGGGCTGCTCTAGCCCCTTCCCATGCTCCCCGCCCGGCGCCTGGCCGGGGCCGGACAGCGCCTCCGCCCGCCCCTGCGCACCGCCTCACACCCGCGCTCACACACACACTCACACTCCCTCGCGCGCTCTCACACACGCACTCCCCTCCCTCCTCCTGCTCTGTTTATCTCCTCCAGCTGTCTGGGGACCCAGGAGAAGCCCAGCACCGCGCCTGCGCCACGCAGTCTCCGCCCCCGCCCCGCGCCTCACAGCCAGCGGCTACGCTACGGAGACAGCGCCCGGCAGTTTCCAGAATGGCGATCAGGCCCCCCCCCCCCCCCCCTCCACTCCCCGCGCCCGGTCAACGTCTGCTGCCGGCGGCGCCCACTAACCTGCTAGTAGGGGAGCCCCGCACAGCCGCGGCCAATCCGCTTCGCCGCTCGCCAGACCGGCAGCCAGTGGGCGGGCGGAAAAGCTGGGCTAGGCCCTGGGGCATCCTGGGAGTCGTAGTTTTTCTCCGTCGAAGAACTCCCGCAGCGCGGGCTCACCCCGCCAGTTGCCATTAGTTACCCGGACGCGCCTTCTATCCTATATCCACGTAAAATGCTCCCTGCTGTCACTTTTCGGACACTCCCGTCACCCACTGCCCCCAGAGGCCGACACAGTCTCGCAAGAGCCTTGTCAAGACTTCCTCAGAGCCCCTTAATTGCGGGACCCGTCAAGGCTAGGGCCCCAGGTCCTCCCCAAGAGCCAAGTCTGGGCTCACTCCATCCTATTCTTGGGGGCTGCTGCAGCGGCACATTCCTCACCGTTGTCTTCCCGCCTGAAGGAGGAGGATAAAAGGTAATCAGCCTACACCGGGTGGCCTGGAGGGGAGCCAGCCATACACACACTATTGGAAACCCTCAGTCTGTTGGGAGAGACATGCATCTGAGATCGGTGGAAGTACTGCTGTTCCCACCTCTGAGAGGCGGTTCCATCCTTGTGGAGTCCCAAGTCTGACGGAGGAGTCACTTCCTCTCTAAGGAAGCTCCCAAGGTCACAAGGGAGTCATTTTGCCTAATTTCTGAAGGTAGAGACCGGGCCCCACCCATGAGGAGCCTCCAGTAAGAAAAAGAAGACAAGGTTATCTTCCAAGAAAGGAAACTTATCGCTCACCCATAGGGTGCCCTCTGTCAGAAAATAACAATAATGTGCTTTTGCTGAGTATTTGCTTACTATGTCACCACTGTACTGAGTACAGTTCCTTGAAAAGGGAAAGTCGCACAGTTGTGTCCAACTCTTTGGGATCCCAAGGACTGTGGCCCACCAGGTCCTCCGTCCATGGAATTCCTCAGACAAGAGTACTGGAGTGGGTTGCCATTTCCTTCTCCAGGGGATCTTCCTGACCCAGGGATAGAACCTCGGTCTCCTGTAAAAAATTGCAGGGGATTCTTTACCAATTGAGCTACTAAGGAAGATGCTATTCCTTTTATAGCTACTATTACTGTATCTGTTTTGCAGTAGAGAAAACTGAGGCATAAAAAAGTTAAAAGCAATTTGGCCAGGGTCACATGGATGATAAGGAACCAAGCGAGAGTCTGAACTTTTGAACAGTACCTGTCCCTCCAGTAAGAACCAGGCAGCACTTGTCCTCAGGAAGAACTGTATATAGGTATTTAGCATTTATAGTGTTTGCCCCGTGTTTACATGAATCATGAACTCCCTGATGTTCAAGCTGGTTTTAGAAAAGGCAGAGGAACCAGAGATCAAATTGCCAACATCCGCTGGATCATGGAAAAAGCAAGAGAGTTCCAGAAGAACATCTATTTCTGCTTTATTGACTATGCCAAAGCCTTTGACTGTGTGGATCACAATAAACTGTGGAACATTCTGAAAGAGATGGGAATACCAGACCACCTGACCTGCCTCTTGAGAAATCTGTATGCAGGTCAGGAAGCAACAGTTAGAACTGGACATGGAACAACAGACTGGTTCCAAATAGGAAAAGGAGTCTGTCAAGGCTGTATATTGTCACCCTGCTTATTTAACTTATATGCAGAGCACATCATGAGAAACGCTGGGCTGGAAGAAACACAAGCGGGAATCAAGATTACCGGGAGAAATATCAATAACCTCAGATATGCAGATGACACCACCCTTATGGCAGAAAGTGAAGAGGAGCTAAAAAGCCTCTTGATGAAAGTGAAAGAGGAGAGTGAAAAAGTTGGCTTAAAGCTCAACAATCAGAGAACGAAGATCACGGCATCTGGTCCCATCACTTCATGGGAAATAGATGGGGAAACAGTAGAAACAGTGTCAGACTTTATTTTTTTGGGCTCCAAAATCACTGCAGATGGTGACTGCAGCCATGAAATTAAAAGACGCTTACTCCTTGGAAGAAAAGTTATGACCAACCTAGATAGTATATTCAAAAGCAGAGACATTACTTTGCTGACTAAGGTCTGTCTAGTCAAGGCTATGATTTTTCCTGTGGTCATGTATGGATGTGAGAGTTGGACTGTGAAGAAGGCTGAGCGCCCAAGAATTGATGCTTTTGAACTGTGGTGTTGGAGAAGACTCTTGAGAGTCCCTTGGACTGCAAGGAGATCCAACCGTCCATTCTGAAGGAGATCAGCCCTGGGATTTCTTTGGAAGGAATGATGCTAAAGCTGAAGCTCCAGTACTTTGGCCACCTCATGCGAAGATTTGACTCATTGGAAAAGACCCTGATGCTGGGAGGGATTGGGAGCAGGAGGAAAAGGGGACGACCGAGGATGAGATGGCTGGATGGCATCATGGACTCGATGGACGTGGGTCTGAGTAAACTCCAGGAGATGGTGATGGACAGGGAGGCCTGGCGTGCTGCGATTCATGGGATCGCAAAGAGTTGGACACGACTGAGCGACTGAACTGAACTATTACTCCATGAGTCGCTTGTTTTGACCTGTTTCTGCTCATATCAAGAGCTGAGTTAGTCTGTGAGCTCCCTAAGTGCAATTTCTCCCCATTTGGAGGTGTTAAAGGCTACCTTTGTCAATTCAGCTTTGTGCAATGCTTTTATCCTAAAAATGTTGTGGATCATTCCTCCCGATCTCTTACAGACAGATGTTTCACCAAATTTAAAAAAGTATAGGGGACTTCCCTGGCAGTCCAGTGGTTAAGACTCTGTGCTTCCAATGCAAGGGGCACAGGTTCAGTCCCTGGTTGGGAACTAAGTTCCTGCATGCTGGATGGTGTGACCAAGATAATATAAAAATAAGTAAATACTTTAAATAAAAAAGTATAAACTTCGAGACTGGGAGAAAGCTTTGAGATCATCTATGTATAGCTCCAGGCTGTACATAGGCTGAAGGTGCAGGCTGAAACACTGGGTCAATTCAAATGAATAATAGCTAACATTTATTGAACATTTACCATGGGAGATAAGTACTTATCAGTGAATTAAGCAATACTGTCATGACTCATATAGCTAGTTGGAATTAAGACCCAGCTTATTTGAGTCCAGAACCCCCATTTTAAACCCTGTTCTATGCTGGCAATATCAGAGGATCTTAGAAATACTGATAGAGAAGTATGGTTGATGCTTCTGTGACTCTTAGCACAGTATTTTGCAGAGAGCAGACATTCAGTAAATATTGTTGTCAGTTGTTTTGTTGATAGGGAGTGGATGATAGAAGAATATTAATAGCTACATCTATTATTTATTATTTTCTATCAGGAGCTCACTTGTTCTCTCATGCACTCTTTTTCTTTTCTACATCTATGAAAGTATGTGTATATATGACAAGTTTATATATTGCACATGTATACATATATACATACACGTATCCATGTCCACATATACATGTGTACACATTTATAGATACATGTATACGCACACATATACACATACATAGGTACATGTATCTTTGTATACACACATGTATACACTCACACACACCCTAACTCATCTGATCTTCACAACAGCATTATGAGGTAAGTATTATTCTTACTCTCATTTTACATAGAAGAAACAGAGACTCACAGGGGAGTTCAGTTCAGAGGATACCCCTCCCAGCCATAGATGTTTCCAGATCAGTTTAAGAGAGAACTTTCTAACCACTAGAGTTGGGCTACTTTGGGAGGTTTGGAGCTCTCTGTCTTTGGTAGTATTCATGTATAGGATATATTATAGAGTCAGCTGTCCAGGATACTCTAGAAAGAATTACTTTATTGTATGCTGCTGTTGCTGCTGCGAAGTTGCTTCAGTCGTGTCTGACTCTGTGCGACCCCATAGACGGCAGCCTACCAGGCTCCTCCATCCATGAGATTTTCCAGGCAAGAATACTGGCGTGGGTTGCCATTGCCTTCTCTGACTTTATTGTATAGATTTTTAATTATAGTACCAATTCTCATATTTTCTGATTTGACTTTTGGAAGTAGACAAAGATTACTCAAATATGGCTTGTAGTAGTGAATGCAGCGATGATGCCCCAGCTATCAGCTCTATAGAGGTAGTCACTGACACCACTATTTTCATGTCCTGATTCGACTCTGGGACAAAAGGGGATATAGTCAACATGAAATTAAAGATGCTCATTAAAGCATTAAAGATGTTCATATTTTACAACCCAGCAATGCAACTTCTGATATTTTTTTTACAAATTTAAAAAGAACACACCTTTTCCCCCCGCAACTTGAGACATGTTGGATCTGACCAGGGATTGAACCTGCATCCCCTGCCCTGGAAACAACGGGGTCTTAACCCCTGGTGACTGTGCGTTTACTTGCACTGGCTCTTTGCAACCCTACAGACTGTGCCCACCAGGCTCCTCTGTCTGTAGGATTTTCCAGACAAGAATACTTGAGTGGCTTGCCATTGCCTCTTCCAGGGAATCTTTCAGACCCAGGGGTCAAACCTGTGTCTCCAGCATTGCAGGTGGACTCTCTACTGCTGAGCCATCAAGGGCTTCCCAGGTGTGTCAGTGGTAAAGAATCTGCCTGCCAATGCAGGATAAGCAAGTTCAATCCCTGATTGTGAAGTACTACACAACCAATTCAATGATTCCCATGCTAACAAGATAGAGAAATCTTAAAAGCATAATAGTGGAAAAAAGGAAGTTGAAAAAGATCCATTCAGTGTGATATTGATGTAAAATGTAACACAAAAATACCACATGTTATAGATGCTTACATATGTACAAAAAGTTAAATGGGAAAAACACGTAGCAGTTTGGGGAAAGTGGTTACCTCTGAGGAAAAGGAAGAAAACCGAGATGAACAATGGGGTTTGGTTATGCATGCCATGTCATTTCAGTCATGTCCAACTCTTTGTGATCCTATGGATTATAGCCTGCCAGTCTCCTCTGTCCATGGGATTCTCTAGGCAAGAATATTTCAGTGGGTTGCCATTCCCTCCATCCTTCAGGAGCTCAGGGGATCAAACCTGAGTCTCTTATGCCTCCTGTATTGGCAGGTGGGTTGTTTACCACTATTGTTACCTGGGAAGCTGGGTTTTGGCTATAGTGCTAACTTATTTCTTAAAAAAAGAGGTCAATAGCAAACATAGCAAAATATTAAACATCACTTTTATCTTAGTGGTTATATTATTATCTATATTTTCTGAATGTTTGAAATAGTTTGTAATTGAATATTTTTTAAAAAAATGTACTCCCCATCAGGGGCTTCCCTGGTGGCTCAGCGGTAAAAAATCTGCCTGCAATGCAGGAGACCCAGGTTCGATCCTTGGGTCAGGAAGATCCCCTGAATAAGGAAATGGCAACCCACTCCAGTATTCTTGCCTGGAGAATTTCATAGACAGAGGAGCCTGGGGGCTACAGTTCATGGGATCACAAAGAGTTGGACGTAACTGAGCGACTAACATACTCCTAGTATTTTCTTTAGGACTTGTGGTTGCAAAGCCTTTGGGAGTGCCCTCTAGGTTGCTGTGAGAAAATTTCAGACCCACTGATTTCGGTTAGTCCTTTCATTTTATGGAAGAGAAAACTGTAATCTAAAACAGTCTGGTGATTTGCCTAAAGTCACAGACCCTCAAGGGCCCAAACTGTCCACTCCAGTCCAACTGGTCCATCAAGAGTATCCCAAGTCATCTTGAGGACCCTGCACCTTTGTTCAAGTTATTCACTCCACTTGGAAGCTTCTTCCTGCTCCCATTTATCTTACTGATCTTCTGTTCCTTCTCTAAAATCCTGCTCAGCGAAACTAAGAAAGAATTGGCCAATCTCATGCCCCAGACTTGGGTCTGAATCTTAGAGTCAATCGAGCCCTAATCTGCTTTCCTGCTTGGCAGCCTCAGCTTTCTGCTCAGCCCTTCCCAGGTGAGCAATTCTTCCTCTCACGGGGCAGCACATTTCCTTGTTAGCATTATTCTGATCACTAGAAAGTTCTTTGTAATGAAGTTCTTACTTCCACTTATTTGTCTCAACTCTATTCTCTGTGGCAACATAGATTTTGTGTATTAAGTGAGGTGATATTTACATAAACTGTAAAGTCTTGTGTCAATTTGATTAGGAGTGATAGTCAAAATGATCCCTTTTTCTCTTAAAAAACCTTTAGGGATTTCCCTGGTGGTCCAATGACTAAGGCGCCTGATTCCAATGCAGGGGCCCTGGGTTTGATCCCTGATCTGGGAATTAGGTCCCACACACCACAACTCTAAAGGTCCCATGTGCCTCAGTGAAGATCAAAGATCTCGTGAGCAGCACTAAGAACTGGTCCAGGCAATTAAATATTTTTTAAAAAAGCTTTAGATAATGAATATGACTTTCATGTCCCCACTGAGTCTTCTTTTTCCTAAATGAATTATCTTCTTCTTTTTTTTTAATCCAGCCAAAGAAGGGACAGAGATCACTACTGATGGGAACGTTCAAGAGACTATCTCAAAGAATTCTATGGTAGGAATTCCCTGATGGCCCAGTGATTAGGACTCCATGATTTTAGTGCTGAGGGCCTGTGCAAGCTGAGTGGCACAATGAAAAAAAAAAAAAAATCCTAGATCATTTTCAAAAGAAGCATTCCAGAAATGTCTACCCAAAGATGGCCCCACTAGAATCGTTGGCAGATTAACTGAGACTGTTAGAAGATTAATTGAGATGGTTTTCAGTGGCAAATAATAAATAACCTGACCAGCAGTGGCTTTAACACTTGAGATTGTTTTCACGCCTAACAAGAAGTCCTGAGGTAGGTGATGGTTGTAATTAGTCCAACTGTTCAACATAATTTTTTTCTATTTTTTCTGCTCCAACACTCAGTTTTAATTTTTCAGTGTAATAAAATGGCTGCTGGAGCACCAAGCATATCTATGTTCAAGGCAAGAAGAATAGGGGAAAAGGAAACAGCTAGCTATCTTTTATTAGAAAGCAAAAGTTTTTTAGAAGCCCCCAACAGATTTCTGCTTATATCTCACTTGTTGAAATTATGTCTTAGAACTACCTACAAGGTAGGTTTGGATAAGTCCAGAAAGCAATTATTTAGCATCCCAAGAGGAGGCAAAGGAACAGAGATTAATAAATGGATTTGGGGGCTACCCACTCCAGTGTTCTTGCCTGGAGAACCCCAGAGGTGGGGGAGCCTGGTGGGCTGCTGTCTACGGGGTCGCACAGAATCGGACACGACTGCAGTGACTTAGCAGCAGCAGCAGCAGCCAGGAGTATCCGCTGTAGAATCTTTCAAGGTGATAGATTTGGGCAGAACTCAGAGTCCAGGAGACAAGCCCAGTTCTGTAGTAGACTCTCGGTGGTATCAGAATTCCTGGTATCAATCAAAATTAGGTCAATGGCTCTTGCTAATCAAACTCACGAAAGATAGATCAAAGAGAATTCCGGTGTTTTCAGGGCTTCCCTGGTGGTCCAGGGGTTAAGAATCCACCTGCCAACGCAGGAGACCTGGGTTTGATCCTGCATCCTGGAAGATTCCACATGCCGCAGAGCAACTAAGCCCATGTGCCCCAACTACTAAGTCTGTGCTCCAGAGCATGGGAGCCACAACTGTTGAGCCCAAGTGCTGCAACTATTGAAGCCTGAGAGCCCCAGAGCCTGTGCTCTGCGACAAGAGAAGCCACCACAATGAGAGGCCTGTACAGCACCACTAAAGAGTAGCCCCTAATCTCCGCGACTAGAGGAAAGCCTGAGCAGCAATGAAGACCCAGTACAACCCAGAATAAATAAATAAAGATCTGCTTGCCAATGCAGGGGACACAGGTTTGATCCTTATGCCTCGAGGCAACGAAGCCCAGGCTCCACAACTGCTGAGTGCGTGCTCTAGGGCCTGCAAGCCTCAACTACGGAAGCCTGCACACCTAGAGTCCATGCTCTGGAACAAGAGAAGCCGCCTCAATGAGAAGCCCTCGAACCACAGCTAGAGAAAGCCCTTGAACAGCAATGAAGACCCAGCACAGCCAAAACTAAAGTTTTTTAAAAAGGTGGGGAACTTCCCTGGTGGTCTAGTGTCTAAGACTCTGCCCAATGCGGGGGCCTGGGTTTGATCCCTGGTCAGGGAATTAGATCTCGAATGTTACAAATAAGACCTGGTGCAGCTAAATAAATACTAAAAAAAAAAAAAGAATTCCAATGTTTTCATATGTAATGAGAAGTAGTTGTTAACCTTGCAGACATAGAACCCAGAAATAGATCTTCACAAATATAGTTAACTGGCCATTGACAAAGGAGTAAAGATTATTCAGTGGAGTAAAAGTAATCTTTTCAATAAATACTTCTTGAATTATTGGACATACAAAAAAAATAGAGAAATAGATACTGCTCTTACATCTTTCATAAATATTAACTTATAATGGAAATATTAACTTAAGTGTGAAACTATAAAACTTCTAGAAAATAAAAAAAGAGAAAAGTTAAATGGCCCTGAGTTGGGTGATGAATTTTCAAGTTCATGCAAGAAAAAACTGGTAACCCAGACTTCATTAAAATTAAAACCATCTGCTCTACAAAAGACACTTAAGAGGTTAAAAAGATAAGCCACAGACTGGGGGGAAATATTTGCAAAAACACCTGTCATGTAATGGACTTGTATTCAAAGCATACGAAGATCTCTTAAAAGTCAACAATAAGAAAACAACCCAATTTAAAAATGGACAAAGTTCTGGCTATCTCACCAAAGAAGATACATAGGTATCAAATAAGCATATGAAAAGATGCTCAACATCAGATGCCATTTGATAAATGCAAGTTACCTATTAGAATGGTTAAAATAAAAAAAAAAAAAAACTAACAATACCAAATGCTGGTAAGGATGTGGATGGAGCAACAGTAAATTTCATTCATTGTTGATGGGAATATAAAATGGCACAGCCACTTTGGAAGACAGTCTGGTGGCTTCCTACAAAGCCAAACTGAGTCTTGCATGCATGTGTGCTAAGTTCAGTCGTGTCCTACTCTTTGCGACCCTATGTAGTCTGCCAGACTCCTCTGTTCATGGGGTTCTCTAGGCAAGAACACTAGAGTGGGTGGCTATGCCCTCCTCCGGGGGATCTTTCTGAGCCAAGGATCAAACCAGTGTCTCTTAAGTCCCTGGCATTGGCAGATGGGTTCTTTACCACTAGTGCCATCTGGGAAGCCCTAGACTTAGTCTCACCACCTAGTTATTCACCCAAATGGGCTTCCCTGGTGGCTCAGATGGTAAACAATCTGCCCGCAATGCAAGAGACCTGAGTTCGATCCCTGGTTTGGGAAGATCCCCTGGAGAAGGAAATGGTTAACCACTCCAGTATTCTTGCATGGAGAACTCCATGGACAGAGGAACCTGGAGAGCTAGCTACGGGGTTACCAAGAGTCGGACATGACTGAGCAACTAACACACACACATACATTCACCCAGATGAACTGAAAACTTATATCCACACAAAAACTTGCACACAGATATTTAAAGAAATTTAATTCATAATTGCCAAGAGTTGGAAGTAACCAAGATGTCCTTCTAAAGGTGAGTGTATAAAAAGCTGTGGTAAATCCATACAATGGAATAATAATCAGTGATAAAGGAAATGAACTATTAAGTCACAAAAAGACATGAAGGAAACTTAAATGCATACTACTGAGTGAAAGAAGCCAGGCTACTTATATGATTCCAACTATGTGATATGCTAGAAGAGGCAAAACTACAGTAACAGTAAAAAGATCAGTGGTTAGCAGGGGATTTAAAGTGGAAGGAAGAAGGGAGGGAAGAAATAGGATGTTTAGAGCAGTGAAACTATTCTATACGATACTGTAAAAGTGGATATAGGACATTATGTATTTATCAAAATGCCTATTGCTATACAACACACAAAAATGAAGCTTATGTAAAAACTATGGACTGTAAAAAAAAAAGAAAAACAATTCTGCATTAAATGTATCAATATTGCCTCAATTATGACTAATATGCTACATTAAAGAAAAGTATTAGTATTAAGGGACTGGAGCCAATGGAAAGGGGGTATATGGGCCTTTCTACTATCTGCTCAATTTTCTATAAACCTAAAACTGCTCTAAAAAAATAAATAATACTTATTAAAAAATAATAACAATGAGGAACTTCCCCGGTGGTCCAGTGGTCAAGAATCTGCCTTGCAATGCAGAGGACATGCTCGGAAGCCTGTGCCACAACTAGAGAGTCCTTGGGCCACAGTGAAAGATCCTGTAAGATGCAACTAAGGTCCAGTGCAGCTAAATAAATAAGAAAATATTTTAAAATGATGAGAGCAATGAAATACCTTTGGGCAGAATTTTCTTTCTGTTTTTTTTTTTCCAAATTGCATTTTGATGCTAACAAAGATGGGGAAGGATGGGCAAACTCACGATCACCCAAATTAAGCAGCAGTCTACAAAGCAGGAGAAGATATTTGCAATATATACAAATGAGAAAGGCTTGTGTTCTGAATATATAAAGAATTACTATAAACCAATTAGAAAAGGACAGACCACCTTTACAATAAAAGGTAAGATAAAAATAGACAAAATGCCTGAAGAGAAGCTTACTGAGAAAAAACTCATATGACCATTAAACGAGAAGTTGCTAAACGTCAAGCATCAGGGAAATGCAAATTAAAACTCCATGAGCTTGATTCCTCTTAAATCCTGTTGGGATAAATTCCTGATCTAGCCCCTATTCAGAATCAGCCAGGAGCAGGAGGACATGGAGACAAAGCTGTGGTTGGACTGTGCCTGAAAACTTCAACTTCCCCTTGCAATTTTACATAGAAGAGGCCCCGGAGGAGCTCATGTTTGTCCTCCTGGAGGCCAACCTGCACCGCACTGAGCACAGGCAGACCACCCCATCCAGCTGGAGAGGGGCGTCTCCACCACAGGCCTGACGCACATCCTTGTCATCAAGTCGTTTGTGTGGAGGCAGTGGCGGTTCCACGGAACTGGAGCACTGAGAGCTGGGGCCCCCAAAGCTGGCCCGAGATCCTGTGGCTGGTGCAGAGCCAGCCCTTGATCGCTCCCAATCTGGCCAGCCCTGGTCATCGTGCTGGACCCACTGGGCTGGTTTTTGTCCACCTCTCTTAGGTCTTCTCAGGCTTGCCCCTACCGAATGTTTGGTTTTAGATGTCTTTAGACTTTGCTTTATCAGGAAGAAGATTTTGCTCTCCCCTGGGCAGTTAAGAGGTGAGGGGAAGTCTTGGCTTATGCATTGGTGAGAAGGGCATTAATACAAAGGTTGAATCTGTGGTCAGTCTTGTCCCTCCCTGTGGCTCAGCTGGTAAAGAATCTGCCTGCAATGTGGGAGACCTGGGTTCAATTCCTGGGTTGGGAAGATCTCCTGGAGAAGGGAAGGGCTATCCACTTCAGTATTCTAGCCTGGAGAATTCCAAGGGGGTGCAAAGAGTTGGACAGGACTGAGTGACTTATACTTTCACTTGTCCCTCAAAAGCCTTCTAGGCACATGTCTCAGAGACATGTAAGTCTCCTGGGTGTAAGAAAGTGGTCTACCAGCAAAGATTCTATAAAATAAATGACTTTCCAAATCCTCAAAACCAAAAAACTTCATCAGATCTCACTACTCACCCTTAAAATGGTTAAATTACTGATGTTAGCAAGCTTTTGTTGGTTTGTTTTTTTTTTTTTTTCAGCCAAGCCAAGGCTTCCAGGATCTTAGTTCCTGACTGGAAATCCCAAAACAGGGATCAAACTCTTGCTCCCTGCAGTGCAAGTGTGAGGTCCTCAGGGAATTCTTGATGTTACCAAGTTTTGGTGACAGTGTAAATCAACTGGAAAGCTTATTCATTATTGGTAAATGTAAAATGGTACAACCATTGTGGAAATTGATTTTGAAAATATCAATTAAAGCTGAATGTATACTCATATCCTCCACTCTACGTGGATCGTGAACATATAAGCATAATTTATGCACAAGAATATTTATAGCAGATAACAGAATTATAACCGAAAAGTGGAAACAACCCAAATGGTCATCAATAGTAAAATGGATGCATTTATACAGTAGAATACTATTGATATACAGCAAGGAGAAGGAGCAAACCACTGTCACAAGCAACAACCTAGATGAATCTCATGAACATAACACTGTAGAAAGAAGCCCAGCGTGCAGTAAGATTCCATTTAAAATTTATTCAGGTTAATATATCTAGATCTAGCTCACTTAATCGGAGAAGGCAATAGCACCCCACTCCAGTCCTCCGTCATGGAAAATCCCATGGACGGAGGGGCCTGGTGGGCTGCAGTCCATGGGGCGGCTAGGAGTCGGACACGACTGAGCATCTTCACTTTCACTTTTCACTTTCATGCATTGGAGAAGGAAATGACAACACAGTCCAGTGTTCTTGCCTGGAGAATTCCAGGGAACCTGGTGGGCTGCCGTCTATAGGGTCACACAGAGTCGACACGACTGAAGCGACTTAGCAGCAGCAGCAGAAGCTCACTTAATAGCTATATAGTTGGCCACTAAATAAACTATATTGTTGCTTAACCATTCCTATATTGGTAGGCATTTAGGATATTTTCAGTATTTTTATTGCTGTTTAAAATTCTTTAAAAATGTTTTACTTTATATGGGCCTATAGTTGATTTTCAGCGTTGTATTATTTTCAGGTGTACAGCAAAGTGATTCAATTATACATACACATATATCTATTCTTCGGAGAAGGCAATGGCACCCCACTCCAGTACTCTTGCCTGGAAAATCCTATGGATGGAGGAGCCTGGTAGGCTGCAGTCCATGGGGTCGCTAAGAGTCGAATACGACTGAGCGACTTGACTTTCACTTTTCACTTTCATGCATTGGAGAAGGAAATGGCAACCCACTCCAGTGTTCTTGCCTGGAGAATCCCAGGGACGGGGGAGCTTGGTGGGCTGCCGTCTATGGGGTCGCACAGAGTCGGACACGACTGAAGCGACTTAGCAGCAGCATATCTATTCTTTTTCAAATTCTTTTCTCATCTAGTTTATTACAGAATATTGAGCAGAGTTCTCTGTGCTATACAGTAGGTCCTTGTTGGTTATCAATTTTTAACGTAGCGAGGTGCTTATGTCAATCCCAAACTCCCAATTTATCCCTCCTCTCACTTTTCCCTCTTGTTAACCATAAGTTTGTTTTCTATGTTTGTGAGTCTGTTTTGTAAATAAGTTCATTTGTATCATTTTTTGATTCCACATAAAAGCAATATCATATAATTGTCTTTGTCTGACTTATTTTATTTAGCATGATAATCTCCAAGTCCATCCATGTTGCTGCAAATGGCATTAATTCATTCTATTTAGTGGCTAAGTATTCCATTGTATATATGTATCACATCTTTCTATCCATTTATTTAAATTGCTTCCATGCCTTGGCTATTGTAAACAGTGCTACATTGAATTTTGGGCTACATGTATCCTTTCAAAACATGTCCCCCCACCCCCAGGGTGAGATTCTTTTGCTATTTTAAAACAATGCTGCAGTGGATTGATATCATGCAACTTTCCAAACCAGATAATTTCTTGTGAGGAAATATTAAACATTTATATCAGTTCAATTCAGTTCAGTTGCTCAGTCATGTCCAACTCTTTGCGACCCCATAAATCGCAGCACACCAGGCCTCCCTGTCCATCACCAACTCCCAGAGTTCACTCAAACTCACGTCCATTGAGTCCATGATGCCATCTAGCCATCTCATCCTTGGTCGTCCCCTTCTCCTCCTGCCCCCAATCCCTCCCAGCATCAGGGTCTTTTCCAGTGAGTCAACTCTTTGCATGAAGTGGCCAAAGTACTGGAGTTTCAGCTTCAGCATCATTCCTTCCAAAGAAATCCCAGGGTTGATCTCCCTCAGAATGGACTGGTTGGATCTCCTTGTACTCCAAGGGACTCTCAGGAGTCTTCTCCAACACCACAGTTCCAAAGCATCAATTCTTCGGCGCTCAGCCTTCTTTACAGTCCAACTCCCACATCCATACATAACCACAGGAAAAACCATAGCCTTGACGAGATGGATCTTAGTCGGCAAAGTAATGTCTCTGCTTTTGAATATACTATCTAGGTTGGTCGTAACTAGGTTGGTTCAAGGAGTAAGCGTCTTTTAATTTCATGGCTGCAGTCACCATCTGCAGTGATTTTGGAGCCCAAAAATATAAAGTCTGACACTATTTCTACTGTTTCCCCATCTATTTCCCATGAAATGATGGGGCCAGATGCCATGATCTTTGTTTTCTGAATGTTGAGCTTTAAGCCAACTTTTTCACTCTCCACTTTCACTTTCATCAAGAGGCTTTTTAGCTCCTCTTCACTTTCTGCCATAAGGGTGGTGTCATCTGCATATCTGAGGTTATTGATATTTCTCCCAGTAATCTTGATTCTAGCTTGTGTTTCTTCCAATCCAGCGTTTCTCATGATGTACTCTGCATAGAAGTTAAATAAGCAGGGTGACAATATACAGCCTTGACGTACTCCTTTCCTATTTGGAACCAGTCTGTTGTTCCATGTCCAGTTCTAACTGTTGCTTCCTGACCTGCATACAGATTTCTCAAGAGGCAGGTCAGGTGGTCTGGTATTCCCATCTCTTTCAGAATGTTTCACAGTTTATTGTGATCCACACAGTCAAAGGCTTTGGCATATTGATAAGTAAACAGATACATTTCTTGTTTCTAAGAAACATACATTTGATTTCAGGATTTCAGCTGATGGTCAACAGCACAAACAAAGGCCTGGCATTTAGACACAGTTTGGCAGACTGACTCTAATTAGGAGACTATCTTGGCTACAGCCAAATTTCCCAGGGCATCAGTTTGGATAGGGAAGTTGAGGTAAAATGGGGAAAATTGGAAGGTCCATATGAGTTTAGACTGAACCCTCACAGACACTGGAGAGTCTTTGAAAATTCTTGATCAAGGGAAATACTCTCTGTCTTCAGAGATTCACTGAACACTCATACTGCATTAAGCATTGAACTGGATAGACTTTAGGCTTACAAAAGCAAAAGGCATTGCCCTGTCCACTCAAAATATAGTGAGAAAAGATAAATGTGTCTATGTTCAAAGCAATACATTTGGTAAACCTGTAGAGGCTTATGCAGAGTTTGCCAATAGGAAGGAGCAACCAATTCTGTTTTGTTGGGGGAGAGCCAAGGAGGGGCTCAAGGTGAACCTGGAGTTTGACAGACAGAAAAATTAAGAGATGACATGAAATGAAAAACTTTTGAGAGGTGATAGTCGGGACATGGCTACCTCCAAGGTGAGGGACAGGATGCTCTGAGACAGAGAAGGGAAGGAGATTTACTTTTCATTTTATATCTGGTAGTATTTCTGAATTTTGCATCAGTTCAGTTCAGTTCAGTCGCTCAGTCTTGTCTGACTCTTTGCAACCCCATGAATCGCAGCACACCAGACCTCCCTTTCCATCACCAACTCCCGGAGTTCACTCAGACTCACGTCCATTGAGTCCATGATGCCATCCAGCCATCTCATCCTCGGTCATCCCTTTTCCTCCTGCCCCTAATCCCTCCCAGCATCAGGGTCTTTTCCAATGAGTCAACTCTTCGCATGAGGTGGCCAAAGTACTGGAGCTTCAGTTTTAGCATCATCCCTTCCAAAGAAATCCCAGGGTCGATCTCATTCAGAATGGACTAGTTGGATCTCCTTGCAGTCCAAGGGACTCTCAAGAGTCTTCTCCAACACCACAGTTCAAAAGCATCAATTCTTTGGCGCTCAGCCTTCTTCACAGTCCAACTCGCACGTCCATACATGACCACAGGAAAAACCATAGCCTTGACTAGACAGACCTTAGTCAGCAAAGTAATGTCTCTGCTTTTGAATATGCTATCTAGGTTGGTTATAACTTTTCTTCCGAGGAGTAAGCGTCTTTTAATTTTGCATATGCGTGAATAACTTGCCCAGAGTTCTATAGCAAGGTCATGTAACTGCAACTTAATGCTCTTAATCATTACAGCACCTCCCAAATAATAATTCCAGGTCCACTTGGAAGAGAGAAGAGAGGCAGATGTCTGATGGATGAAGAAACAGGACTCAAACAGAATCCTTAGAGAATTCCTTGGCAGTCCAGTGGTTAGAACTCTGTGCTTTCACTGCCAAGGGACTGAGTTTGAGGTATGGCAAACAAACAAACAAACAAACAAAAACCAAATAAACACAAAACCAGAATTCTTAGTTTGAAACCTGGATCACTGAAGGAGAGTAGTGCCAATGACTAAACAGGCATTCTGGGAAAGTCTATTGATTAAATAATGAGTGTGTTTTGGAAAGAATGAGTTAGAAATTTGGCAGAAACATTTAAACAGATATCCTGTAGACCATTTCCCATGAACCTTTCAGAGGGTCTGTACATTCAAAACAATATCCATAAGTGTGCAAAAAAGCTACCTGCTGGATTTCCCTGGTGGTACAGTGGATAAGAACTTACCTGCCAGTGCAGGGGACACGGGTTTGATCCTTGGTCTAGAAAGATGCCACATGCCACAGAGCAACTAAACCTGTGTGCCAAACTACAGACCCCAAGTTTTAGGGCCCGTGACCCAAAACCACGGAGCTGTCTTGTCACAACTACTGAAGCCTTTGCATCTAGAGACCGTCTTCTGCAACAAGAGAAGCCACTGCAATGAGAAGCCTGCACACAGCAACAAAGAGTAGCCCCCGCTTGCCCCAATGAGAGAAAGCCCATGTACACCAATGAAGACCCAGCTCAGTTAAAAAAAAAAAATGTTACCTGCCTTTTCCACCGTATATTCCTGTGATCTAAAATTTTCTCAGTATTTTATTTTCTAACATGGTAAATATCAATAGATAAAACCTACAAAATAAGAATTTTTCTAAGGTTCTTAATACTTTTTAAGCATCACTGACTCAACGAACATGAGTCTGAGCAAACTCCAGGATATAGTGAAGGATAGGGAAGCCTGGCATGCTGCAGTCCACGGGGTCGCAAAGAGTCAGACTTAGTGACTAAACAACAGAGGAGTCCTAGGATCAAAAAGTTTGAGATCGTCTGTTAGTCAATGGCTTTCAAACTTTTTCAACAAAGTCTTTCAGAGGAAACTCCATTTTTCATCATGATCCGTATCAACATATATATGCAGCTGTGTAATTAAATGAGAGTTTCACAAATTCTGGCTCACTATTTGGGATGCACTCAGTGTTTTCTGCCTCATTTTAAAAATTAAAATGCTGGTAACAGTTTACATAATTGATCTCATGACCCACTAACAGGTAATGATCTGCAACTTGAAAAGCATGTCTTGTCATTGTAAGTAGAGAAGAAAGCTGGAGCATTAGGAGAAGTTCCTCTCAACACAACGTAGTGTACACTTAATATTTGTTGAGGAAATGAATAGAGCAAATGTATTATTCTTCAAGCTTCCGGTTCTCCAATTTTGTATCATTTGTATAGGGCAAAGTGTATCAAATAAGGAGAATACCTTATTTCTTATTGCGAGGATCAAATAAGAAAAATGTAGGTGAATTCTCTTTGTATATTGCAAAATACTACAGAGATAGGAGGGTTTTTTGTTATAAAACTGATTGAAGGGTACAAAGACCAGTTGATTGAAGTGTACCAGTAGTTTTTAAAATCAGAAAACATAGATGTAACTCTCAGTTCCATCATTATCAACTCTGTGACATGGGTATTACTAATAATAACTAATATTTATTGAGTGCTTACTGTATGACTGGTATGGTGCTAAGCTTTATTAAATGTTTATATCATTTAAAACTTACCCTGACTTTACTCTATGGGAGCTTTTTTTTTTTTTTTTTTTGGCTGCACCATCTTGAGGCTTGTGGGATCTTAGTTCCCTGACCAGGGACTGAACTCAGGCTGGTGACTGAAAGCAGTCCTAACCACTGGACTGCCAGGGAATTCCAAGTGGGCAGTGTCTTATATATGAGATGGCTGGATGGCATCACTGACTCCATGGACATGAGTTTGAGTTAACTCCAGGAGTTGGTGATGGACAAGGAGGCCTGGCGTGCTGCAATCCATGGGATCACAGTCAGACACGACTGAGCGACTGAACTGAACTGAACTGTCTTATATTGTACTCATTTGACATAAACACATGGACATTGAGGCCTGGCAACTCTAGATAATTTACAAACTTACTTAATATAGAAGACTTTTTCTTTTTGTTTGCCCTTCCAGTGCCGTGTGCTTAGCTGCTCAGTCGTGTCCAACTCTGTGCGACCCCATGGACCGTAGCCCATCAGGCTCCTCTGTCCATGGGGATGCTCCGGGCAAGAATACTGGAGTGGATTGCCACGCCCTCCTTCAGGGGATTTTCCCAACCCAGGGATCGAATCCAGGTCTCCCGCATTGCAGGCGGAATCTTTACCATCTGAGCCACCAGGGAAGCCCTTCCGGTATCTAATGCTTTTTCTTCTTCGAAGCACAAGGGATATTCCTCTGAGAACCGCCCCTCCTGCATATTTGGTCCAAGGTTTTGTGGAAACTCAACACATCATCATGATTATCTGGGTCATGAAGATCTTTTTTATACAGTTCTTCTGTGTATTCCTGCCACCTCTTCTTAATATCTTCTGCTTCTGTTAGGTCCAGACCATTTCTGTCCTTTATCGAGCCCATCTTTGCATGAAATGTTCCCTTGGTATCTCTAATTTTCTTGAAGAGATCTCTAGTCTTTCCCATTCTGTTCTTTTCCTCTATTTCTTTGCATTGATTGCTGAAGAAGGCTTTCTTATCTCTTCTTGCTATTCTTTGGAACTCTGCATTCAGATGCTTATATCTTTCTTTTTCTCCTTTGCTTTTCGCTTCTCTTCTTTTCACAGCTATTTGTAAGGCCTCCCCAGACAGCCATTTTGCCTTTTTGCATTTCTTTTCCATGGGGATGGTCTTGATCCCTATCTCCTGTACAATGTCACGAACCTCATTCCATAATTCATCAGGCACTCTATCTATCAGATCTAGACCCTTAAATCTATTTCTCACTTCCACTGTATAATCATAAGGGATTTGATTTAGGTCATACCTGAATGGTCTAGTGGTGTTGCCCACTTTCTTCAATTTAAGTCTGAATTTGGCAATCAGGAGTTCATGATCTGAGATTTGCATTTCTTTCCATGGGGATAGTCTTGATCCCTGTCTCCTGTACAATGTTAGACATGTTTTATATGTACAGATATTGTTGCACATTTGCATGACAGGAAGTACTCTGTCAAAAGATTTGTAGTCTTATAAAAAACAAATCTATGGTTACTGGAGGGAGAGGGATAAATTAGGAGCTTGGGATTAACACATTGCTATATATAAAAGACAGTGAAGAATCTAATCTGCCTGCTATGCGGGAGACCCAGGTTTGATCCCTGGGTCAGGAAGATCCCTTGGAGAAGGGAATGTCTATGACTAACACTTTCACTTTTTCATATATAAAAGAGATAAACAACAAAGACCTGTATAGCATAGGGAACTATATTCAATATCTTGTAATAACCTACAGTGGAAAAGAATCTGAAAAAGTATATATAGATATAGCTATATCGGCTTCCCTGGTGGCTGAGACAGTAAAGCCCTCCATAAAAGTGAGGGCTTCCTAAGTGGTACAATGGTAAACCAGTGCAGGAAAGACGAGTTTGATCCCTGGGCCAGAAAGATCCCCTGGCGCAGGAAATGAAAACCCACTCCAGTATTCTTGCCTGGAAAATTCCATGGACAGAAGAGCCTAGTGGACTACAGTCATGGGATCACAAAGAGTTGAACACCACTGAGTGCATACACACATATATAACTGAATCATTTTATTGTACACCTGAAACTAACACAATATAAATAAATTATACTTCAATTAAAGATATATTAAATAAATATATATATATAAACATTTGGATAAGCTAAAAAAAAGATTTGCAGTCTTCATTTTAATCAGTATATTCAATTTCCATGTAAGAAAGGTTGTACCCATTTCCACTCCCTCAAGTAATGTATGAGGCTGTCCATTTCTCCACACCCTCACTCATATTGTTATGTATTATTTTATTATTGTTAATCTAAAAACAAAGCATTATTCTAATTGATTTGCTTATATTTGATTATAGTTGAAGATGAATATTATGTTTATTGGTCATTCATAGTGGCCTCCAAAGGAAGGAGGGCCCCTGGACTAGATGGCTGGAAGGCAGACTAGAAGGGTCCTGGAAATCCCAGGGGCAGTGGCAACAGTAGCGGAGAGGAGAGTTAAGCTTTAAGTTAACTTTCCCTTCTCCTCAACCCTGTCTTTTTGTTCCTCAAGTTGCCCAAGCTCTTGCTCCTTTGCTCATTTTTATATTAAAATTTTTGTCTAAGGCAAGCAGAACAGTGCAGGCAATCTATAAATGATAAAATCTCAACCCCAGCTTTAGAAGAAACAGAGTAGACAAGACAGCCGCAGGCAATGCATTGTCTTTGGGAAACTGTATAATCTTGTGAAAGTTGCTCAGTCTTCTCCAACTCTTTAAGACCCCATGGACTATACAGTCCATGGAATTCTCCAGGCCAGAATACTGGAGTGGGTAGCCTTTCCCTTCTCCAGGGGATCTTCCCAACCCAGGGATCAAACCCAGGTCTCCTGTATTGCAATTGGATTCTTTACCAACTGAACTATCAGGGAAGCCCCTAGTGGCCCAAAATGTTTGATAAATTCCTGGAATGAATACAGATTGGCTCAAACTGAAATCATACAGGAGGGCACCACAGCCCAATGAGTCTCAGGCAGGCAAAGGATGCTGCAAAAGCAGAGCTACTTTGAGGGAAGAAGGACCAGTATGGAAAGTGGACATGGGAGGATGAGGGGAAAGGAAATGATTACTTTAAAAATTATTTGAAAAATGGTTGAATAATTTGGGTTTTGCTTCCACCATCTTCCTTTCCCTCATCACCAGTGAAGGAGTTTATCTCCTGGATGAAAATGAACAGTGTTTTTTCTAAAGAAATTGAGGGATATGCCTGCAAAAGGCTAGGGCTCCAGAATAGGGGGTGGGGGGAGGATTGGTGCCTGGGGCAGAGTAAAAACTACCACAAATGCTTCCTCTCCCTGAATCCATAACTTTGCACTGATTGCAGATCTGTCAAGAGGTGACCTGCTTTGTTTTTTTGTTGAAGATATCTTTTAACTTGCTTTGGTCATTTGGGACATTGGCAAAATAGTGCAGACAAAAGCTAGAAAAGTGCCTATGCATTGGGGCCCGCACTATTGCTAGTCTTGTAAACCTGCTGCCACCAGACTGGATGATCAAACTCATGCCCCAATTATCCCTGTATCCCCAAATAATAGCCAGCCAACTCCCAGACGTAGTGTCACCAAGACTACTAGCAGCAGCTGACTACAGCTGACTATACATGAGAGCGGACACAAGCAAAAGAATAGTCCAGTTGAGCCCAGCCCAAATTGTCAACTCCCAACAACTGTACATTAAATAAATGGCAGTTGTTTTAAGGCTCTAGGTTTTGAGTGGTTTGATCTTTGATGGAAATTTCGTGAATCATGGGGCCCTAGGACTGAAATAGAAGCATGACTCATTTAACCAAAAGAAGTCTGGCAAAAAGAGTCATAGCTCCTCAGGTTGTATATCCAGGGTCCCTAGAATGAAGAGGAGACTGAGAGCCTTGAGGAAGGATGTTATGGTAACATTGTAATTATGTACAGTAAATCTTCCTAGTTACCCCTGAAAGGACCCACAGCAATTTCCCAAAGTAATTGTGTAGCAGAGAAATAAAAATCCACATACTCTCTAGGGCTTAGTAGACAATGGCTTTGAGCTAACAGTCATTCTGGGGAATGAGAGCATCACTGTTACCCACAGTCAGAGTGAGGGCTAATGAATGTCAAATGATCAATGGATAAATCCAACTCATAGTGGGGCCAGGAGTGTACAAATCCACTCTCTGGTAATTTATCCAGTTCCTAGGTTTACAGTTGTAATAGGTAAAACCAGCAACTGGCAAAATACAAACAACTGGCTCCCCATGAAAAAAGAATTTTTCTGTTAAGGGACAGGTGGAAACCTGGATCTTATTCTCCTTTCCAATTGTAGCAGGAATAACAAACACAAATATTGCTCTTGTTACATGCCAGACACTCTTCCAAGCACTTTACATACATTATCAAATTGTTCCTCAAAAGAGTGCTACAAAGTAGGTACTATTTTTGTTTGCTTTTAGGTATTTAAAATGATTTTTTTATTTTAATTAATTTTTATTTTTTAGTTTGTTTTGCTTTACAATACTGTATTCGTTTTGCTATACATTGACATGAATCAGCCACGAGTGTACATGAACTCCCAGTCCCGACCCCCCCTCCCCCCTCCTGCCCCACACCATCTCTCTGGATTATCCCCGTGCATCAGTCCCAAGCATCCTGCATCCTGCATCGAACCTAGACCGGCAATTCGTTTCACTTATGATATCATACATAATTTAAGTATAGTTGACTTCCAATATTGTATTAGTTTCAAAGTAGGTACTGTTATTGTACACATTTACAGAAAAGTTAAGCTTAAGTAACTTGCCCAAGGTTACCAGTTAATAATTGGTAAGGTGGAACTTAAACCAGAAGCTGGCTCCAGAGTCCATGCTATTAACCATTATATTGTACTGTCTAAATAGTAAACTGTAAAATTTTAAAATGATTTTTTTATTTTAATTAATTTTTATTTTTTAGTTTGTTTTGCTTTACAATACTGTATTCGTTTTGCTATACATTGACATGAATCAGCCACGAGTGTACATGAACTCCCAGTCCCGACCCCCCCTCCCCCCTCCTGCCCCACACCATCTCTCTGGATTATCCCCGTGCATCAGTCCCAAGCATCCTGCATCCTGCATCGAACCTAGACCGGCAATTCGTTTCACTTATGATATCATACATAATTTAAGTATAGTTGACTTCCAATATTGTATTAGTTTCAAAGTAGGTACTGTTATTGTACACATTTACAGAAAAGTTAAGCTTAAGTAACTTGCCCAAGGTTACCAGTTAATAATTGGTAAGGTGGAACTTAAACCAGAAGCTGGCTCCAGAGTCCATGCTATTAACCATTATATTGTACTGTCTAAATAGTAAACTGTAACCAATACTGCAGACATGGGAGACTCTCAGAAATTAGGGTCGCCATCAAGACTTTAAAAAAATAGTGTAGTGATCCCTATTACATAGCATTCTTATGTGATATACCTGTTTGGCTAGTGAAGAGTATAGAGGGCTCTTGAAATAGAAATGATATATATGGATTGACTTTGAGTAGGTTCTGTAGGCACAAGTAACATTTGTGAGCAGTGACTCACACTGCCAGTGTGCCTCCACCTGCCACATTGCTTTCCTTTTGTCAACCCACACTTACAGTTTCATGGGAACTGTTATGGGCTAAACTGAATATTTTTTTATTTGTCCGTGCTGGGCCTTTGCTGCTGTGTGCAGGCTTTCTCTAGTTGTGGCGAGTAGGGGCTACTCCTAGTTGCAGTGCTCAGGCTTCTTATTGCAGTGGCTTCTCTTGCTGTGAAGCACAGGATTTTGTAGTTGCAGCTCGTGGACTCTAGAGTGCAGGCTCAGTAGTTGTGGCACTCAGGCTCAGTAGCTGTGGTACACAGAGTTAATTGCTTGGAGGCATGTGGGATCTTCCCAGAGTAGAGACTGAACCCGTGTCCCCTCTCCTGGAAGTCGGACTCTTAACCACTGGACCACCAGGGAAGTCCAAAGACAAGGTCGTTAAACATATAACTGAGGTTATATAAGGTCCTTGAGGTGAGCCCTAATCCAGCATGACTGCTGTTCTTTTAAGAAGAGTGAGTGACTGAGTAAAAGTCACTCAGTCATGTCGGACTCTTTGTGACCCCATGGACTGTAGCCTATCAGGTTCCTCTGTCCATGGGATTCTCCAGGCAAGAATACTGAGTGGATTGCCATTTCCTTCTTCCTGTCCCAGGGATCAAACCTGGGTCTCCCTCATTGCAGGCAGTGTCTTGACCAACTGAGCCACCAGGGAGATTATAAGAAGAGATCAGGACTCAAATAGGCCCAGAGAGAGGACCATGTGAAGACACATGGAGAAGATGGCAGAGGTGAGGGCTCCAAAAGAAACTAACTCTGCTGATACCTTAATTTCTGACTTCTAGCCTTCAGAGCTCTAAGGAAGTAAATTTCTGTTGTTAGGGCCACCCATTCTGTGGTTCTTTGTCATGGCAATCCTGGCAAACTAATATAAGGACTTCTTTATAGACCAGTTGTATTAGTCAGGGTTCTCCAGAGAAACAATAGGAAAGAGATGGGAATACCAGACCACCTGACCTGCCTCTTGAGAAACCTATATGCAGGTCAGGAAGCAACAGTTAGAACTGGACATGGAACAACAGACTGGTTCCAAAGAGGAAAAGGAGTACGTCAAGGCTGTATATTNTAACAGAGGATGAGATGGCTGGATGGCATCACCAACTCGATGGAAATAAGTTTGAGTGAACTCCGGGAGTTGGTGATGGACAGGGAGGCCTGGTATGCTGAGATTCATGGGGTCGCAAAGAGTCGGACACGACTGAGTGACTGAACTGAACTGATATATATATGAAAAGATTTATTATAGAAATTGTCTCACACAGTTATGGAGGCTGAGAACTTCCACAGTCTGCTGTCAGCTGGCTAGAGAACTGGGAAAGCCAGTCGTATAATTCAGTGCAAATCCTAAGCTTGAGAACCAGGGGTGCTGGTATAAATCCTGGAGTTCAAAGGCCCAGGAACCAGCACCACAATCAAATGTTTGAGGGTAGGAAAAGATGGATGTCCCGGCTCAAAAAGAGAGAGAATTCTCCCTTTGCCTTTTTGTTCCTTTCAGGTCCTCTCACCAAACTGGTGAGCATGGATGTCCTTACTCAGTCAGGAATCTATTGAAGTACAGCTTTGCATGACATTAGGGCACCAGCCAGAAGCATATTGTTGCAACATTCCAGCCCCACATAGGAGTAGGCCAAGAAAGACAGTGCAAAAGTAAAATCTTCCCTGAAGATGGTATATCTGGTTGTTCACTTTGCTTAGAAGGTGAAATGGCCTAAGCTATGGCTCTACATTGTCTGATGTTCAGGAACTAGGAAAGAAAATAATTTGTAGTACTGGTGACAAGAAGGTTTGGGAGGAGTAATATGTAGTTGGACCTCTAGGAATGGCCAGAGAGTGTGAGTACATTTGTGCTTCATATAAATGCCCAACAGAGCATGTTAGCGGTGATGAAGCCTCTCAATAATCACGTAAACAAGCAACTTACCTAAGAATGTCAGCCAGCCCCACCCTGAATCTTGCTCAGTGGCCCATATACAAAGTGGCCATGGTTGCAGGGACAGAGGCTCTTCACAGGCTCAATTACATGGGCATCCCCTCACCCAGGCTGATGTAGTTATCAGATCACTTGAGTGTCCAACCCCAACTTGCCAATAGCAGAGGCCAATACCAAACTCTTGATACGTGCCATTTCCTTCTGAGAGGAAGGTTCTAACCAGCCATCTGGTGGCACATTAATTACATTGGACCCCTTCCATGATAGAAGGGGCAGGAATATGGACTTGCCGTCCCTAACTGCAACACTGCAGCCAGCACCACTCTCGCAGGCATACAATTATGATATCCCACACAACACTGCTTCTGACTAAGGAACTTCTTTTTTTTTTTTTGTTTTCTAGAATGTATAAGCTAGAAAGTACTGCTAAGAGACGCCACCCAGACCAGAACACTTGAAACTGTCCTGTGGGCCCTGAGAGGAGGCTGTGCCTTCAGACTGGGCAAGTGCCCCCACACAAGGGTCTCAGTGACTGTCAGGAGCCTCTCTGTCCCTCCTGCCTCCAGCCCCACTGACTCCAGCTCCCCAGCAGGACCGAAAGCTCCTGCTGCTCCAGCGTGTGCCTCAGGCCACTGTGGGTCACACGTGCAAGCTTTTTTTCCAAAACATGGGGGGAGGTAGGGGTCGGGATTGGGAGTTCATGTACACTCGTGGCTGATTCATGTTGATGTGTAGCAAAACGAATACAGTATTGTAAAGACGAAAGCTCCTGCTGCTCCAGCGTGTGCCTCAGGCCACTGTGGGTCACACGTGCAAGCTTTTTTTCCAAAACATGGGGGGAGGTAGGGGTCGGGATTGGGAGTTCATGTACACTCGTGGCTGATTCATGTTGATGTGTAGCAAAACGAATACAGTATTGTAAAGCAAAACAAACTAAAAAAATAAAAATTAATTAAAAAAAAAAAGAGACAGCACAGAGTGGGGTCCCGCTTAGCCTCTGAGGGACAGTGCAAGGACTCGCCCCTGTTTTGTTTTGTTTTAGGAACTTCTTTTATAGAAAAAGGCAAAAAAGAGTTAAACAGAATTCACCCTGGTCATACCTTACCCTCCATCATCTAAAATGGTGAATTGCCTATTCAACCTCCGTTTGCAAGTGTTTTCTTCACATCCTCTTGATTTTGGCCTCTGCTGATTTAAAACTCTGATTATTAGTCTACCAGTGGAAATAACAGAGATTCTATTGAATAGATTGTTGAGACTGCAACCTATCCATTTGAGCTTCATGTATCACTGGGCCAGCAGGCAAAATATGAGTTTGATTGGTGTAATTGATCCTGATCATCAAGGGGATGTTTGGCTTCTCTCACACAATGCATGCAGGGAAAATTAAGTCTGAAACTCTGTGGCTCCTCTTGAAACTGGAATATTCAGTGGTCAAAGTTAATGAAAGATTACAGCCACATCACACAGGCAAGACCACTGAAAGCTCAAACCTCTGAGTAATGAAGCTTTACCTCTGCCCACTGGGCAAAAAGAACTCAATAGCTGAGAAACTGACTGAGGGCAAGAGAAAATGGAATAAGTAATGGAAGAAAGAAGTTATATTCAGTTCAGTTCAGTCGCTCAGTCGTGTCTGACTCTTTGTGACCCCATGAATCGCAGCACGCCAGGCCTCCCTGTAAACTCCCAGAGTTTACCCAAACTTATGTGCATCAAGTTGGTGATGTCATCCAGCCATCTCATCCTCCGTCGTCCCCTTCTCCTCCTGCCCCCAATCCCTCCCAGCATCAGGGTCTTTTCCAATGAGTCAACTCTTCACATGAGGTGGCCAAAGTATTGGAGTTTCAGCTTTAGCATCAGTCCTTTCAATGAACACCCAGGACTGGTCTCCTTTAGAATGGACTAGTTGGATCTCCTTGCAGTCCAAGGGACTCTCAAGAGTCTTCTCCAACACCAGAGTTCAAAAGCATCAATTCTTTGGCACTCAGCTTTCTTCACAGTCCAACTCTCACATCCATACATGATCACTGGAAAAACCATAGCCTTGACTAGATGGACCTTTGTTGGCAAAGTAATTTCTCTGCTTTTGAATATGCTATCTAGGTTGGTCATAACTTTCCTTCCAAGGAGTAAGCATTTTTTAATTTCATGGCTGCAATCACCATCTGCAGTGATTTTGGAGCCCCCCCAAAATAAAATCTGACATGGTTTCCACTGTTTCCCTATCTATTTCCCATGAAGTGATGGGACCAGATGACATGATCTCAGTTTTCTGAATGTTGAGCCTTAAGCCAACTTTTTCCACCCTCCTCTTTCACTTTCATCAAGAGGCTTTTTAGTTCCTCTTCACTTTCTGCCATAAGGGTGGTGTCATCTGCATATCTGAGGTTATTGATATTTTTTCCGGCAATCTTGATTCCAGCTTGGGCTTCTTCCAATCCAGCGTTTCTCATGATGTACTCTGCATAGAAGTTAATAAGCAGGGTGACAATATACAGCCTTGACGTACTCCTTTTCCTATTTNCGTCTAGTCAAGGCTATGGTTTTTCCTGTGGTCATGTATGGATGTGAGAGTTGGACTGTGAAGAAGGCTGAGCGCAGAAGAATTGATGCTTTTGAACTGTGGTGTTGGAGAAGACTCTTGAGAGTCCCTTGGACTGCAAGGAGATCCAACCAGTCCATTCTGAGGGAGATCAACCCTGGGATTTCTTTGGAAGGAATGATGCTAAAGCTGAAGCTCCAGTACTTTGGCCACCTCATGCGAAGAGTTGACTCATTGGAAAAGACCCTGATGCTGGGAGGGATTGGGGGCAGGAGGAGAAAGGGACGACCGAGGATGAGATGGCTGGATGGCATCATGGACTCGATGGATGTGAGTCTGAGTGAACTCCGGGAGTTGGTGATGGACAGGGAGGCCTGGCGTGCTGCGATTCATGGGGTCGCAAAGAGTCGGACACGACTGTGGGACTGAACTGAACTGAACTAGATAAGATGGTTCTTAAGATTTTAGCCTTGAGAGTTTATGTCTCTGCCTTGTCTCCCACTCTCTGCCTCTGTCTACACTCTGCTTATTTCCCAAACATACTCACGTGTCCTATGTCTTCCATTTTTATTCTTTTGCCTTATGGTTTCTTATCTCTGCGCTTTTGTTTATTCACTGCACTCCACCTTGAATGTCCTCTCTCCTATATTTTCTGTCAAAATCCTACCCAACCTGAAAAGCAGTTGACATCCCACTTCACCCACAAAGCCTTTTTTGGCCCCCACAGCGAAAAGTAAACTCCCTGAAACTCTCCATCACTACTCACCAACCCTTCAGCACATTTCTCTAACTCCTCTCCCCTTGCTGCTGTTGTGTTCAGTTGCCAAATAGTGTCTGACTCTTTGCAAACCCATGGACTGCAGCATGCCAAGCCTCCCTTTACTATCTCTTGGAGTTTGCCCAAATTCAGGTCCATTGAGTCAGTGATGCTATCTAACCATCTCATCCTCTGCCACCGTCTTCTCCTTTTGCCCTCAATCTTTATCAGCATCAGAGTCTTTTCCAATGAGTCCACTCTTTGCATCAGGTGGCCCAAGTATTGGAGCTTCAGCTTCAGCATCAGTCCTTCCAATGAATGTTCAAGGTTGATCTCCTTAGGATTGACTGGGTTTGATCTCCTTGCAGTCCAAGGGGCTCTCAAGAGTCTTCTCCAGCACCACAATCCGAAAACATTAATTGTTTGATCCTCAACCTTCTTTATGGTTCAGCTTTCATGTCCTGTCCATACAGGACTACTGGAAGAACCATAGCTTTGACTATGCAGATCTTTGTCGGCAAATTTCTGCCCCTGACTAAATTGGACATGCCTGGAGGGCAAAGGTGCATGCCAGAGATACTTCTAAGAATTGATGTCCAGATCCTCAAAGTCTTTCATGCTCTTTGCAAGACACATCTTCTGGAGAAGATGCTCTTTGGTCCAGGCCCATCTTTTTCTTTCCCATCCACCCTCTCTAATTTTACAAAAGGCTCTAAGCCCTGGTTTTTACCCACAATCTTACCCTGAGGGTAAATACCTTCAGGATACCAACAAAACGCAAAGAGCTCTGAAGACTGGATAAGGCATTTTGCAAGTGGAGCAATTGCCAGTTTTTATTTTCAAAATAGAGTTGAACGAGGTTCTGATTTTGTTGTCATTAAAAACAACTTTAAAAGAAATTTCTGGTTGTACCCCACAGCATGTGGGACCTTAATTCCCTAAACAGGGGTCAAACCCCTGCCCTTTGCATTGGAAGACAAAGTCTTAACCACTGGACTGCCGGGGAAGTCCCCCCAAAATAACTTTTGATCATTTTCAAAATAATCACTATGTAATTTTTTGGCTTGAAACTCTAAGAATTAAAAAAGTTAAGTGACATTATTATAACAAAATTCCCTTCATTTTCATCTACTTATTTATTTGAACATGGTTTCTCAGAGCTTCTATTTATAAAAGTTAAAAATAGATATAAAATCGATGCTGAACTCAGCTTCATTCCAGTAGTAACATTCATCCGTAAATTCACAATTGAAAAAAATCTATTTCAGTCAGAGACATATTTCCAAAATTGTTTCACTCTTTGTTTAATAATTATTTTCCAAAAGATATATGTTAATGTTGCTTTGATCAGTTGTGTATTAGTACAATAATAAATGATATTTCACTCCAGAAGAAATTTTAAAACATAGAAACTTAGAGTCAAAGGAATTTAAATTATTTAAATTTCAAAATTTCTTAAATTGCAATCATATACACAAATTTCTATCGGAGTATGAATAAAGTAGTCAATAACAGACTTTCCAGCATAAAATATATTACCTTAGGATAACATTCTGTAAAAGGAAGCAAAATGCGACTATAAGTTCAAGAAGAAAAAAAAATAATGATGTAGCATTTCTACCTGTTAAAGTGACCTTGTTCTGGTATTTCTTGAAATGAAAGATAGTATCAAACCCTGATGATATTTACATTTAGCTGATGATGGAACAGTTTTATTTAGCAAGTGTATCTTTTTTTTTTCTTTTTTCTTTTTTTTAAGTTTGGGCTACCCTGGGTCTTTGTAGCTTTTGCATTTTGGTTGCTCTTTGCTTTGTTGGGGCTAAGTTTGGGCTACCCTTGGTCTTTGTTGCTTTTTGCTTTGTTGTTTTTTTTTCCAGTTGCAGCAAGCAGGGGGCTACTCCTTGTGCTACTTGGGCTTTTCGCGGCAGTGGTTTCTCTTGCTGTGGAGCACAGGCGTTAGGCTCTTGAGCTTCAGTAGTTGTAGCACAGGCTTAGTTGCTCCATGGCTTGCAGAATCTTCCTGGACCAGGAATCAAACCCATGTCCCCTGCATTGGCACATGGATTCTTAGCCACTGTGCCACCAGGGAAGTCCAAGCAAGTATACCTTTCGCAGTTGGTTATATTTACGATGTTTCAGCAAACAATGTTAAAATGTGCCACCGAGCCTGCATGTGGGCCAGCAGATCCATTCTCCAACCTGCCTCTCCCGTCTTCTCTCCCCTGGTTTGCTGACTTGGTTGGAGGACATCAAGGGCTCTGTGCCTCTAGCCTCAACTGGGGTTTGGTCATTGGGAGGCCCTGGCAGGAGATAGGATGGAGGGAGGAGCGAGATTAGGATCTTTATTCCTTTGTTCTGGTCTCTGGACATCTAGTCATTCTGGCCCTGTCCCTGGATGGAAAGTTACTGCTCCTCTTGAGGCAGAGAAACTGCCCTTTAGACCTTAGGTGGTAACACCCTAGCTGCTGCTCTTCCCAGCTTCCTGCATAATCCCTGGTGATTTCCCTACACCTTGACCGCACCTTCTAAATTAGCTCCTTTGTACATATGACCTGCTTGAATTATCTTAATTTGACTGTGTTATTTGTTTCCTGTTGGAATTCTCACAGCAGCAGCAGTTTTTAAAAAATTCTTTAAGTTGGCATGAGAGCAAAAAGTCTGAAGACCACTGTTCGGACTGCTGCAGGAAGGGGGACCGCTTCCAGGGCCCGAGAGTGGCCTCTTGTCTATCACTTGGAAATGACTTGTTCAAGGAAGTACACATGCTGACAAAGCCAGAGGCTTGTGCTGGGAAGGGGGCCCAGGTGGAGAGCAGGACGGTAGTGAAGTGAAATTTGCTTAGCTGTATCCGATTCTTTGCGACCCCATGGACTATAGCCTGCCAGGCTCCTCTGTCCAAGGAATTCTCCAGGCAATTCTACTGGAGTGAGTAGCCATTCCCTTCTCTGGGGATGGTCTCCAGCATTGCAGGCAGATTCTTTACCACCTGAGCCACCAGAGAAGCCCAAGAATACTGGAGTGGATAGCCTATTCCTTCTCCAGGGGATCTTCCTGACCCAGGAATCAAACTGGGGTCTCCTGCATTGCAGGCGGATTCTTTATCAGCTGAGCTACTAAGGAAGGGCGCCCAGGTGGAGAGCAGCAGGGTAAAGGAACCCAAAAGAACTGCTCTGCCGCGTGGCTCTCAGCCTCTGGTTTTACGGTGATGGGATTAGCTCCTGGGTTGTCCCTGGATAATCATTCTGACTCAGGGTCCTTCTTAGTGGCACACACATTGCTCAGCCAAGATGGGTTCCAGCGAGAAGGATTCTGGGAGGTTGGTAGCATATATGGACTGGCATCTCCTCTTTTCTTTTGACCTTTCCTGAATTCTGCTGGTTGGTGGTAGCTTGTTAGTCCCCCATTTTAAAATAGGAACTCTTGTTCTAAGGTAATTCATATAAGTAGCTATATTTTGCCTGACCAGGCCAAGTGGTTTCGGTGTTTCCCCTACAAGACTGTAGCCTCATTCGTTCACTCAAAAAACACTGATTGCATCATGCCCAGTGTTCACTTACAAAGATGAATTAGTTGGCCACCTCACGCCCATTCGGATGGTTATTATCAAAAACACAGAAAACAACTTTGTTGTACAGCAGAGATATAATTAATTCAATTAAAAAATTAAAAAACACAGAAAACAAGTGTTGGCAAGATGTGGAGAAATCGGGATCCTTCTGCACTGTTTGTGGGAATGTAAAATAATGCTGAAGCTGTGAAAAATAGTATGGAGCTTCCTCAAAAAGATTAAACATAGAATTACCCGACGGCCCAGCAACTCCACTCCTTAGCATAGGGTCTCAAAGACACCCTCCTGTGCACACTCATGCTCACAACAGCATTATCCACAACAGCAAAAGCATGGGAGCAACCCAACTGTCCGGCCACTTAAATGCATTATCAAAATGCAGTATATTCATACAATGGAATCATATTTGGCCTTAAAAAAATTCTGACCCATGCTGCAACATGAATGAACCCTGAAGATGTAATTAATACTAAGCGAAACAAGCTAGTCACAAAAGGACAAAAAATACATGATATGTATGGTTCCACTTATATGAGGTACTTTAAAGGCAGAAAGTAGAATGGGGAGTTGCTGGGGGCATTGGAGAAGACCCTGATGCTGGGAGGGATTGGGGACAGGAGGAGAAGGGGACGACAGAGGATGAGATGGCTGGATGGCATCACCGACTTGGTGGATGTGAGTTTGGGTAAACTCCAGCAGTTGGTGATGGACAAGGAGGCCTGGTACGCTGCGATTCATGGGGTTGCAAAGAGTTGGACATGACTGAGCAACTGAGCTGAACTGAGGGGAGGGCTTAAGGAGGAATTATTGTTTAACAGATATAGAGTTTCAGATTTACAAGGAGAAAAGAGTTTCAGGGATGGATGGTGGTGATGGCTGCACAACAATGTGTTTTATGTATTTATTTGGCTGCGCTGGGTGTTAGTTGTGGTCGGTAAGCGGTGTCTTTGTTACATCATGCAGGATCCTTTGTTGCGGAGCATGGATTCTCTAGTTGTGGAGTGTGGGCTCAGTAGTTTTGCCTTGTTGTTCTGCAGCAAGTGGGATCTTAGTTCCCCAACTGTAACAGGAGGGAAAGGGGCAGGGCATAACTTTTGAAAGAATGACATAGCCCAAGGACACAACATAAACTGATCAGAATCAAGTGGACCAAGATGGCAGACAAGACTAGACCTTGATCCTCAGTCAGCAAGTGAAATGACACACCCAGAGGTGCCTTGCCTTAAAAGACCAAGGAGTGGGTAGTGGCCCAAATCCTGGGAATCTCCACCCCTTCCCAAAAATAGTTGGAATAGCCCTCCCATGCCTGCCTGCTAAGTCACGTTAGTCATGTCCGACTCTGCAACCCTGTGCACTGCAGCCCGCCAGCCTCCTCTGTCCACGGGGTTCTCCAGGCAAGAGTACCAGAGATAGTCCTCCCATTCATTTGCATACGAAATTTCCCAGCCTATAAAAACTAACCACTCCACATTTCCAGGTGGCACTCACCCTCCGCGATGGCCCACACAATGTCTGCGGAGTGTGCTTCTCTCTGAATCTGAATAAATCCACTTCTTACCTATCACTCTCTCTCTCACTGAATTCTTGCTGTGATGAGACATCAAGAACCTGAGCCCTGAAACCAGGTACTGTGGGTTTGGGGTGGGTTCAAGTCCCAGCCATGTGGGTTCAAGTCCCAGGTAGAGTTTTGGCTGGGTTTGAGTCCCAGTCACCTGGGTTTAAGTCCCAAGCAGGATTTTGACTGGGTTCAAGTCCCAAGCTGGGTTTGGCTGGGTTCTAGTCCCAGGACATGGGTTCTAGTCCCAACCTGAGGTAAATGGTTTCACAGCCAGAGATCGAAACAGTGTTCCCTGCATTGTCAGGCGTTTTCTTAACTACTGGACCACCAGCGAAGTCCCAACAGTGTGTTTTTAATACCATGAATTGTCCATTTAAAAATGGCTAAGGTGGTAAATGTTGCATATATTTCAACACAATAAAAGAAAGATGAACTACATGTGGTTCCACTCCTCATGTAATAATTTAGTGTGAGAGAAGACATACAATTAAGCAAAGAGCAATACAACAATATAATTTGTACTTTATTTATTTACTTATTCATTTTTTATTTGGCTGCACCAAGTCTTAGTTGCAGCATAAGGGATCTTTAGTTACAGCACGTGACATCTATTTTCTGACTAGGGATCAAACCCCAGCCCTCTGCATTGAGAGCTTGGAGTCTTAGCCATTGGGAGCCCCCGAGATATGTACTTTAGTAAAGATATGGACACTTTGTGAGAGGACTGTGGAGAGAGCAACTAATTCTATCTGGGGGAATTGGGAGGGGCTTCCCATAGAAGGTTTTATTTGGTTTATGGTATTGAAGATAAGAGCTTGCTTGGCAGTAAGAAGGAGAAAAGACATTTGAGGCAAAGGGGCAACATGAATTAAATCAGGAAAACCAAACATTGCTAGGGGATTGGTGAGTCATGGATGGGTGTTCAAAGGTAGTTCAGAACATACAAAGAATAAAGGAAAACATTTGTCTACATGATTAAATTAAAATTTAAAACATAAATGGTAAAAGACATTATGAACAAAGTTAAAATACTAAAGGACTCCCTGGGAGAAGATAATTGCAATTTATATATAAACAACACCTTAAAGTCAGTAAGAACTAGAAACAAGCAAACAAGTTGAAACATAAGCAAAGGACAAAGTAGCAATTCTCACAAGAACTCCTGATTGCAGAAGGAAGTGCCGATTAAAGTGAGTAGATAGCATAGAGTATGGAAAGAGGGAACTAGTAACTTTACAGTGAAGAAACATGGGAACACCACCTTAACCAAGTGATGAAAGGTAATAACATCACCAGTAATAAGGCATGTGGGTAGCATGTGACCTCCAGTAGGGGGTGATGAGAAAGGTAGTTCATCTCTTCCCCCAAATCTATAGCCTCTGGAAAGCCATGAAGAAAACATCAGATAAGCTCTAATTGAAGGACATTCTGCAAAATGGATTAGGTTTGTGGTTTGTGCAGGTAAAGAATCTGCCTGCAATGCAGGAGACACGGGTTCAATCCCTGGGTTGAGAAGCTCCCCTGGAGAAGGGAAAGGCAACCCACTCCAGGATTCTTGCCTGGAGAATTCCATGGACAGAGGAGGCAGGCAAGCTATAGTCCGTGGGATCCCTAAGAGTTGGACATAGCTGAGAACTAACACTCACTTTCTTCTGCAAAATACCTGACCAGTATTCCTCAGGACTATCAAGGTTATAGGAATAAGGAAAAGACTGAGAAATGGTCATAGACCAGAAGAAACTAAAGAAACAGAAGGACAGTGTAGTATTCTGGATGGGATCCTGGAACAGAAAAAGGACATTACTGAAATCTGAATAAAGTCTGGATTTTAGTTAACAGTAATAAGCCAATGTTGACTTCTTCAGTTCAGTTCAGTTCATTCGCTCAGTCGTGTCCAACTCTTTGTGACCCCATGAATCACAGCACGCCAGGCCTCCCTGTCCATCACCAACTCCCGGAGTTCACAGATTTGACAAATCTGCCATGGTAATGTAAAATGCTAATATGAGGGGAGATTGATTGAAGGGTATTTGGGAACTCTCTTGACTATCTTTGTAACTTTTCTATAGATCTAAAGATACTGGTGGCTCAGTGGTAAAGAATCCACCTTCAATGCAGGAGATGTTGTTTCGATCCCTGGGTTGGGAAGATTACCTGGAGAAGGAAATGGCAACTCACTCCAGTATTCTTGTATGTGAAGTATCATGGTTAGAGGGGCCTGGCAGGCTAAGTCCATGCTGCTGCTAAGTCACTTCAGTCGTGTCCGACTCTGTGCGACCCCATAGACGGCAGCCCACCAGGCTCCTCCGTCCATGGGATTTTCCAGGCAAGAGCACTGGAGTGGGGTGCGGCTAAGTCCACAGAGTTGCAAAAAAGTCCATGGGATTTTCCAGGCAAGAGTACTGGAGTGGGGTGCCATTGCCTTCTCCGTAGCAGCAGACAGGACTTAGCGACTAAATGACAACAACAAAGGTATTCCAAAGTAGAACGTTTATTTTAAAAAATGATGAGATACTGGGACTTCCTTGGTGGTCCAGTGGCTAAGACTCTGCTACCGGTGCCGGGAGTCCACATTTGCTCCCTGGTCAGGGAGCTAGATCCCACATGTCACAACTAAGAGTTCATATTGTTGTTGCTGTTGTTTAGTTGCTAAGTGCTGTTTAGTTGCTATGTCGTGTTCAACTCTTTTGCAACCCAGGCTTCTCTGTCCATGGGATTTTCCAGGCAGGAATATCTGAGTGGGTTGTCATTTTTTTCTCCAGGGGATCTTTCTGACCCAGGGGCCGAACTTCTGTCTCCTGAGTTGGAAAGGGGATTCTTTACCACTGAGCCACCAGGGAAACCCAAAGAGTTCGTATGCCACAACTAAAGATCGTGCACGCTACAACGAAAGACTGTGTCTGCGGCAGAGAAGACTGAGGGCCCTATGTGCCACAACTGACACCTGGCACAGTCGGATACATAAACATTTTTTTTTTTGAATGATGAGATATTATTCCTACCCATGAGATTAACAAAGAATAAAAAGTCTGACTCAAAGTATTGAGGAGGATATGGGAAAAATAATTCTCTCATATTTGCAGGTGGACGGGTCAAAGGTATTGTAGGAAGCAACTTAGTCTAGGAAAGCAGAAAATGTACAAACCCTGGAATCCAGAATTCCATCTGGACACCAAGAGATATTTATAAAGGCTTTGATACAAATTGTCCACAATAATCTAACACTGAAACAACTTGAATGTCTATCAATAGGGGGACAGATATACAAGTTATATACAGATTACAAATATGGTGGAATATTTACTACATTGCAGCTAAAAGGAAAGAATGAAATTTCTATGTATCAACATGGCTAGATGTTAAAAATACAATACTGAATGAAAAAGTAAAGGTGAAGAAGGGTATATGTGGTACGTGTGTTTGTGTGTGCTCAGTTGTGTCCGACGCTTTGCAACCCCATGGACTGTAGCGAGCTCCTCTGTCCATGGAATTTTCCAAGCAAGAATTCTGGGTTGCCATTTTCTCCTCCAGGAAATCTTCCTGATCCAGGGATAGAACCTGTGTCTCTTATATCTACCTGCGTTGGCAGATGTGTTCTTTACCACTAGTGCCACCTGGGAAGCCCAGCATTTACTATACTATAAACCTCGTGAGACAGGTTCTGTTATTAACCCCAAATATAGATGAAGACACTAAGCGGCAATGGAGTTCAGTAACTTGTCTTGGGTAACACAGTTGGATAGTGGTAGAGACAGCAACCACATCCTGGAAGCCTGGCTTCAGGTCTGTCCTACCAACCATTATGCTCTCTGCCTCGAATTCCCCCTCCTCATGGAGCTCCATTCTAGGGAAGCGAGTGAACGAGCTGTGGAGAAAAACAAAGAAGGGAAGGAAAAAGGGAGTATTACCCTTCAAAGAGTGGGTGTGGGGGTCATGGATGGCCTCACTGAGAGATAACATCTGAGCAAAGACTGTAAGGAAGTGAAAGAGGAAACCATGCCTGTATCTGGGGGTATCCGCATTTCAGCCTTGACAACAAGATCACAGGCTCTGGGGAGCAGTAAACCTGGAGTGTTTGAAAAATAAATAGCAAGGAAGCCAGGGTCACTAAAGCAGAGGGAATAAAGAAATGAGAATAAAAGAAATGAGCCCAGAGACAGATGGAGGCTAGATTGGGTGGGGCCTTATCCATCATGAGGACCTTGGAGGGGTCTGAGCAGAAGGTGACAATATCTGACTTGGGCTTAAGAGGGATCCCTCTTTGTTGAGGTGAGATTGCTCAGAGGCTTGGGTGGTAGCTTGCATTGGAGTGGTAGCAGTGGGTGGTGGTAAGAAGTGATTGGATTTTGGATATATTTTGAAGATCAAATTGATGGTATTTGCTGAGGATTGACATGACAGAAGGAAAGGAGTCAAGAATGACTCAGGTTTTTGGCCTACGTAAATGGGAAGACAGAGTGATTGTTTCCTGAATGGAGAAGACAATGGGAGAAGCAGGTTTGAGGAGGGGGTGGGAAGGCCTGGAGTTTCATTTTGGACATGCTGAGTTTGAGATTTCTACTGGACAACCAGGTGGACACGTTGAGCGTTCAGTTGGACCTAATAGTCTGGAGTTTTGAGCAGAGGAGATAAAAATCTATGCCTCATCTGCATATAGATGTTATTTGAAACCACAAGAAAGGATGAGATCACCCGAGAATGAATATAGATATAGAGCAGTGAAAATGTGAGAACTGAACCCTGGGGCCCCAGCATTCAGAGTTTGCAGCTGAGGAGGAGGAAAGGGAGAAGGGGGAGAATTCAGCAACAGGAAACTGAGAAGGAACAGCCAGAGAGGCGGGAGGAAATCCAGGAGAAAAGCCAGGAGAGAGAGCCAGCTAGTTGAATAAAGCGTTCCAAGAAGGATCAAGTGATCAAATGTGTTGAAGGCTGCCGATAGGGAAAGAAGGATGAGGACTGAGAAATGACCGTTTGATCGAGCATCATGGAGGTGCGGGGTGGGAGAATGTGCCATCCCCAAATATGCCACTTTGGCACAAGGATTGTTTTGAGCTAAATGCAATTGAGAAGAAGCAGATAGAAGGAAGGCTCTCTACCCTATATCCTCATTTGCATAAAAGCAAGATACACATTCATAAAGGTGTCCCAACTCTTGTCTCTACCAGGAGGGACAGAAAATCATCGGAAACAAGTTTAGACCCTTATCAGTCTAGAGACAGTTCCAGAGGAATTTATTGGGTTGGCCCAAAATTTCGTTCCCATTTTTCCACAAAAACCCAAATAAACTTTTTTTGGCCAACCCAATATATAAGAAACTTTACTGACTATCCTTTATCTACCATCATTTCCTTTGATTTGCCTTCCCACAATTTGCTCCCCATAGTGAAAGTGAAAGTTGCTCAGTCGTGTCCCACTCTTTGCGACCCCATGGACTATACAGTCTGTGGAATTCTCCAGGCCAGAATACTGGAGTGGGTAGCCCTTCCCTTCTGCAGGGGATCTTCCCAACCCAGAGATCGAACCCCAGTTTCCCGCATTGCGGGCAGATTCTTTACCTGCCCCTAGAGTCAAATCTTTTTCTTTCTCTTGTCATATCTCTAAAAATTTCATTCTTTATGATAATGATAAACCTGTACGCAAGACAGCAAAAGAGACACAGTTGTATAGAATGGCCTTTTGGACTCTGTGGGAGAGGGAGAGGGTGGGATGGGTTGGCAGAGTGCAATGTAACATGTGTGATATCATAAGCGAAACGAATTGCCAGTCCAGGTTTGATGCAGGATGCAGGATGCTAGGGACTGATGCACGGGGATAATCCAGAGAGAGGGTGTGGGGCGGGAGGGTGGAGGTGGGGGTCGAGATTGGGAGTTCATGTACACTCATGGCTAATTCATGTCAATGTGTAACAAAACGAATACAGTATTGTAAAGCAAAACAAACTAAAAAATAAAAATTAATTAAAAAAATAAATAAATAAAAATTTCATTCTTTTGCTAAGATGTTATATCAGCCCAAGCTCTAACTAAATCTTTGAGTTATTCATCTCTGGGTATATGCTGCACATGTTTATGAACTTTTGTTTGCTTTTCTCGTTAGTCTGTCTTTGGCCAGTCTAATTTATGCAGCCCCAGCTGCGTGGGTATAGGAAGAGATCTGGGGGCAGAAGAAGAGATTGTTCTTGTCCTACAGTGGTCATTAGTGACACTGACAAGAGTGGCTTTAGGTAGAGTATGTGCAGGTTAAAATCTAATTGGATCAGAATTGAGAGTCTGAGAGAAGAGAAATGATGCAGGCAGTACAGACAACTCTCTCAGGTGTTTGACCACAGCTGGAAGGAAGTGTGGGGTGAACAGCAGTGTGTTAAAGTGTCAAAATAATGCACCACATTCATGATAAAGTTTCCTGTCATTGGTAGAGGTTGATGCACATTAATTGTGTTTTATTTTGCCATGTGTCCTGTGGGGTCTTAGTTCCCCTCAGTTCAGTTCAGTCGCTCAGTCGTGTCCGGCTCTTTGCGACCCCATGAATTGCAGCACGCCAGGCCTCCCTGTCCATCACCAACTCCCGAGCTCACCCAGAACCATGCCCATGGAGTCAGTGACGCCATCCAGCCATCTCATCCTTGGTCGTCCCCTTCTCCTCCTGCCCCCAATCCCTCCCAGCATCAGAGTCTTTTCCAATGAGTCAACTCTTCGAGTGAGGTGGCCAAAGTACTGGAGCTTCAGCTTCAGCATCATTCCTTCAAAGAAATTCCAGTGTTGATCTCCTTCAGAATGGACTGGTTGGATCTCCTTGCAGTCCAAGGGACTCTCAAGAGTCTTCTCCAACACCACAGTTCAAAAGCATCAATTCTTTGGCGCTCAGCCTTCTTTACAGATCAAACCCATGTCCTTTGCATTGGAAGCACTGAGATTTAATCACCAGGAAATCCTACATTATATTCTTCTTCTTTTTTTTTTAACTTATTCATTTGTTTGGCTATGCCTGTTGTGGCATGTGGGATCTAGTTTCCTGAGCAAGGATGGAACCTGGGCCCTATGCACTGGGAGCACAGAGTTTTAGCCACTAGACCACCAGGGAAGTCTCCAATATTACATTCTTATAATATAACCGTGTATATAACCTTGTCAGTGAAGGTTCAAAGAGACTTTAAAATCTGAAGAAATAGTACAGATATATCTTTTTTTTTTTTTTTAACTCTGCCTCTGGTCTTTATTTCAGAGATTTAGGGTTTGTTTTTTTTTTTTTGTCTCTTGCCCTGTGAAATTTCAGAATTCAACTTTCTTTTTTTTTTTTTGTTCAAACTGAATTTATTTATTTATTTATTTTTTTGCTTTACAATACTGCAGATATATCTTTAAAAAAAATGAAGGCAACGGAACAAACTGTAATAGCTGATAATTCAGAAAGGTGAACATTTTGATGTTTGCTATATTATCTTTACACTTTCAAATTTCCAAGGAATCTTAACCACAGGACTGCCAGGAAAGTCCCCCTTAAAAATAATTAGAGGGGATTCCCTGGTGGTTCAGATGGTAAAGAATTTGCTTGCCAATGCAGGAGACTCAGGTTTGATTCCTGAGTCAGGAAGATCCCCTGGAGGAGGGCATGGGAACCCACTCCAGTATTCTTGCCTGGAGAATTCCATGGACAGAGGAGCCTGGCAGGCTACAGTCACTGGGGTTGCAAAGAATCGGACATGACTGAGCAACAAACACAAACACACTCCTTGGTGGTCCAGTGGTTAAGAATCCACCTGCCAGTGGGGGACAGGGGTTTGATCCCTGGTCTGGGAAGATCCCACATGCTGCAGAGCAACTAAGCCCGTGTGCCCAGAGCCCTTGCTTTGGCAACAAGAGAAGCCACCTCAATAGAAGCCCGCGCACTGCAAACAGAGAAGAGCCCCCGCTCACCACCACTAGACAAAGCCTACGTGCAGCAACAAAAACCCTCTGCAGTCCAATGAATAGATTAATTAATTACAATAAATAAATAATCAGAGCAGGGAAAAATGTTTGTGTGCCTGAAGGTGTGAAGGCCTTTGAGTGCCATGTCAAGAATGCGGTGGGGGGAGGGGCATGGCTCAGAAAGTTGTCCCTGAAAACTGGAGAGTGTGGGAACAATAAAAAATTTCCTTTAACCATTCAGGCTAGAGTTTTCTAAAGTGTGGACAGGACCACCTGCATCAAAATCTTCCAAGGGCATTCAATAAAATTCAAACCCTGGGCCGTTCTCCTCTGGCTTGCTAAATCCTAATGTCTCCAGCAAGGCTAAGCAATCTGTACCTGTGAAGGTGGAGTAGTAGCAAGTTCAGGGAATGGTTGGGGCTGTGATTAGTACCTGTGGAGATGGAAGTGCCCATAGGACTTCTGGTCTGTGAGTGGATATGAGTCTCAAGTTCACCAATGGGTATTAATCAGATTCATTGTCCAGTCTCCCACAGCAGGAAGCACAAGGACTTGCACATAGTAGGTGCTAAAAGTTTATTGAGTGAATTAAGAATTTAGCTTAAGGGACTTCCCTGGTGGTCCAGTAGCTAAGACTTCAAGCTCCCAATGCAGGGAGCCTGGGTTTAATCTCTGGTCCAGGAACTAGATCCCACATGCTACAATTAAAGATCTCATGTCCCTCAATTAAGACAAGGAGTGGTCAAATAAATAAATAAATATCTGAAGAAAAGAATGTAGCTGCAAAGTCAATCACTCAATCACAAATTCTACCTTCTTACCAACTCTCTCCTGGTTGCCTAGCACGCAGTGTATCTTCATGGTGGCCATCAGCCCAAAGAGTGGGAAAACTTGGACTTCAGAGTCAGACAGACTTGAATTCACACCAGGTTCCCCTCATTCCCAGCTCTGTGGCCACAAGTGAGTCTCCCTTTGGAACTTGGTTTTCTCAGGTGCAAATAATGTCATTCACTCATTCATCCATTCAGCCTCTTTTGCCCTCCTGGAGTTTGCAACCTGAGGAGGTAATGGTAGCAAACAACAAATGTAGTAAGTAGGTTTATCATACCATATAAGAATGTGGAAATTGCTATGGAAACAAAGAAAAAAAGCAGCAGAGTGAGGGCTGGGCCTGAGTGGTAGTGGCAGCAATGATCAGGCTGGGGAAACGTCATGATTAGTTAGAGTTACCATGTTGTAGGCCACGTTGACTCAGACAGTAAAAAATCCACCTGTAATGGAGACCTCGGTTCAGTCCCTGGGTTGGGAAGATTTCCTGGAGAAGGGAATGGCAACTCACTCCAGTATTCTTCCCTGGAGAATTCCAAGGACAGAGGAGCCTGGCGGGCTAGAGTCCATGGGCTGGGAAGGAGTCAGACACGAGTGAGTGACTAATATGCATGCAGGCCATGCTGAGGAGGATTTGTGGAAGTGATGGGACATGGAGGGTTTTGTGGAGGGATGTAATGGAGTGGACCAAGTCGATAGCTAGAGAAAAGTATTCCAGGCAGAAGGAACAGCAAGCACTAAGGCACTGAGAGAAGTGTGGATGGCACTGTGTGAGAAATAGCAAGGAGGCCACATGGTTGGAGCAGAGTGAGTGATGGAAGAGGGCCTTGCAGGGCTGTGATGTTATACGACAAAGGAAAGAAGGAAGGGAAGTCAGTTACCGAGCGCCAACAATGTGCAAGAAACTGAGCTTTGTGTATTAATATATCAGCTATTTAATCTTTGCACTAACTTTCAAGGCATATATTCAGACCTCACCCCCCTTTTATATACATGAATAAACTGAGTGACAGAGATAGAACCTGACTTCCTCATGATGTACAGCTAGTAAGTGGCCCAGAGGATCTTTTCCAATATGACACGTTGTTTGCTATTTATCTGTCATAGCTATAGCAATTCCATAAAATTCCCACTATTTAAAATTTATTTGGCTTTGCTGGATCTTAATTTGGGCACGTGGGGTCTTAGTTCCTGGATCAGGGATTGACCCTATGTTCCCTGGGGTCAAGGTAGACTGGACAACCAGAAGGAGGATTTGCATAAAGGCTGGAGGGATGTGATGGAGTAAGCCCAAGTTCCCATTACTTTCACCAAAAGCATTCAAGGAGGGGCACAGAAGGGCAGACAGGGCCTAAACAAGGGGAGATGCCACCCAGGGCCAGGCGTCTAGAGACGGCTCTGGATCTGCAGAGACACGGCCCCGTGAGTCAAGAGCAGCATGAGCCTGCAACAGGAACAAAATAGGACTTGCCAAAATGGGGTTACAAATATTGCTGCTGCTGCTGCTGCTGAGTCGCTTCAGTCGTGTCCAACTCTGTGCGACCCCATAGACGGGAGCCCACCAGGCTCCCCTGTCCTTGGGATTCTCCAGGCAAGAACACTGGAGTAGGTTGCCATTTCCTTCTCTAATGCATGAAAGTGAAAAGTGAAAGTGAAGTCACTCAGTCGTGTCCGACTCTTAGCGACCCCATGGACTGCGGCCCACCAGGCTCCTCTGTCCATGGGATTTTCCAGGCAAGAATACTGGAGTGGGGTGCCACTGCCTTCTCCAGCATATATTAACTGATGACCTTTAACAAGAGAGACTTCCCTGGTGCTCAGACAGTAAGGAGTCTGTCTGCAATGCGGGAGACCTGAGTTTGATCCCTGGGTTGGGAAGATCCCCTGGAGAAGGAAATGGCAACCCACTCCAGTGTTCTTGCCTGGAAAATCCCATGGACAGAGAAGCCTGGCAGGCTACAGTCCATGGGGTCACAAAGGGTCAGATACAACTGAGCAGCTTCACTTTCTTTCTTTTAACAAGATCATGCTTTTAACATGCAGAATACACAATATAATTTATCTAAAATTATTAAATTCAAAATATAATTTTATGAATCATTAAACTCATAGCATGCCACAGGGGTCGTGGTCTGATGATCAGTTTCTCAGATGTGAGGGATTTTTTTCTAACCAGCATTTCTGTGTCTGAATGTGGCCCTAACACCAAAGGTCTACATTTGAGGCCCTCATTGTGTGTAAATGAAGATACAGACAGTAAAGGTAAGTGGTACTGCTGTGTGCTGCCCCGAGTTCCACATATACATTGGCTAAGATCTTAGAACAGCCCCATGAGACTGGCATTGCTGTTGCCCGCATGGGATGGAGGAAGAAACTGTGAAACAGGGAGGTCGACTGACTTACCCAAGGTCTTCTAACCACTGAGTGGTGATGGGGGTATCTGAACCTAGACAATCTGGCCAGACTCTTTTTTCTTTTTTTTTTAAGATTTATGTATTTTATTTTTGCCCGCGCTGGGCGTGGTTGCTGTTCTCGGGCTTTCTCTGGCTGTGGCGAGCAGGGGCTGCTCGTCTTTGCTGTGCACAGGCTCCTCTCTGTGGTGGCTTCTCTTCTTGCAGAGCCAGGTCTAGGCCCACGAGTTTCAGTAGTCGTGGCACACGGGCCTAGCTGCTCCTCAGCATGTAGGATCTTTCCAGACCAGGCTTGGAGCCGGCGTCTCCTGCATTGGCAGGCAGATTTTAACCACCAGACCACCAGGGAAGCCCCAAATCTGGCTAGATTCTTAACCTTAACTTTTATGCTCTACTGCATGGTCCAGGCTGGGCCTTGGTTGTCCAGGGTTGTCTTTCCCAGGGGTTCTTTCTTTGGCACTGTCCTGTTGGTGCAACCTCCTCCAGGCTGCGGAGGATCTCGGGGCTGGTATTTCCTGGTCCTCACGGGATCTGCTACTTCCCAGGCTGGTACCCAAGGCCTGATTGGAGAGTGAGGAGGATCAGAGCATACTGTTGAATGTTGCCCTCAAGACTGGAAAGAACTGGGAGTTCCCTGATGGTCTAGTGGTTAGGATTCGGCACTTTCACTGTCGCAGCCCAGGTTCAAGCCTTGGTCAGGGAACTGAATCCTGCAAGCTGTGTAGCGTGGGAAAAAAAAAAAGCTGGAAAGGTCTCAGGGTTCCCTCTCCATGTCACCTGCATAAAGTCCCTCCACTAACCCCACATTTGCCCTTCTTTTTGCTATATTGAACCTGTAGTATTTTGAAAGAGCTCTAGATTAAGATGTAAGAAAACTAACTTAAATCCTGGATCTATTATCTAACAGCTGTGTTATCTTGGCCAAATGGCTTTATGTTTAAATCTTCATTTTTTTCCATCTGTAAAATGGAAATGAGAGTAATGGCTACTATTGAGCAACAGGACTTGGTACATTGATAAATCTGGAGCACTTGGGTGTAAATTGTACAGGACTGAACCGTTGTGAGGCATAATGCCATTATTCTCATTCTTGCCCCAGATGCTTTTCTTTTCTTTGGTTGTTTCCATCATAGCTGATGTTATCCTTTCGTCTGCTGTCAGGTGACACAAGGCCCTTGGCTTTCTCTGAAGGCTCTTCTGGGCTCTTCCGTCATCTTGCGAGTAGCTGGACCTGTTCCAGGAGAATGTGAAGTACAGAGAATCAGTTTAACGTTGGCACCTTCAGTCACAATCACATCACTCTCATACCATTTGAATATACCTTCTTGTGAAAGGAGAGCATATCTTGTGAAAAATGCACAGATCATGAGCACTCGGTGGGTTATCACAGTATAACCTTTGTATCCACCACCCAAGAAGGAAAGGGAACAGTATCAGCCCCTAGAAGCCCTTGTACCCACTTTGTGCCCCCTCACAATCACTGCCACCTCCTTCCTCCCCATTATGTCTGTGTTGCCAAAGCCTAACACAAATCCTTGTCAAGAAGCCCATAAACAGTTGCTAAACTGAACTGATCATTTTTTGATCTCAAGGTAATCACTTCAACTTCCTTGGCCTTGATTTACTCTTCTGAAAAACAGGGATGGCATTTCAGTAATTTCAAGTTTTCAATCCTAGCTGTACACTAGAATCACCTGGGGAATCTTTTGAAAAAACTGTCCACCGTTCTGGGCTCTGGATATGAACCTCTGAAGGTCCCAGGCAGTGGTAGTTTTTCATAGCTTTCCAAGGATTCCAGTGTACAACCTTGATCACCTGAATCTTACCAATTCCAATCAATACACAATCACATCTACATTCAAATCTCAGTTCCATCCCTGCCGTGGGTTGACTTGTGTCCTCGGCAAAGATGTTGTTTCTAACCCCCAGCACCTGCGAATGTGGACTTATTTGAAAACACGGTTATTGAAGATGAGCAAACTAAGATGAAGTCATTAGTGTGTGTGTGTGTGTGTGTGTGTGTGTGTGTTAGTCACTCAGTTGTGTTCAACTCTTTTGTAGCCCGCCAGTCTCCTCTGTCCATGGTATTCTCCAGGCAAGAATATTGGAGTGGGTAGCCATGCCCTTCTCCAGGGGGTTTTCCCTACTCAGGGATCAACCTGGGGTCTTCTACATTGCAGGCAGATTCTTTACCATCTGAGCCACCAGGGAAGCCCAATAGGTCTTTAGAGTGGGCCCCTAATCCAGTGTGACTGGAAACCTTGTAAAAAGAGGGAATCCTGGACCCAGAGACAGAGGCCCAGGGAGATCACCAAGTTGAAAGGTTGTTGTTGAATCATGACGCTGGGATTTTTGGCTCCTGGAGGAGAAGAATTTAATTTGGGGCCAGAGATGAGGCTTGATCAATTAGAGCTTTTGTGTAATAAAGTTTTATTAAAGTATAAAGGAGATAGAGAAAGTTTTTGACATAGGCATCAGAAGAGGGCAGAAAGAGTGCCCCCCTGCTAGTCTTTAGTTGGATGTTATATAGTTATTAGTAGTCTGTTAATGAAAGAAAGGAATGTCTTAGAACTTACAATGGCACGAGGCCCCTTACTCATAAGATGTATTTTGAGATAATTTTGGCACCAAATGGTTTATTTTGGGCCATAAAATGATTAACTTGAATTTTGAAGAAGGGCAGATTATTAAAAAAATATATCACTAGTTTGTTTTCTTCTGCCATTTAAAAAAGATAAAAATGTCTGACACTACAAACTATTTCCTCTGTTTAGAGACCCCTGGCCTGCCTGTTACCCTCTCAAAGTGAAGACTGGCGTTATAATGGAGCACCAAAAATTGCTGCAAACCATCAGAAGCTAGGAGAGATACCTGGAAGAGATTCTTCCTCAGAACCCTCAGAAGTCCTCTGCTGACCCCTTGACTTCAGGCTTCTAACCTCCAGTATATGAGACAATAAATTTCTATTCTTTAAGCCACTCAGTTTGTGGAACTTTGTTACAGCAGTCCTAGAAAATCAACATAACTATTTTCATACTGTCCAAGGAACTCTCTTGACCTGTTTCTTCATCTGCAAAGCTGGAAGCATAATCATGGTTCCACATCCTGGGCTCCATTCTAAACACTTTGCATAGATTATCTCATTTAGCTGTCACATATACTTTACTACTGGCTTCCTTGGTAGCTTGGTCGGTAAAGACTCTGTAGTGTGGGAGGCCAGGGCTCGATCCCTGGGTTGGGAAGATCCCCTGGAGAAGGAAATGGCAACCGACTACAGTATCCTTGCCTGGAAAATCCCATGGACAGAGGAGCCTGGTGGGCTGCAGTCCATGGGGTTGTAAAGAGTCGGGCACGACTGAGCCACTAACACAACATACTTTACTACAGCAGGTATAGGTACCCCTGTTATCTCCACTTTTTCAGATGAGATAGCTGTGGAACAGAGGTAAAGTAATTTGCTCAAGGTCACATGGTAACTAAATGTCTAAGACAATAAAACATCATTCACGTTTCCTGGGCAGTCTCCATGAGACTGCGAAGGTGGATGTGAACAGCGCTTTGTAATTAACAGAGCATTTTACCCTTTTTAAAGTTAGAATCTCTGTAGATGCTGGACTTTGGCCATCTCTGACTTCCCTTCTCTTTCGATGCAATACTTCTTTTCCTCGGCGACAGGGGTCGCTGCATCGCGCGGGCACTGACAGGTCCTTCTAGCCCGCAGCGCCGGCTGCTCGCTGGTGCCTATAAGTGGCAGTACCCGGCTCAGTAGACAGAGTCAGCCGCCGCCGGTGCCAGGGCCGGGGCTGCAACTGGAAGTGGAGCAGGACGCGGAGGAACTGAAGCTGGGCCGGGGCGCAGCGCAGCACCGCGCCGGGGCCGCAAGGAGGGGCGTTTCGCTGCTGGCCCACCGCGAGCTGCCCCCAGCCCGCGCCAAGGCGCCCTTTCTCCAGGCCGCCTGCCTCCGCCTTCCGCCTCCCTCCATTTCCCCGGAATCTCAGCCCGGCGCGCCTGCACCCCGGTCCTTCTTTGGGTGGGGAAGCTCCCGGCCGTTCTCTGGTTTCACTCCTTCCTCGCAGCCTGGGCTCTCAGCTCCCTTTCTTCTTTTCCTGGACTGGATCCCACCTCCTTCGATCCCCTTCTTTTAGCTCAGGCTCTCTGCTCCTTCCCTTAGCAAGAGTCCCAGCAGCTCAGCCACTTTTCTCAGCAGAGGGTCCCCGCCTTCCCTTTTCCTTGCTTGGGGTCCACCCCCATCCTATTCCTTCCTCTGTCCCTAGGGTGCTGCCTCTCCCCTCCCCCACCCCCTTTCCCAGGCCTGGAGTTCCAAACCTTTTGGTCTCCTCTTATGGTCCTAACTGGGTCCTGGTCCCTCTTCCCCAGTTTGGCGTTCTAGATCGGGAACCCAGCCTTCTTTCCACCTCCAGAGGACTGCTTCCACAAAAACACATCTCTCAAACATGAACTTTGCCTAGAGATTCTCGCAGTCTCTCCTGCCCGCTCCTGCTGACCCCTTGCTACCTATGTCCCAGGTCTTACTCTCATTTTCCTAAGGGTCGGGGGGCGGGGTGCGGTGGGTAAGCAGCGGGATGCTTCTGTGGTCTGGCGCCAGTGGCCTCCCTCCGCCTCGAATCTTCCCGTCGTTGCTTGTGGTGGTAGCCTTGGTGGGGCTGCTACCCGTTCTCAGAAGCCATGGCCTCCAGCCGAGCCCTACCGCCAGCACCATCAGAGGCTCAGAGCCGCCCCGGGAACGCTCAATTGGGGATGTCACCACCGCCCCACCGGAGGTCGCCCCCGAGAGCGCCCAGTTAACCATTCCTTCGCTGAACACAGCCCAAAGGCTCGAAAGGCCTTTCCAGTCCTGGGCATCGACTACCAACACGTGCGCACACCCTTCGAAATCGCCCTCTGGATCCTACTGGCCTGCCTCATGAAGATAGGTAAGTCCACCTCACCCCCGGTGCTTCCGCTGTCACCTAGTTGATGAGCCTGTTGCCCATCCTTATCACTTGAAGCTGCCCAGGAACGAGGGTCTGGACTGCTCCTGCATAGTAGGCAGCCTCCATCCGGCCATCCTGATGCTTCTTAAACTTGAGCTCTGTGGCCTCCTCACATGGGAGCTGGGTATTGTTCACGGGAGAGAGCAGGACTGAAGGATGCTTCTGGTCCTAGGTAACTTCAGCGAGGCTCCCAGGCCTGGCAGGTCTTCTCTGGAGCCAGGTGCCCAGCTGTGTGTGTGTGAGACAGGCGTGTCTTCAGCAAGTGACACAGTCTGCTCTGTCACCAGCCACCAGTGTAATTACATGCTTCATGGAAGGCTGTTTCAGGACGGAGGATCTTTCTACTTGGTTTGCCTAAGGAGTTTGAGTAGAGTGGGCAACGTGTGTGCTGGAGACTTACAGGTGTGGTGGAAGATGAGGCATCACTGTATTCTCACCTTCCTTCCTTCATCCCTGGAGTGTTATCAGTCAGCTCTGCCTGCCCAGGCTGGTCAGGAGCCCCTGAGTCAGTTTCCTGCCCAGGAATGCCATTCTTTATACAGTTTATGGGACAGGGGGCCTTGGGAATTCCTAAAGTCTGGTTTGAGGTGGGGGAGGGGGAGTGGAGGATGGTCAAGCTCACTTCCAGGTTGCACCCTGCTGTGTCTCAAAGTGCTGTCCAGCCGGGCCAGTCATGGTGGCCTGCCTGCTACTCAGCCAAGTGGGAGAGGGACGAGTGGAGAAGCTCAGGATGTTCTGATATGAAGAGACTTTGAAATGTTCTTTTTGGAAGAAGGAAACAGAAAAGTGGTTCCCCTCCAGAGGCTGTCTCCCCGCTAGGTCTGGCACTCTGTTCTGCTGGGTGATAGACGCTGGAGATGCTCCAGGTCATAGATGCTCCAGATGCTGCTGGAGCTCCCCAGAGCCTGCCCGACCCAGAAGTCCCTGGAAGTGGTGTCCTGGGGGGCTTTGACATCGTCCTTTGCCTTTTTAGTCCCCAGCCAGCTGTGGAAGGCACGAGGGCCTGGGACTCTGCTGGTTTGGATTTGGAGAGTTTGTGATTCTTGGCAGGAAGCCTTGCAGCTCTCCCAAGGACACGCGGGAGCTGAGGGCGATGCCAGGCTGGTATGAGGCAGGTCCGGGACATGCTGCAGGAGGGCCCGGGTGCTTCTCTCATGACAGGTCTAGGAGCTGGCTTCCTGATTCAGGGCTTCGGTGCTGTGACAGTGGCAGGCCTGTACGTGGGGCTGGGCCACCAGCACCTATCCCCGGATGGCAGCTCGGAAAAAAAATCAAGGCCGGGGCGAGGGGAGTCGTGTGTACTGATTCTGACAAATACATGACCTTGAACAAACTGGGCTTTTTTCTGCAGGTCTCGCCCACCTGTGAAACCGGCAAGAATCTCTAAATTTGACCATCCATTGAATCCTGAAGCCCCTGTGTCCTAATTTGTTGTAAGAAGCTGAAGTGACTGGTGTGTCATTTGCCTGTGTGAGACCAGGAAGAGGCCTCACAGGCACTATTTATAAATTGCCCTCCTCCCCTCTCCAACCCCGTCACCTCCCAGCCGCACCTGGCATTGTGTTAGGGATGGGGGGGGCGGGCGGCGGGGGGACTAGTGCACGCATGGTGGGTCTCTGACTTCTGGTAGGTCGACAGCAAGACCACTAAGTTCCTACTCGGGACAGCCAGGAGTTTGTCCATGCAGGCCTGACTCCAGTCCCAATGGGACCAGGTTTGGCCTGATTTGTCCCCACCAAAACTGTGCCGGGGCCATGGGCAGTTGGCAGGGGTGGTGCCATGACACGGGTGGCAGCCTAGAAGTTAGGAAACTTGGCCTTTTGTCCCGTCTCCCTTGTGACCTTGGCCAGTGACGCCTCTCTGCTTGTCAGTTGATCTCTGTGGCTTCTTCCAGGTCTGACATTTCTGCCATTCCACTGACTTGGGTAACCCTGGCAAGTCATTCAGCCTTGGGCCAGAGTTTTCCCATTGTAAAAGTGAGGATGCTGGATATGATCTCTGAGGCCCTTTGCAGTTGCGAGAGACTGTGTCTCTGCTTTGACAGGATGTTTTTCTGCCTCTGGAAACAGAGGTGCCCTCTCACCTGGCCATCCTGGGGAAGAGAGTAGAAAGGTGATCTTAAGGGTCCCTGTTCAGGTGGCCGAAAGTGAAAGCCCATTTCCCCCTTGTGTTGGCTGTCTGTTTTTTGGCCACACAGCTTGAGGGATCTCAGTTCCCCACCCAGGGACTGAACTGAGGCTGCAGCAGTCAGAGCCTGGAATCCTAACCACTCAGCAACCAGGGAACTCCTCCCGCCCCTTTGCAGTGTTGAACTGAGGTTGGCACCCCTCTGCCCCTTACCCTCTCTGCCCCTCAGTTTTCTCAAGTATAAAAGAGGGAAATCCTAGTATCCAGTTATGGTGCTGCTGACGTGGTGAGGACAGAAATTAACGCACGTGAAGCTGCCTTTGTGCTCACAGGAAGCGCTCAGTGAGGTGCAGCCACCCCTGTTGGTAGCTTAACCACCTCAGGTAAACGCCTCCCCACCTTGGCCTCTTAGAGCCTTCCTCAGAGGCTGGAGGATTACGGATCTCTCGGCCTAGGCTGCCGCCCGGAGCCCTTCCTTCGGGTTTCAGGAAGGACTAAAAGTCAGTCCCACCGACTTTATTCTTCTTTTCGCTTTAGCAGGTCCTGTGGGGAAGGGACATGGTGCCAGCTGACTCCTGGGGGTGGGCTGTGGCACCGAGGCCATGCTTGCCCTCAGCTACACTCTGGAGCCTTGGAGTTCATCTTGGGGTCTTGCCTCTTCTCTCAGCGCTCCAGCGTAGGTAGGCGCCCTGTTGGAGGCCTCATTCTGTCATCTGTGACAGCTGCTTCCCTTGCACGTCCCTCTCCTTTAAGAACAGAAGGTGCCGTGTGCAGTTCTCACTCTTGTCCAGGTCGTGGAGCAGAGCCTCAGGTAGACACTGGCCGAGGGCGGATGGCGTTAGAGCTGAAGATTAAAAAAAAATTCTTCACCTGTACACCCATGGCTGATTCGTGTCAATGTATGGCAAAAACCACTACAATATTGTAAAGTAATTAGGCTCCAATTAAAATAAATAAATAAAATTTAAAATAATAATAAAGTGATGCTATTTAAAAAAAAATTATTTTGGCCACACAGGCATGGCATGTGGAATCTTAGTTCCCGACCAGGAATTGAAACAGTGCCCCCTGCAGTGGAAGCACAGAGTCTTAACCCTTGGAGCTCCTGGGGAAGGCCCTAGAGCTGAAGTTCTAGAGGAGATGCTTCTGGGTTCTTTCTGAGTGACTCAGTGGGTGACATGGGGCAAGTCTCTTCCCTTCTCGGGCCTTTTCTCTCTGACAGTCTCCTTCTCCAGGGGATCTTCCCAACCCAGGGATCGAACCCAGGTCTCCTGCATTGCAGGCGGATTCTTTACCAGCTGAGCCACAAGGGAAGCCCAACAGTCAGGGATTCTTGCCTTTTTCCTCATGGGGAGGGCCTAGTGGTGTGAGTGGGGGGTAAGCCCCCTGGGAGAACAGTGAGAATGACTCCAAGCCCTGGGTAGGACCACTCCGCATCCACCCCACCCCACACTGGGGTTTGGACCCTGCATGAATCCCGCTTTGTCTCTCTGTTTACCTGGCTCCCAGTCCTGTGTGTGTTTCAAGGGAGTGCCTCGCTGTAACCCAGCTCTCCACTGGCACCTCATACAGCTGTTTACCCATGTCCAGCTCCTGGCAGCCTGTGAAGCAGGTATTCAACTCCTCTCCAGAACACAGACAAAAAAAAAAAAAAGCCTCCCTTTGTCCCTTCACATCTTATAGCTTTTCTTGGTTTTGGTCTTTGCAAGGTGCATCCTGACGTGTCCTCCTCAGAACAGGTCTGTGAGGAGGGGAGATGGGGTCGTTATTGCCCAGTTCCCACGTGTGGATATCAGACCCAACAGCCGGTTTCCTGTATAAGACTAGAATTCGCTTCTCTCACTTCTCAAAAGGAGAGAGGAACAAGTTAAAGGTCACCTTGAAACTGTCTCTAGAAGCCCAGGTGGAACTCTCCAGAAAGGAAAAGGTGACCTTTTTTTCTTTGGGAAGAAACAGCAGAATACCCGCGGGACAGGGTGGGGAGGTCAGCTGGGGCCTGGGAGGGAGGTTCAGGTAGGAGCCCTGGGTCCCGGGGCGCCAGGGCACTTGGAGGGCCTCTGCTGGTCGTGTGGCCTGGGCGTCACTCAGCTGAGCCCCCATAAGACGCCCCTGTCCTCTCTGTCCTGCTCCTCGCAGCCTCCAGTTCTGGTGGGAAGGACAGACGAGGTCACAAAGTCGGGGCTCTGCCTCTGGTACCTGCGTGACCAGGCACCTGGTGTCTCTGAACCTGACTTGCCTCATCAGGAGGGTGAGGATGCCATCTCTTTCTTCCAGCATCGATACAGAGGCCGAACGTGGGATGCCCAGCATGGAGTCCAGCGCTGTGGCAGCTTTTCAGGGCCTGTTCAGGTTCCTCCCCTTTGGGCGGTCTTCCCAGGCCACTCCAGCCCACAGCCATTGCTTTCATTTCTCCCCTAAAGCCGTATCCCTTGTTTATCCACAGCTTTGGCATCCGGCCTAGCCTGCCCTGTGACATCTCTTCTGTTGGGGGGCTGTGTGTTTTAAAAAGAATTACCATTTACTGAGTATCTGCAGAGTAGTGTCAGGCAGAAGTAATCTCGTTTAATTCTTACTAAAATTGGATGAGATAAAGGCTATCTCTGTTTCACAGATGAGGAAACAGCTCAGAGGGGTTATCCGCTGTGATGTGGAGCTGCCATTCTCTGCTTGAGTCATGGCACAGCCTCCTCTCAGGGTACAGCTGCATCTCCCGCCCTCACGTTCCCCTCAGCAGATGCCTAGCCTCTGCAGAGAGTAGCTGCCCAGCTCACCGCACCTGCTAGCGGGATTTTAGTACTCCCTGTCGGAGCTGGCGGCTTCCCAGGTGGCTCAATGGTAAAGAATCTGCCTGCTAACGCAGGAGATGCGGGTTCAATCCTTGGGTCAGGAAGATCCCCTGGAGAAGGAAATGGCAACCTACTCCAGTATTCTTGCCTGGGAAATCCCAAGGACAGAGGAGCCTGGTGGGCTACAGTTATTGGGATTGCAGAGAGTCAGACATGACTTAGTGACTGAGCATGCACGCGTTAGGGGCTGGCACTTGTTGATGGCAGGAGCTCTCTTCCTCCACCAAGAGAGCCATCAGGGTTCTGTGCTGGCACCCTCCGTCCCCGTGAGCCTGCATGTGTGTACCTGAATTCCGCAGCCAGGCTGCGCCTATACCTTGTCCTCTGCTAGCAACCCTGCCTGCCATCTCTCTGCTCTCTCAGTGGTCTGACCCAGCTTGCTTCTTCCCTGCTTGGATGGAGGAGGACCAATTAGAGGGTCGTTTCCTTTTGCCAGCAGGGGTGGCTAACCTTGTGATTACCATCTCTGGCCTCTGGGTGGGAACGGTGCTGGGCTGCTTTGGGTTACCCTTGGGGCCCGGCAGGGTCCCCTGAGAGGCAGCCTCTGTGTTGAGAGCAGGTGGCACAATTGTCTTTAGCCCTTTAAGGCAGGTGGAGTTTAGTACTAATTCTCATTAGTATTGTAACTTGTTTCCAAAGCACTTGCATATACACTGTTTAATTCTGATCTTCTCAATGGTCCTGTGGGCTAGAATTGCAGGTGGTGCTTTTGTTTTCGTTAATATTTATTTATTTATTTGGCTGCTCTGGCTCTTAGTTGCAGCACATAGGGAGCTTCAGTTTTTGTTGTGGAATGAAAATTCTTACTTGCGACATGTAAGATTTAGTGCCCTGACCAGGGATCAAACCCAGACCCCTTGCATTGGGAGCACGGAATCCTAGCCACTGGATCACCAGGGAAGTCCCTCGCAAGTAGTATTGATGTACCACTAATAACATCTAATGTACCAGATGTCATTTACATCTAAGGAAACCTCAAGCAGGTCAGTTAACAAGTAAGGACTCAGTCCCCAGACTTATAACCCAAGACCCTGTCCTCTTTCCTGCCTGGTCAGGTCATTGTGAAGGGAGACCGGAGGTCCCAAGAGTAAATGACCAGACACATCCCTGTTGGTAACCTGAACAGTTGACAGGAGGGACAGTTTGCTCTTGGAGGAAGGACAGGCGAAAGGAGCATGGTGGTTTGGATTGCTCTGGAGCCCAGGCCACCTGAACTCCACAAGTCCTTGACCCCTCACACATGCCTAGTATTTGTATGAAGAAAGAGTGTGAGTGTGTGAAAGCTGACTCAGCATTGGGGTCTGTCCTTCTCCTAGTCTGTGGAGCAGCAAGCTTTTGAGATGGAGAGCTTTCCCTTTCCCTTGATGTGTTGCAGGCCCTCTGGGAGGAGAAAGAGGCAGAGGAGTGAACTACAGCAAAAAACATGTGGCATGGGGCAGAAGAGGGAAAGTCAAGAGACCTGGAATCTAGTTCCAGCTTTTTGCTGCTTGTGTGACCTTTTAGGCAAGGCACTGCTTCTCTGAGCCCTCATTGCCTCATTTGCAGTATTTATATTAAATACTTGTTAATTATGTGAGCCGTCACATATCAAGCTCCTGTTTGAGATGCTGTGTCAGATATTGCCCAGCTGGAAAGCACTGGGGTTGAAGCTCAGATCTGCGTGACTTTGGAGCTTGTGTTCTTTTCATCATCATGCCCTGATTCCCTTTCAGTTCAAAAGCTTTCCTTTTCTCATGATCATTTTAAAATAGGGAGGGAATGAAGGCATTTCAAGTCTTGGCTGCTCTCTGTGGATCATTTCTTGGGTTGGGGGGGTGGGTAAAGCTGTGCACCCCCTTCCCCCGCAAAGCCTCACTGTGAAGCAAATAGGCCTTCTTGGAGGTGGTGGCATTCAGAAACATGGGAGGGACCTGGGCTCCCTTCGGGAACGCCAGCCTATGTGCAGCTGGCTGGCAGGCCTGCCTCTCTCCCTCCATCCTCCTTCTCCCCCCGCCACCCTGCCCCCCTTTCCTTCCGTGGTGGGGAGAGAAGGCTCACTCAGCAAACCCAGGACCTGGGTTATCCCTGAGTCATCCATCGCCTGTGTGGGCCTCCTTCTGCAGCGCTCACTCCCCCTGCAAACATCTGAGTCAGACACGTCTCCCCAAGGTTGTCTGCACACACTGCACTGGGCCCGACCATCTCTTTAGATGCCGACAACATCAACTGGTACTTTAAGGCAGCCCGTGATTACATGTGGGTATTTTTAATCTTATAGGCTAATCTAATTTTAACTGAACTAGGTTTTGAGTTGGGCTCGGATCAGTGGGCTGCCCCCACCCCCTTCCCTGAGATCATGCTGACATTTCCTTCCCCTCTAAAGTTCTATCAACACATGAGGCCAGTTTGGGGGTCTGTTAGGTCAGACGTGACCCCTGAGTTCTGACACTGATTTGATGAGAGCCTGGAGTTTCCCCAAATTACCCAGGCAAGCATTTTCCTGAAAAGATAGCGTCCTTCAGCAGCTCTGAGCAAGATTCAGAAGAAGTCCTATTCCTTCCCTAGTCCCCTTCCCAGTCCCTTGAGGGGGGACACTTACCCCCTAAGCCCAGACTGGCCCTTCCACAGCGCTGGGCCTATTTGAGACCAGGTCACGGAAGGCAAAGAGGTGACATCACAGACGTATACCAGCAGAGTCTATAAGTTCACCAGAATAAGAAGCAGTTAACATTTACATAGCATTTCTGTGTGCCAGACAAACTCACAGAGGCTCTGGATTTGGGCTGGCCAGCCAGGCCTGAGGGGCAGCTAATTAATTCATCTGTGCCAGCTGAGGTCGTAGAGGGAAATGAGCCGAAACCCCCCAGCAGGCTCTGAGCTTGGTGGCCTATCGGGGAACCAGGAAGAGTGAGAGACCCAGGCCCGGCTCACTGGGAGCTTCCAGTCTACTTGGAGAAAATGGTCTCTCTGTACTGAGGGCTGGGCGGACTCCTGGCAGAGGCAAAATTCAGATGGAAAAGGCAGTCCCGAGGGCACAGATGGTTAGGGAAGGCTTCTCAGAGGAGGGGGAACTTGAGCCAGTCTTGAAGATGGAGAGGAATTAGGGAAGCAGGCAGGACAGAGAGAGCTATTCTTAGTACGTGATTCCTACCAGAATGTCAGCCCCTTGAGGGCAGAGCCTTCATTTGCTTTCTCCTCTGTGCCTGGCATGGAAGAAGGGCTCCGAAAGATCTGAGGGGACAAGTGAGTGTATGACTGACTTGCATGCAGAGATAATGTCCGTGGGGAGCGTTTGAGGCAGCCAGGAGACCTGCCTGACACAGGGGAATGCCAGGCGCCAGCCAGCCCCCACCTCTCCCATCTCCCCCTGCTTCTCGCTAGTGGAGGATCTGCGGGGGCATCCTCTCTGAGCTGGGTGGGGTCTCTCTGGGAGAGTCTGGATCCATTTGGTTTGCCCTCAATTTGTTTAAGTAAAAGCAAGATACCAGAGCTTCCTCAGGGAGCCGCCAAGAGCCCTAATTGAATTTAGCTTTTCCCGGTAAGATTCCTCAAGTCATCAACCGCACCATGACTGTGAATTAATGAGACCAGTGGCCATAAACTATGCAAAAAGGCAGTCTCACTAATTTATAGTTTACCCGGACAGGAGGACTTAAGGCTTCTTTTTGTTTCTATTTGTGTGTTGGAGGTGGGCTGGGGCCAGAATCTCCTTTCGGTGGCAGATTTATTTTTATAATTTGAATACATAAAACACATTCATGGTAAAACAAAACAAACAAAAATAAAATCCAGCAGTAGAGAAGGGTATTAAGGTAATGTTAGCCTCCTCACTTCTCTGACCACCTCCACTGTCACACTCCCCAGAGGTTACCCCTGTTAACTTTCTTGTGCACCTTTTCAGAAACTCTCATGCATGCATGAGTGTGGGAGCGTGAGGACAAATTTAGCTTTTTTTAAAAAGTGTATTTTTTAAGTTTTGATGTTTATTTTTGGCTGTGCTGGGTCTTCGTTGCTGTGCAGGCTCTTGGGGGCTACTCTCCGGTTGCATGCACAGGCTTCTTCTGACTGCTGTGGCTTTTCTTGGGCAGAGCACAGGCTCTAGGCGGACTTCGGTGGTTGCATCACGTGGGCTCAGTAGTTGTGGTTCCTGGGCTCTAGAGACTAGGCTCATGGCCTTCGTTGTTCCGTGGCATGTGGGATCTTCCCAAACCAGGGATCAAACCCATGTCTCCTGCATTGGCAGGCGGATTCTTTACCACTGAGCCACCAGGGAAGCCCCTAGATTTAGTTTTTATAAAGCCACTTGTGTAAGGAAAAGAGCTCTAGGCTTGGAATCAGGGACTGGGTCTAGTCCTAGCTCCACCTCTTTCTGTGAATATTGATCTGTGGCATGTCATTTTGCTCCCTTGGGCCTTAGTTTCCCTGTCTGCCGGTTTCAGTTGCTGAAAGGCTCTCTGGGACATTCCCGTAGGAAAGGCAGTCATCTCAGGGGAGCTCCTGCTCTTGTGAGGCCTGGGCAGCCTGGCTCTTGGAGGGAGATTTCCACAGCCCCATTGTTTTGGGGAAAGGTCTACTGCTGTCATGAACCCTGGTTTCAAAGCACAGAATTCTCATATTCATGATCATGGTCATCTCCGACTCTGGTTCAGGGTTATGGGGTTAAATAAGTGGGTCCACAGAGAGCCAGCTCTCTTGCTTGGTAAGAAAGTACAGGTGGGAACTTGGGTGGCTCTGAATGAGATGCTGAGGGGCTCAGAGAGGAGGAGAAGAGATGAGGGAAGGCTCCCTGGAGGAGGTGATCTTGAGCAGTGGGCCAGATGAAGAAGAGGAACGTCACTTGACGGTGGTGGGAGGCTTGCTGTTAGAAGGGATCCTGGCTTAGGTGAGAGAAGGGACTGGGTGACCTGCTTTTCTTCTAGGATCTAGGTTTCTAAGAGTCTTTCTGAGTCCTTGATGGAGTTTGGGGGCCCCTGGTACCCCCCAAAATAGTCTACAAATATTTGTGTGTTTTTATCAAGGAAGAAAGCCCATAGTAGCCACAGATAGCAACAGAATCTATTCCCCACACTCCGCCCCCGCCAGAAACATTAAGAGCTTTGACCCTTTGTCCTATGGGAATCTGAAGACAGGTAAAGGACTTTCCTCGGATGAGTGTGTGTTAGTTGCTCAGTTGCATCTGATTCTTTGCGACTCTCTGGACTGTAGCCCACCAGGCTCCTCTGTCCATGGAATTCTCCAGGCAAGAATACTGGAGTGGGTAACCATTTCCTTCTCCAGTAGATCTTCCTGACCCAGGGATCAAACCCAGGTCTCCCTCATTGCAGGCAGATTCCTTACCATCTGAGCCACCAGAAGTGGTAAACTCTGTCCTCAGTGGGGTTTGCCGGGGGAACTGCAGAACTCCTTCTAGGCACGGGGAATGAAGCCCGTTAGAATAAGCAAGCTGTGTCCTGGGAGAAGAGAGGGAAAATGACTCTGTAGTAGAGAAAAGCTTTTTTGGATTGGGGATCAAAGCAGACAAGAGAGGCCCCCCTTGCCCAGTGTAGGCTGGCAAGGTACTAGGTTCATTCTGCCCCCTGGTCTGCTGGGTTTCCAGGGTGAGTGCTGCTCATACCCTGGGAGGTCACTCAGGCCTTCTGCTGTTTTTCTGTTTTAAGTGGCCAAGGCCCAGACAGTCCTTTGAGACTCTGTTAGGTGAAACAGCTACCTTGGAGGCAGTAGAAGCATGGCCTTGCTTCTGAAGGGGGTAAGCTTTGAAGGCATAATACTAGGCAGTCTCGATTGGCCTCTGCTATTTCTTGGATTGAGGACCGCCACCTCCTGCTCTGACTGTGCTTCTGGGAGTGAAAATAGAGAATATCATTCTACCTGTAGGATATTAGAGGTAGAAAGAACCTAATCATAGCCTGTGGTCCCCGGATCCAAAGGGGAACAGGAGATGTTTTGATGCAGTCCTCTCATCTCCCCATTAAGGCGCAGAGAGGATGTGCCCAGTGTCACATGGATTAATGGCAGAGGGAGGGCTTTCCCTGTTCTGTTAGCTAACCCAGGGGTCTCTAGGCAGTAAGAGCTGGACCAAGAGGAGGGGCCAAGTCTTTGGCCTGGATGTTGGTATCTGAGCAGTGGCAGCTCTCCTCATGCATGCTTAGTCACTTCAGTTGTGTCTGACTCTTTGCAACCCTGCCAGGCTCCTCTGTCCCTGGGATTCTCCAAGCAAGAATACCGGAGTGGGTTGGCTGCCATCTCCTGCTTCAGGAGATCTTCCTGACCCAGGGATCGAACCCATGTTTCCTAGAGCTCCTACATTAGCAGGCGGATTCTTTACTGCCGAGCCACCAGGGACACCTGGTAGCTCTCTAGTGGGCCCTAAAAGCCTAAGGAAGGCAGCTTCCTGCTGGACTTTCTGTCAGAAGAGCTGTTCCTGGCCAGGAAGCCATTTGGCTTTGTCCAAACAAGTCCTTGCAGGAGAACCAAGTGCAAGCCTTGCAACCCAGAAGCTTCTGCTCTCACCCATCAGATTCTTCAGGCCTTTGACTCCTTTAAACCAGCAAAGAGCCTGAGCGCGCTGCTTTTTATTGGATCTCTGCCATCTTATCTCCTGGGGCCAGGGCCCACGGGAATCTGGATGTCATACCATGTAGGCAGGATGCCAGCATGGAGGTAGGGCATCCTACAGGTAGGATTTAGATGAGACGCTTGAGCACACCCCACTGAGCCCAGCCCAAGGCACTGAGTACAGCTCAGTGCAGGAGGGGAGTCGGCACCCTACCATACCCTCTGGGCCTGCCTGACTGGTGGCGCTAATAAAGACACATAAGAACTGCTTCTCAAGGAGATTAAGGACTCATCTGAGGAATTCAGTGTAGATGCAGAAAAGTCAGGCAGTAGAAACTGGATGTGAGTCGAGGTGCAGATAGAATCCTTTGAGGGTAGAGAGGAGGCAGAAAGACCTTCCTGGGACTTGCCCAGTGGTCCAGTGGCCAGGACCCCATGCTCCCAATGTAGGGGGCCTGGTTTCAATCCCTGGTCAGGACTCTAGATCCCACAAGCCGCAACTCAGACCCGGTACAACCAAAAATAAATAAATAAATATTAGAAAAATTAAAAAAAGGAGACCTTCCTACCTTGGAGGACCAAGGAGGCTTCATCGAGATGACTGGTGAACTAGGCCTTGAAGAACAGGTAGGATTTAGATGAGATGCTTGAGTGAAACAGGGCTTACTGGGCACAGCCCAAAGCTTTGACTTGGGGCAGGACTTTCGGATTGCAGAGAGTGGCCCAGAGCAGTTTCCTCAGGAAACATGGTAGTTAGAAACAGAGGCTTTGCAACTTGACAGACCTGGGTTCAAATCTTAGCTCAAATCTGTAGTGACTCAGGCAAGTCACTTTCCCTGTTTGAGTCTCAATCTGATGATCCCTGACATGGGGATTTCCCCAGGCAGCATGAGTGGTTAAAGAACCTGCCTGTCAGTGCAGGGGAGGTAAGAGATGCACGTTTGATCCCTGGGTCAGGAAGACACTCTGGAGAAGAAAATGGCAACCCACTGCAGTATTCTTGCCTGGAGAATCCCATGGACAGAGGGGCCCGGCAGGCTACTGTCCATGGGGTCACCAAGAGTCAGACACAACTTAGCATCCACGCGTGCAAACATGGGGTAACACCTGGCAGAGGTAAGATGTGTGACAGAGTTTAACACATTCTGAACATAACGATCAGGAGGAGGAGAAATAGTGGCTTATTTTCTGTGACTCCTGAATCTCCAGCAACTGAAAAATCACTCAGCAAGACTTCTGATCCCTGCTGAGCATCCAGTGCTGCATTAAATGCAGGGGTGAGGTGGCTGTGGATAAATAAAATTTACTATTTCAATGAAGTGGGTGGAGCGCTTTTGAGCATGCATCATAAAACCTTTTGGAGAGATACTGTCATTCTCCTTTATACAAACGAGAAAACTGAGGCCCAGAGCGCTTGGGTGACTTGCCTAGGATCACATGGCCTGACTGCGGCACAGCTGAAGCCAGACCCAGGGCTTCCCACTCCGAGTGCTGAGCTGTATCTCCTACATAACAGTCCTTTCCCCACCTCGCTGGAGTAGCAAGACTTATCACTTGAAGTGTTTAATGAGCAAAGCGAGTTTTGTATGACAATTTGATATGTAACTATAAAAGCACTAAATTTTGCAGAACAGATGATGATTTTTAAAATAGACTCAGCTCTGATGAGGTGCCAGGTGATCTGTGCCAGTGTTAAGGGCAGAAGATTCTGCCACTTCATAACTGCATCACCTTGTCTGAGCCTCAGTCTCCACAAGCAAATGGGATAATGTCTGTAAAGCCCCGAGCACATCATAAGCACTCAGAAATGAGAGTTACCAACATCCTGTAGCATTAAAGGAAGAGGAGGGAATTCCCTGGTGGTCCAGTGGCTAAGACTCCGTGCTCTCATGGCTGAGGGTGTGGGTTCAATTCCTGGCAGGGAACTAAGATCCCACAAGCTACAAAGTGTGACCAAAGGAAAAAAAAAAAAAGAAAGGAAATTGTTTTAAAAGAAGAGGAGAGGGTGAAGTCTAGCAGTGGAGGATGATTTTAGGTAAGGGGGCTGGAAGATGTTGGGGTGGGGTGACTGTCATCGTGACTGGGATGAGCTTAGAATGAGACCATGAGCTGAAGTGTCTGAGTTTGACTGTTAGTTGGGAATCAGTCCACCCTAGAGGAAATCAGTCCTGAATGTTCATTGGAAGGACTGATGTTGAAGCTGAGACTCCAATACTTTGGCCACATGATGCAAAGAGCTGACTCATTTGAAAAGACCCTGATGCTGGGAAAGAGTGAAGGTAGGAGAAGGGGACGACAGAGGATGAGATGGTTGGATGGCATCACCAACTCGATGGACATGAGTTGCATAAACTGTGGGAGTTGGTGATGGACAGGGAAGCCTAGCATGCTGCAGTCCATGGGGTCGCAAAGAGTTGGACGCAGCTGAGCGACTGAAACTGAACTGGGAATGGGGAGAGACACACTCAGTTAACACTGATTCATGCCTGATAAATACTGTGCTAAAGATGGAAAGATGAATAAATATAATCTGAGCCTCACGGGAGAGGCTGGTGTATAAACAGGCACTCGCCGTGTGCTGTGAAGTGCTGCAGCAGGGCCCCAGAACTGTGGGTGCATGGGAGGAGTTGGGCGGCGGGCAATGGATCAGGAAGGCTTCCCAGAGCTTGACGGTTAAGCAGGAGTTTGCTCATCTCACATGGAGGGGGCGCTGGGGCAAGGCGAGATGTGGGTGATGCGGAGCATAGATGATGCGGAGTCATCGACTTGTGCTTTTGAAACCCACGGCGCATCCTTCATCCTCTCCACATCACCCCCAAACGTGCTTCATACACCTGCCTGGCTGGCAGAGAAGCCGAGCCTCCCTGCGGAGTAGTGAGCACCCGGGATGGGTGTCCTCAGACACAGGCGGTCAGGGAGGAGCTGCCCCTGAATGAGACCTCCGGGTGCCTGGCCTTATGCTGAGGGCTCCACGCAGCATGTCATGGTCTGAGTGTCCCCACAACCCTGAAGGGTGCGAGTCTGGTGTCTGCCTTTTCCAACTTACAGCTGCCTCGGGAAAGTGAAAAAAGGGAACAATGACGTGCTCCCTGATAGCTGCCCTGGTGGTGGTGGTTGAGTCACTAAGTCGTGTCCAACTCTTGCAACCCCATGGACTGTATCCCGCCAAACTCCTCTGTCCATGTGATTTTCCAGGAAAGAATACTGGAGTTGGTTGCTGTTTCCATCTCCAGGGGATCTTCCCGACCCAGGGATCGAACCCAGGTCTCCTGCATTGCAGGCAGATTCTTTACCAACTGAGCTATGAGGGAAGCTCCTATAATAGCTGTGCCACTGCCTGAAGCCTAGAAAGACTTCAGGGAGGGGAGAAAGGAGGCTGGAATGAGCAGAGGTTTTTGTGCCGCTGTCTTCACCAGACCCTCCCGTGGTGGTGGTGGGGTGGCAGGTCAGGTGAGGGTCACAGCACGTGCTGTGGGCATGGGTGGGCAGCTGAGAGGAGGCCCGGTCAGCTGGGGGGAAGTCTGGGCTTGGGGTCGCTGAGAAATAAGATTGCGTAGGTGGACTGGGCTGGATTGCGAGCATCTAGACCTCCAGCCAGGGGGCTGCCAACTCACAGGCCTCTCTGCTGGTAGGACAGACAGCTCCATAGGTCGAATGGAGCCCCTTCCTCGCGTTTCCACCTCTGTCTAAGCCACGACAAGCGTCTCTAACCCGGTGACTCCAGCAGTCTCCTGGCCCACTCCCCTCCGCCTGTAATCAGCCCTCCGCAGAGCAGCCGGTGCAGTTCATTTAGAAATGTAACCGGCAACATGGTGTTCCCGTTTGCTGACAAGTGTCCGACTCTTTGCGAGTCCATGGACTGTAGCCCGCGAGGCTCCTCTGTCCATGGGATTTTGCCAGGCAAGAATACTGGAGTGGGTTGCCATTTCCTCCTCCAGTTCCTGTGTTTAAAATCTTTCACTTGCTTCCTGATGAACTTGGCATAAAATCCAGGAGAGGTGCGGCCCATCTACCCCTCTCTCCCTCACTCCCTGCTACTCTTTCCCCTGCTTCACTTACACCAAGCTTCTTGGGTTCCTCAAACCAACCAAGCCTTCCTTACCAGACCTCTTCCTCCATGGGGCCACGGCTCTTGCTTTCCCCCACCTGGAAGACTGCTTGGAGACGGCCACAGGCTGGCTGCCTAGTTCAGGCTCTAAATCAGACGTCACCTCTTCAGATAGGCCTTCCTGGCCACCTAGTCTAGCATGTAGCCCCCCTCACCACTCCCTACCCCGGCCCACATGCTTCTGGGTGCTGAGGTCACAGCCAGGAGCAAACTGAGGAGGCTCCTGACATCAGGGGGTTCGCAGGCCAGCGCGCGGTGTTGGACAGTGGACACAACGTCAGGCAGCGATAAATGGCCTGAAGGAAATACATAGGAGAAAGACGTGCTGCTTTGGATGGTCAGCGAAGCCCTCTCTAGGGAGCTGGCTTTTGAGCGGAGCACATGACAAGAAGTAGCCTATCTTTCAAAGATCAGGGCCCCTGAAGAGAGCATGTTTGAGGAACCTGGGGTGGAGTAAGAGGGAGGGGGTAGTGTGAGGACAGAGAGGAAGGCGGGAGCCAGATGCTGCTCGGCCCGTGGGCCTTGGGTTAGGCATCGGTCGAGTTCTGGGTGCGTTGCCGCTGAGCCGGGCCGGGACGCACAGACCACTGGTCTGACCCAGGGAGGGGAGGGATGGGGCGAGCACCCCAGGGGTCAGAGATGGCTCCCAGAACTGGCCCAGGCTCTGGGCTGGCCACAGCGAGCCAAGCAAAGCAGGACACTGGCCCAGGGCCATTCTGCCAGTCTGTGAGAACAGAAGCAGAGCTTGGGAACAGTCACCTCTGGCCAGGCCGGGAGCAGGATGGAGAGCCTATTCAGAGAGGAGTGGACTGGGAGTGGGAGCGGAGTGAGAGCACATGGGGTAGGGTGGGGAGGGGCCAAGTGAGGTGCCAGGCTCTGCTGGACTCCTGGCCCAGCCCTGCACCCCACCCCGCCCCAGGCAGGATGTCGCCAGACCTGTCATGTGGGAGGCGTGGCACTGCTGAGCCCCAGGGCCCTGACATGCCTGCTCCTGGCTGAACCCTGGGTCCACGTGGCCGGGGGAGTTACCAGGCTCAGAAAGGGCTGGCCTGGAATCAGAGAACTAGACTCGATTGTTGAGAGGGATCCTAGAGACAGAGTCAGGAGTTCAGGAGGTGTAATGGAAAAAGATAAGGGTGGTGGGGATTAAGAGGCCTGGACTCGAATCCTGGCTCCTGCTCGCCCAGCTGTGTGGTGACTGATGGGCGGCGTTGGGAGGTTCAATGACGGTGCTGTGGGGAGCACCCAGCAGCGAGGGCTCATCGGTGTCTAGCCCAGCTCCCTGTGTCACAGAGGAGGAAGCAGAAGGCCAGGGAGGAAATGGCTTGCCCACAGGCCGCAGGGGGCGGTCGCAGAGCCGGGTTAGTTCGGGTCTCAAGCCCTGGTCTGGAGCTCTTCCACAGTGGTGGGAGGGGGCCTTCGCTCCTGCTGGGTTCCAAGGGATGAGCCCGCTGCCCCCGGCACCCCACCTTCTCCTCGACTCTCCTCTGAGCACCTACTACGTACGCATCTGCAGGGCTGTGCAGGAGGTGGCTCACAGTTCTGTGTGGGAGATAGACAGCAAACAGCTTAAATACAAGGCAGGCCGAAGGGACGCCAGCAGGAGGCGCGATGCAGCGTGGGCCCTTGTGGCAGACGGGCTTGTTCTGGCGCTGTCACTTAGAACGGAGTGGTGGTGGGGCCCGGACCGGAGTCGGGCCCCCATGGAAAGGCTTCTGATCCGTGGCAGAGCAGTGAGGACGGCAGTACAGTGGCGGCAATTGCAGAGGTTTGGGAGGGAGGCGTGACTCCCTTCAGACTGGCTGAAAGGCCTGTGTTTAGGACGAAGGCCCTCCTGGCAGGTGGAGAATGAACTCGGTGAAGTTTCCCCCATGTTCTTGGCTCTGGGAATGTTCCGCCTCCTCCCTCCATGGATAATTATCCTTCCTGAGAAACTGATCAGATGGGAAGCTGCAGGAAGTGGTTTGGGACAAGGACTGTGTAGGAGTTGGGGGGAGAGCAGAAAGGATGTCTCAGGAGAGGGGATCGGTGCCAAGCAGCGGGAGGTGGCTCCCTTTGGAGGGGGTGGGGGAGCCTGGGCAGGCTGGAAATTTAAAGCATAGGGCGGTGGCTCTGGGGAACCCAGCTTCCTCAAAGCCCCTCTGCCCCTGGTCCCTGGTGGGGAAGAAGGTGAGATCAACTGGTAGGATCTGGCTTTTCTGAGTCAACAGGAGCTGGAGTCCTGATGGGCTTCCTAGGTGGCACAAGTGGGAAAGAACCCACCTGTCAGTGCAGGAGACATAGGAGGTGCAGGTTCAATCCCTGGGTTGGGAAGATCCCCTGGAGAAGGAAAATGGCAACCCACTCCAGTGTCCTTGCTTGGGAAATCCCATGGACGGAGGAGCCTGGCGGGCTACAGTCCATAGAGTTGCAGAGTTGGACATGACTGAAGCGACTTAGCACTGAGAACGAGGTCCTAATGGGAGAATATGAGGCCGCAAAGTCGGATGGCTGGAGCACTGGGCCAGGGGTTTGAGCTAATCCCAAGCCCGCCTCTGCTGCTTAGCTGCGCCCCACATTTGAAATGCCATCGCCGTGGCCCAGGCTTATTATGGCAGGTGGGTGGGTGTGCGCAAGGCTTCCTCCCCCTGCATGGAGCACTCCAGCCGTCCCAGCTCCCAGTAGGCGCAAGACTTTAGCTGTGGGCCTGGCCTCTGCTCCCCTTTGGCCTCGCGGGTTAAACTGCAGCCCTCAGTGTGCTGAGCCTTCTGGGGAGCTGGGTTCCACCCACTTGGTATGAGCAGGTGACTAAACCACAGTGACTGGTGGTTAATATCGAGCAAGCCAATCTTGAACCCAGGGGCAAGGCTGCTTCTGCAGAGAGACACAGGGACTCTTTGGGGAGATTCAGGGCATCCTTTGGGCAGTCAGAGTTCAGTGTGGCCTGGTGGTTTAAGGTCTTCAGAATCTAACAGGCCTGGTTTTGAACCTCAGCTCTATTCCTTTCAAGCTGTATAGCGTTGGGCTAACGACCTGTGTAACCTGTGAGCATTATTTTTTTCCGGAAATAATTCTCACCTGCATTTTTTAAAAAACCTTTCCCCTCTGTTTATTTAATGGAGGAGTAATATGCATCCATGAGGCTTCCCTGGCGGCTCAGGGGTCAAGAATCTGCCTGAGGCGCAGGAGATGCAGCAGACACTGGTTTGATCTCTGGGTTGCGAAAGTCCCCTGGAGGAGGGCACAGCAACCCACTCCAGTACTCTTGCCTGGAGAATCCCCTTGGACAGAGGAGCCTGGCAGGCTACAGCCCTTGGGGTGCAAAGAGTCGGACACAACTGAAGCGAATGATCACGCATGCACCTACATATGTACATATGGTAGGTTACACTGATCTTAACATATGCACACAGCTTGCTGATTATTCACAAGTATTTGCACCCAGACGGAGATAGAGGACGTCTGTGTACCCCCCAGTCCCCTCTGCCTTCCCCAGTTTGTACCCGCACATGCCCCCGAGAGAGCCACTGTTTTGACTTCCGTCATTGTCTCTTGGTTGTACCTGTTCTTTGACTCTATACCTACAGTCAGACACAGGTGCTCTTTGTATCTGGCTTCTTTTGCTAGTGTTTCCTGGAGGTTCCCCTTTATCTTTGCCTGTCCCAGCGGTTTGTTCTTTCTGTAGCTGTGTGTGGTATTGCCTTGTGTGAGTAAGCCATAGTTGATTCATTGTCCTGTTAATGGGCATTTGGGTTGGTTCCCTTTTTTGACCATTATGAATAAAGCTGCTACAAATATTCTTATACGCCATAGGGTCTTTGTGAAAATTGAGATAAACAATTACAGCAACATGTTTAATACTGAGATTTTTTTTAAGTCATTTATTTATTTCAAATTTTTATTTTTATTCTTTTTGGCTGCACCATGCAGCATCCAGGGTCTAGTTCCCCAACCGTGGATCAAGCCCACACCCCCACTTTGGACCACCAGGGAAGTCCCCCTAATACTGAGTTTTGAGTTAGATCTGGTGCTCAGAAAATTCCGCCCAGATTTTTGTTGTTGTTTGTAAAAAGAAAAATAACAAAAACAAACCAACAAACACTACATGAGTATTTAAAGAAAAATATTCAGGTCATATCCTTTTCACTCCATCTCTCCTTACCCACCCTGCTCCTCAGAGCCCCCCCCCCCACACCCCCGCTTAGAACCTATCACTCTTCACAGTTCAGTGGGTCTGCCCAGACTTTTCCCTACAGTTGTGTGATGTTTTTTTTAATAAAAATAGTTTCACAGTAATAATCATGCTGTCCATAGTATTCTGTGACTTCACTTTTGTCATTAAATCTGATCTTTTAAGAGTCCCCTTATCCGCCTCAGTGGAGCAGTTTCGAGAGAGACAGGCTAGGTGAACTCTTGAACTGGTCTCTCGGGCCTTCCACCCTAGCCTGGCCCGACTGCCTCCAACTTTCCTCTGTGTGGAGCCCAGGGTGCAAGGCCTGGTTCAGTTGTGCCCTGAGTATGTTCTTGGGCATAAGTGCCTTGAGCTTTGTTTTTTGTTTTTTTTTTTCTGTCTTTGACTTAGGAGAACCCATACTTGCCTCAGAAGGATACCATGATGTTTACATGAGACCAAATATGGGGAAAAGACAAAGCAAAGTGGAAAGTGACGCATGTGTGCTGGTTATTATGTAAAATCAGGGGCTGTCAGAGTGAGAGGAGGCCTCTAAGAAGCTGACTCAGCCCATCGTCCGACACACTGAGAAAACAGTGGCCTGGGGAAGGTCACAGAGCCAGCAAGTGATGGAGCCAGACCCGAACCGAGGGAGCTGTTGGAGCTACAGCGTCCCAGGGGACCGCCCCCCGCCCCCCCCCCCCAATTCTACTCTCTCTGGACCAGAGCTTGGCTCTCATCAGTCCACTTCCTATC
>SJXQ01003989.1:65426-80763 GCA_006408695.1 Aepyceros melampus | reverse complement strand
AGGGTGCTCTAGAAAATTCCCCAGGCTCAGTCTCTCCCCTGGTTCCTGGCTGAGGCCACTGGGCGCTAGAAATTCCAGGCAGTGGTCTGGTTCCCCACCCTTCCCTGGTTCAAGAGTGCAGGGATACAGGAGGGTGGGGGGCAGAGGAGCCTTGGATGGGAAGGAGACACAGCCTTGGTCTGGGACCCGAAGACCTGGGGCTCTGTAGCTCCCGGGGCTCTCCATGGGGCTTTGCCCCATGGAGCTCACTTCCTCCCCCTTAGAAGCCAAGCTAGCACCCCTGCCCCTGTCCTCTCAGACAGACAAGGCCTGGATCTGAGTAGTCAGCTTGTAGCTCAGTGTCCAGGTCTCCTGAAACTTCGCCCTCACAGCTTCTACAGGAGTGTTGTGGGAGGTCTTTCAGGCCGGGGAGATTACAGCCTAGGCTGAGGTCAAGAATCTGGAAGCAAAGGCCTGACCAGCATGGGCTGGGCCTCTGCCTTACCACCCGGCTCCTTCCCAGGAAGCATTTAGTGTGATAAGATACCAGCCCAGGTGGGCCCCACTTTGCTTGGTGTTACCGCCTGCAGTGCCAGGCACACAGTGGCGCAAGGGACTCCTGTGCTCTGGCTCCTGCCTGTCTAGAGGCACAGCTCATTGTGAAAGCACCCCGGGGGGTGATATCAGGGAGCCAGGCAGGCCCTTCCTTGGGAGTGCCCTGTTGGTCCAGGGTGGAGCTTGGGGACAGCCTCTGAGCCCTGGTATCTGCCTTCAGGGCGAGGTCATGGAGCGACACGTGTTCAAGTGGCAGTGACTGGTGACATCACAGGAGTCCCGCCCAAAGAATAGGAGGCACCTCCACCTGGTGCCCGAGACTTGCCCTCCAAGGCCCTTTCTGCCTTCCTCAGCTTGGTGGGCCTCGCCTGACCCTGTGAGGTGGCTAGAGGTGTCCTCATTTGTAAAGGAGGACCCTGCAGTCTGGAGAGGTTAACTACTTAGCCAGGGTCACACACACCAGAAAGCAGAGGAGCTAAGTGACTTTGAGTGTAGGAAACCAGAGTGAGAGAGCCCCTGAAGTTCCCTGGTCCTTTCCCTCCACAGGGGAGCAAACCCAAGGCCCTTAGTTGGGGCAGTGTGGGGCCTGGCGTTCAGGGACAGTTTTCTGTCCTTTCCACTGGTAACAACAATAGTTATTCCATTCCAAGGCCCCCAGCCTGCTCCTTGGAACATTCTGAGATGGTTCCTGGAGAAGGAAATGGCAACCCACTCCAGTATTCTTGCCTGGAGAATCCCAGGGACAGAGGAGCCTGGTGGGCTGCCGTCTGTGGCGTCACACAGAGTCAGACATGACTGAGGCGACTTAGCAGCAGCAGAGATGGTTCCAATGAGGTCCATCCTTCAGAGAACTGAGAAAACAGAATCCAGATTGCTTTCTCGGGGGCTCAGATGAGGAACCTGGCTGAGAGCCATGCTGGAGGATAAGCCGCCATCAGCTCCCGAGTCAGCCTCCTGGGCTGGAGTCCTGTTTGGCCCTGCCACTCACCAGCGAGGAGGCCTCGGGCAAGTAACCTAGCCTCTCCGAGCCTCAGGTTCCACATCTGGGAATGGATATGACAGGGCCTCCCTCACGGGGTAGCAATGAAGGCTAAGGAGCCCTCAGTGAGGCTGTCATCATGAGCATCCCCGTCTCCTGGGGAAGCTGGGCCACTGAGCTGGTTAGAAAACCAGGGCTCCACCCGGAGTTCCAGGCCTTTAGTCGCCCACCCCGCAGGGGCTGCTCCCCCAGCTCCTGCCGCCCCAGGCATGCCCACTTATGTCCCATGTGAAGGGTCATCCGATTGGCCCTGCCCGGAGGGAGGCAGGTGCTATGGAGCTTTTCTCTGGGCCTTCCTGGGCGCGGTGCGCTGCCTTCTATGGGACGGGCTGGCGGCAAGTAGACAGCTCGGCAGCCTCAGTCTGCCTGGGCCCTTGCTCCTCCGTGCCTGGCTCCTCACCGAAGGACTCCCGGCCTCCAGCCAGCCGCATCTGAGGATGTGCACAACCTGTGCCCTGAGGACCAGAGTGAAGCAGGAAGCGTTACGCGTCCTTTCCCATCCAGCAGCCTGGCTTGAGGGCAGAGCTCAGCTTCCAGGATCCAGCAATCCTGGGATCAAACGCCAGTTGTCTTGCTAGCTGGCTGTGTGTCGCCTGGGCAAGTTCTTTAGGTGCTGAGCCTCAGTTTCTCCCCCCCAAAAATGGGAACAGTGCCTGTCTCAGGTATTGCTGAGGCGAAATGAGAATGCACAGGGCCTGGTGTGAGTCTCCCTTCCTGTACTGGTGGCAGCTGGAGGGCTGCAGCGTGCCCCTCCTCCAAGGCAGTGTGCACAGGTCCACCCCAGGACTGGAGGTGCCTCTGCAAGGGTCCCATTCCTCTTCACCAGGGTACCAGACAGCTCCTGGTTCTCCCACAAGCAGAGCAGATGCAGAACAAGGGCACATGGGTGCCGCCAGGGGTCCTGGAGGGAACCAGAGGTCTAGAGTGGGTGGATGGCTCACCCCTGAGGAGTGACAGAGCTGGCTGTGAACGGAGGCTTCTGCTTCCAGCACAGCAGGACAGAAAGCCGGGGCTCAGAGACAGAGGCAGCCTGGTGGAGCCGTGGCTCAGGAGTCAGAAAAGACTAGCTCTGGGGCCCTGGGTTAGATCCCTTCACCTCTCTCTGCCTCCGTTTCCTTTGCAGAAGGAGGATGGCAGTGCCTGTGTAGAGAACTTTCAGGAGGATCAGGCAGTTAATGTGGACAAAGCATCACAACGGAGAACTGGGAAAGGGTAATTAAAAAAAAAAGGGTGGGAGTCGTGTGAGGGGTGGTACCATATTCCCAGTGAGGACTGGCTTTGGGATGTTGCGTCCTGGGTGTGGAGCCTGGCACTGCTATCACGTGGCAGTGTGACCTTGGCCAAGTCCCTGCCCGTCTCTGGGCTTCCTTCTTGGCATCTGTGAAGTGGAGGGGTCAGATTGAGATGGTCTGGGGTGGCCCTGCTTCCTGTGACCTCCCTGGCTGTTTTGCTGCCCCTCTTCTTCCCCAGGAGAGGCCCGAGTCACTTTGCTGTTCTGGAGCCCCAGGCCTTCCTGGCACCAGGACCGAGGCCTGCAGCCGGCCGTGTCCTTGTCTCTGCAGTGTCCTCTAAAGGGCAGCCTCCTCTGAGCCTGCTTGGCTCTCCCATCCACTCCGTGTGTCTCCGGGCTCCTGGAGGCCTGGGGCGGCACACTGTCCCCGGTGGAACAGGGGAAGGAGGCTGGGAGAGGCCCACCCGCACGCCCCCTGTGTCCCCCTCCTTGCTGACGGTCAGCCAGCTGGGCTGTTTTCAGGAGAAGCGTGTGGACACTTTCAGGGCAGACCCCAGACAGGTCCTCGGGCATCTTCTTAGGGGGGACCTCTGGCCTCCCCACCCCAGCAGCCTGCCTCAGGGATACGGCTGGTGAGGGTCCAGGGAGCCTGGGTCTGCATGGCACAGCCACGTCCCCAGCGCCCCAGATCTGTGTTCAGGTGCCCTGGCAGGACGTTCTGTGGGTTTTATAGCTGATGAGAAGTGAACCCAGTGGGCACTGTAGAGGGCTGCTCTTCAGCCTCCCCTCAGTACCTCCAGAAACTCCTGCCAGCCGGGCTCAGCCTGAAATTGATGCTGACAAGGACAGGGCACCCAGCTCTGCTTCAGAGGGGCTGCCCCAGAATGTGGCCCCATCTCCTGGGTGGCTGTGCTCTGGTGCCAGCAGGCCGTCTGTAGCCTGGGACTGGGGCACAGAGCAGGGACCGGGCCCTCTGCTGAGCTCTTTCTTTGGCAGCCTCTTGTTCAAGATATATCATCACCTCGGACCCTCAGGACAGCTCTTTGACGTAGACATGATTGTGAACCTCGCTTTTCAGATGAGGAGACAGAGACTCAGAGGGGCGAGTGCCTGCAAATGGGTGGCAGAGCCAGGAAACAGATTGCTGGGTTCTCAGGACCAGGCGCCCCACCTCCCTGATTTGAGTTGAAACTCGAGACAGAATCTGGGTGTGACACCCCTGTTTGTTTTTCTAGCGTCTCCCTCCCAGCCCGCTAGCTCCCAGCCCACACCTGAACCACCTCCCTGGCCCATCCCTGCTTGGAGCCCAGGACGGATCCCTCTGCTTCAACCTCCCAGGGAGCTGGCTGCTGAGGCCCCCCGAGAGAAGCTACCTTTGGCGCAGACCTGCCGCCTGACCAGGGCGGGTCCTGCTCCCACCAGGGCCTGATTCCGAGGCTGGGCAGTGATGACCGCAGCTCCTGGGAGCCTTTTTTAACTCCTTTTCTTACGGCCACCCTGTGCCACAGTGTTGTTGCTAGAGAGGCAGGAGGCGGGGTTCAGGGCAGTAACATGATTTGCCAGAGATGACAGAGGAGTTCAGGTTTAGAGTTGGGACAGAAGCCAGCACCCTGGTCGGCAGCCAGGGTTCTTCACGCTGCCCCGGGCTGCCTCGTGCAGTCTTGCTCAGCATGAAGACTGCTCTGGCCCAGAGATCGTGCTTGTTGGCGTGGGCAGAGATGGTGAGCGTTGCAGAGCCCCAGTTTTGTCCATCAGCAGGGCTCACCGGTCAGACGTCAGAACTGGAAAGGCTCTTGTTATGCCTCTGAGGAAGGGGAAACTGAGGCCAGAGAAAGGCCAGGGCTTGTTCAAAGCACCTAGTGAGGTGGTGGCAGGGTCTTGACTGGAACCGAGGTTTACTGATCCCCGGCCTGGCTTTGGCTCAGATGCTTCTCTTCTCCCAGTGTACCTTTCTGGTCTCTGCAGGCATTTGGAGGTGAGATGGGGGCTAGGGCTCATCCATCTGTCGGAATCTTCCAGAAGCAGGGCCAGCTGCCCCTGGAGCCTAGACTTGCTTGCTGGGCAGTTGGAGAGCTCTGCTGCACCCCAGGGTGCTGAGCCTGGGGGCAGTACCATCTCCCGCCTCCCTCCTCGAGGGGCTTATAGGCAGGACTTTTTCGCCATGTCTGTCAAAGCCCTCTGGTAGCTCTGCCTGGTCCACCGGGTTGACCCAGAGTTCCCTCTCCAGGGTATTTAAGGCCTTTCACAGTCTGGCCCTGTGTGAGCACTGGACTGGGAGTCAGCAGTGTCAGCTTTGTGACCTGGCTGGCTGCTACCCATGTGATCTTGGGTCGGTGTCTGGACCTCTCCGAACTTGTTTCCTCATCTGTTGTCTGTGTGCCCCGGGTTTTAGCGAGGACCAGAGGAGGGGCTGCTTTATGGCCACTTCTTCAGATGATTATTTCCTCCTCGGCCTTCACTCTCATTTGTGCTCAGTAGAAGCCCTCCACCCACACCACACTTGTTCCATCTGTCCCGTCTTTCTGGACACCGGGGCTTTGCCTGGAAGGCCTTCCCTGTGCCTCCCTAACCCCAGCCCTTCCTTCAGGCTCAGGCCAGTTCAGCTGGCGCTTAGTGCTTACGCGCTTAGAGCCAAAACTGAAGATTAGGTTCAATTAGGACAGGAATTGTGCCCTTGGATAGTCATGCAGACTCAACAAGGAATTCTGATGCTTGCCCAGTGCCAGGCTCTGTACTGTGAGGGAGAGTCAGCAGTGAGTAGGACAGGGTCCCTGCCCTTGAAGAGCAATCTGGACGGGAGTCAGCCAACCAGCCCCGTGGTGTGAGCAGACTCTCTTGGTCTGCTCCAGGCTCCCGTGTCTGGGTCTCAGGCGGTCCTCGCATCAACCTTGTCAGGTCATGAGGCAGAAGACCATCATCCACTGAGCAGATACTGATGGTGAGCCTATGGCCTGCCAGACACAACTCTAGCCGCCAGGGACACAACAGAGGTTGCGGTGGTCTGCCCTGATGGAGCTCACGTTCTGGGTCACGGGGATGTCAGTGAGTGCACACAAACAGTCAGAAAGTGCTAAGTGCTCTAAGAACGATAAAGCAGGTTAAGCAGAGAAAAGGGAGGGTATGGGACCTGGTAGAAAGGAGGACCTGCCATTCACCGATTCAGTTTTGGGCAGAGGAGTTAACAGGTGCAAAGGCCCTGGAGGGGAATCATGTTTGCATTCAAGAAAAAGCAAGGAAGCCAGTAGAGCCAGAAGGGAGTGAGGGTTTGCCACTGGATTGGATGTGGGTTGTGAGAGGAAGAAAGGAGTCAGGATGATTCCAGGGTCTGGCCTGAGCGACTGAGTGATGCTGGGGAGGTGAGGACCACTGGAAGGACAGGTCTGGGGGTCAGTGCAGCGCCCGTGTCCTTGTGCCCATGCAGGTCCACCCCATGCACACCCAGACACACTGGTCTCAGGTTCCCCCATCCCCCCCGCCTTCTGGACTCCTCCCCATCTTTTCAGGCCCACTCCTAGCTCTGAGAGGTCACCAAAACAGTCTAGTTGAGGGGTACCTGGTCTTCCTTCTGCATCACCACCCCAGATGGCATGAAGTACAAGTGGACTCTAGCCAGTCAAGCTAGGAGGGGTAGAAGGGGCCTGGATGCCCTTCTCGCCAGCCTGCCCCACCGGAGTCCTGGTCTCCCTTTGCAGCTCCCCCTCCCTCCCCTACGGCCGCTGAAAATGGGGCGCCCGGACTTGCTTTTGCACGGCTGTTGTCCTGGAAATGGTAGAATTTCTCTTTGTGTTGCTTTCCTGCCGCCATCTCTCTGTACTCCCCCTCTCTCTATCTGAGTGTGGTGACATTGTGAGCAAGTTCAAGTTATATATAAAGGATTGAATTCATTGTTAGGCTTCTAAGCTGAGTGACTTGCAACTGGGACTCTTAAGAACAACAGGTATTTGGTATCCTCAATTTCAGTTTTCTCTTAAGCTTGCATTTTGCAAACTATGCCCTACCCCCACAAAAAGGAACAGAAAAGAAAAACGCAGCTTCTCAGGACTCTAAGGTTTCTGGAAATAGAACTTCTCTCCCCAAGCCTCCTGTTTTCTTCCCCACTCCAGGTATGGGGCAGACTGGTGCTTGGAGCTCCTGCTGCTGTCTTTAAGTCCTGAGAGCATCTGGCAGGAGTCATGACAGGTCCTGGGCCTGGGGATAGGTGGGAAGGGCAGAGCCCCAGCTGGGGAGCTGCATACCTGGGGTATCAGGAGATGAAGGGGACGGTAGCTTGAAACTAGACTAACCCCTGGTTCTTTTCCAGCTTGAGCATCCTGTGCTTTCCTCTTCTCCACACTCCTTAGTTGAAATCCGGGAGCCCAGAAGGGTCTCCTTTGCCAGGGGTGTGACTCTGATTTTTCTGATGCCCGTGGTACCAGGGGGTCAGGAGAAAGCAGGAGCTGAGGCCCTCTGGTCTCCCTGATGGCACAGAGGCACGGCCTGCCTGGGGCTCTTAGTGAAGGATCTCAGAGTGTAAGAAAGCAGGCTTCAGCCCGATGCCATTGGTGCGGTACATCCAGTCCATGATGGCACAGGCAGGGCCAGACTCACAGTGAGGCTGATCCACGGGTGGGGGCGGCCAAGGGATGGGCCCTGGAGGGTGAGGTCAACCTGGGTCTGAATCGCTGCGCTGTAGCCCTGGCTGTCTGACCTTGGGGCATATTAGTGGTCATCTCTCTGACCCTCTCTTTACTTACCTTGAAATGGGGACAATAATAATGCCTGTTGCCGGAGGGTTGTTGAGAAAATTAAACAGGATACTGCAGCGCTTCATGCGGTCTCTGCTCCATAGAAGCCAGTAAAGCACACTGTGTGGAATATACCATTTACACCAACATTTTTCTAAAGGCTTATCTAGCCAGGCTGCCTTGGCCCTAGCCGCAGCACACGGGGTCTTCGTGGCGTCATGTGAGACCTTTCGTTGCCTCCTGCAGGCTCTCTGGTTGTGGCATGCAGGGGTTGCCCTGTGGCATGTGGGATCTTAGTTCCCCAGACGGGGACCAAACCCGTGTCCCCTGCATTGCAGGACAGACTGTTAACCTCTGGACCGCCAGGGAAGTCCCTACACAAAAATGTAAAACTTGAGAGATACAGAAGAGTTTGGAAGTTTATATATCTGTCTGTTTCTGGGGTTAAGGGGATTGTGGATTGGGTATTGAAGGAGGAGGATCAATGTCAGATAATTCTCCGTTGACTTAATGCACTTATATACTTTTGGGGAAAAAAAAGTTTTAAAGGACCATGGGTTTCATTTAAAACCACCAAAGTAATATATTTCTATTTTGAAAAAAACAAAGTAGCTGGTGTGTATCACATGGTCCCCCGTCAGGGACCCAACCAGCCTCTAGAGTCTTTGGAGCCTGAGGTCCTACCCTACCCGCTCCGACTGGCTGCCTGGAGGCCCCTCCTTCGCCAGGCCTCCCGCTGCCTGCTGGAGCTCTGTATCTTGTCAACACACGCAGGCTGTTTACTGCCAGTCCCCAGTCCGTGTCCCTGTCTCCCCTGCCCCGTGTGAGTCATCATCCGCCTCCCTGCGTGGGCACACTCCATCCAGCACCTTTCCTGTGGGGGTGGGGAGAAGCTGCAGAGGGAAATTCGTTCAGCACATGTTTATGGGGGGCTTCAGTGACTAGGGAGACTAGACTAGGTCCCTGGAGGTGCTGCCCCAGTACAGGGTGAGGGGGGTGGAGTGGAGGTGAGTACCAAAATGGGTCCTGAGACCCACAGAGAAGTCTGGTGGGAGTGAAAGGTAGGGCAGGAATAGAACCTGGGTTAAGGCCAGGTCCAGGGCTGAGGGTCAAGGGTCCCTCTGAGCCCTGCAGTGCCAGCTCCAGTCCCTTAACTCGGGTCGTGTCACTCCTGCCGCCTCCAGCTATGCCAGCGCCTCCCTCACTTCCAGTCTCATTTTCAGGCTGGTTGGAGGCCTCAGAGTCCTTGGAAGTCCTTTCCAGATGCCGCCCTCTCTGTTCCTTTGTTCACTCTGCCCCCATCAGCCCGCTGCCCTCCAGACTCAACTTCAATCCCACATCCTTTAGGAAGCTTCCATCATCCCCTTAACTCACTTATCCTGAGCATCACTTTCGTGGGGCCCTGGGCCTCGTGCTGAGCTGCCAAGGGGACGAGAACACCAGCTACAGAGCTCCCACCCCTCAGTTTGCAGGAGCGCCTGACTCAGCCTGGGCTTTCAGGGAAGGCTTCCCAGAGGAGGTGACACCCGCACTAGGTTCTGAAAGGTGGGTAGAAGTTCAGAGTGAATAATTGCCCTCTGTGTGCGCAGAGCTGGGATTTGGGGACTTCCAGTCGGAGAAGGCAATGGCACCCAATCCAGTACTCTTGCCTGGAAAATCCCATGGACGGAGAGCCTGGTAGGCTGCAGTCCATGGGGTCACTGAGAGTTGGACACGACTCAGTGACTTCACTTTCACTTTTCACTTTCATGCATTGGAGAAGGAAATGGCAACCCACTCCAGTGTTCTTGGCTGGAGAGTCCCAGGGACGGGGGAGCCTGGTGGGCTGCCGTCTATGGGGTCGCACAGAGTCGGACACGACTGAAGTGACTTAGCAGCAGCAGCAGCAGCAACTGGAGTACAGGAGTTGATCGGGACGGGAGGTTGAGGGCTAAGGATTAACGGACCCAGAATCCTGATCACAGCCTCTCCTGTCAGGCCTCCAGGTGGGCCGGGAGTCACAGCATCCTTCTGCTTATTGCTTTCAAGTCTCCTTGACCGCCCCTGCCCGCTCTGTCCCATTTCTGTCCTTCAGTTCAGTTCAGTCGCTCAGTCATGTCCGGCTCTTTGCGACCCCATAAATCGCAGCACTCCAGGCCTCCCTGTCCACCACCAACTCCCGGAGTTCACTCAAACTCACGTCCATCGAGTCAGTGATGCCATCTAGCCATCTCATCCTCTGTCATCCCCTTCTCCTCCTGCCCCCAATCCTTCCCAGCATCAGAGTCTTTTCCAATGAGTCAACTCTTTGCATGAGGTGGCCAAAGTACTGGAGTTTCAGCTTTAGCATCATTCCTTCCAAAGATCACCCAGGGCTGATCTCCTTCAGAATGGACTGGTTGGATCTCCTTGCAGTCCAAGGGACTCTCATGAGTCTTTTCCAACACACCACAGTTCAAAAGCATCAATTCTTCGGCGCTCAGCCTTCTTCACAGTCCAACTTTCACATCCATACATGACCACAGGAAAAACCATAGCCTTGACTAGATGGGCCTTTGTTGGCAAAGTAATGTCTCTGCTTTTCAATATGCTATCTAGGTTGGTCATAACTTTTCTTCCAAGGAGTAAGCGTCTTTTAATTTCATGGCTGCAGTCACCATCTGCACTGATTTTGGAGCCCCCCAAAAATAAAGTCAGCCACTGTTTCCACTGTTTCCCCATTTATTTCCCATGAAGTGATGGGACCAGATGCCATGATCTTCGTTTTCTGAATGTTGAGCTTTAAGCCAACTTTTTCACTCTCCTCTTTCACTTTCATCAAGAGGCTTTTTAGCTCCTCTTCACTTTCTGCCATAAGGGTGGTGTCATCTGCATATCTGAGGTTATTGATATTTCTCCTGGCAATCTTTTTTTTTAATATTTATTTTATTATTTTGGTTACTCTGGATCTTAGTTGAGGCAAGTGGGATCTAGTTCCCAGTCCAGGGATTGAACCTGAGCTTCCTGCATTGGAAGCACAGAGTCTTAGCCACTAGACCACCAGGGAAGTCCCTTCTCCTGGCAATCTTGATTCCAGCTTGTGATTCTTCCAGCCCAGCGTTTTTCATGATGTACTCTGCATAGAAGTTTAAAAAGCAGGGTGACAATATACAGCCTTGACAGACTCCTTTTCCTATCTGGAACCAGTCTGTTGTTCCATGTCCAGTTCTAACTGTTGTTTCCTTTTTTTTTTAATATTTATTTTATTATTTTGGTTACTCTGGATCTTAGTTGAGGCAAGTGGGATCTAGTTCCCAGTCCAGGGATTGAACCTGAGCTTCCTGCATTGGAAGCACAGAGTCTTAGCCACTAGACCACCAGGGAAGTCCCTTCTCCTGGCAATCTTGATTCCAGCTTGTGATTCTTCCAGCCCAGCGTTTTTCATGATGTACTCTGCATAGAAGTTTAAAAAGCAGGGTGACAATATACAGCCTTGACAGACTCCTTTTCCTATCTGGAACCAGTCTGTTGTTCCATGTCCAGTTCTAACTGTTGTTTCCTGACCTGCATACAGATTTCTCAAGAGGCAGGTCAGGTGGTCTGGTATTCCCATCTCTTTCAGAATTTTCCACAGTTTCTTGTGATCCACACAGTCAAAGGCTTTGGCATAGTCCATAAAGCAGAAATAGATGTTTTTCTGGAACTCTCTTGCTTTTTCCATGATCCAGCGGATGTTGGCAATTTGATCTCTGGCTCCTCTGCCTTTTCCAAAACCAGCTTGAACATCTGAAAGTTCACAGTTCCGGTATTGCTAAAGCCTGGCTTGGAGAATTTTGAGCATTACTTTACTAGCGTGTGAGATGAGTGCAATTGTGCAGTAGATTGAGCATTCTTTGGCATTGCCTTTCTTTAGGATTGGAATGAAAACTGACCTTTTCCAGTCCTGTGGCCACTGCTGAGTTTTCCAAGTTTGCTGGCATATTGAGTGCAGCACTTTCACAGCATCATCTTTCAGGATTTGAAATAGCTCAATAGGAATTCCATCACCTCCACTAGCTTTGTTTGTAGTGATGCTTTCTAAGGCCCACTTGACTTCACATTCCAGGATGTCTGGCTCTAGGTGAGTGATCATACCATCGTGATTATCTTGGTTGTGAAGATCTTTTTTGGTTCTGTAAAGACCTATAAGACCTTTTAGAACTAACACCCAAAAAGATATCGTTTTCATTATAAGGGACTGGAATTTCTGTCCTTACTTCTCTTTATGATCATCTCCAAAGTTTGTTTGCCACATCACAAGGTACAAGGTGCTTCTGTGTCCAGTCCCTTGATTCTCACTTGTCTACACACGAGGAAACCGAGGCCCGTCTGTGGCCTCATGATTTGCCCAAGCCTCCTGATTGCTAAAGGGCAGAGCTGGGCCTGAAACGCACATTTTGATCTGACCAAGTCCTCTTTTCCCTATGCCTCAGGGAGCCCAGCATATGCTGCTGTGTTCTCCGCTGATTTATTAGCTAATTTCCCACCCAGACTGGATGTTCCCAGAGGGTGGGACCCTGTCTCCCTGAGATGGGGACCGAAACTGGAGAGATAGAGGTGCCATTTGGAAGAATGATGGGGGAAGACACAGACAGAGACCGACTCCCCCGGCGTGGGGGACGATTCCTCTCCAGGTACTTGGAACACATTTATTTTTGGCTGTTTTGCAGGGGAGGCACATTGCAGACTTGACTTCTCTTTCCTCTGATGCTCACAGGCTTAGTTTTCATTGATGCAGCCTGCCACAAAGACTAGTGATGGGGAGACCTGGGTTCTGATTCTGACTCTGCCACTTCCCAGCAGCCTTGGGGAAGTCACTTCACCTCTCTGAGCTTCGGTTTCTTCATCTATTAAATGGGGGTCAGGATATGAGATAAAATGAGAGGAGATGTGTGAAAGTCTTGGATCCAACCCTCTTAAGTGTCCAGTAAGTGTTTTTCTCCTTCTCTGTGCTAGAGATTATATCTTAAAGTTAATTATGGTCTTACTGGGTGGGTACATTTTTAAAAAATTGTCTTCTGTGGACCAGAAGCTCTAAAACACAGTTACCCTGATCACTCATCATCACTCCAGTGACAGGAGGGACCAAGACTCAAAGACACGTGTGACAGGAACTGTGCCAAGCGTTTTATATACACTATCTCATTTAATCTTGGCAGTTCTTGGATATCGGCAAAGGCTTGGTGAATTCAGCCTTGCTATCTGTCTTTTCCTTTCCTTGTTTTTCATTCATCCCATTATCCATACATCATTTGCAGGTACTTGTAATACAGACCCTAGAATGGCTTTTTGTCTTCCTTCTCTCTCTGGCAAACTTCTCTTGATCCTTCAAAGCCTAATTCAGATGATCCCTGCTCTGGGAGCATCACCTACTCTTGAAATCTCAGAGTCTCTTCCATCTCCTTCCTCTTTCCCACACGTCACACCTGAAAGTCAGTTTTGTCTCAGTTCATAAATAGTTAATGCCCCCCTATGCTGATAGCTGGAGACCCAGATGACTTTCAAAGTTCGCACCATTGCAGAGCTTAAAGTGATGTCTGTCCTAAATGATGGACAAGTGCAACAGGTCATAATAACATAGAGTGATTCATGTTAAACCTGGTTTGAACCTGGTTTTGAAGATTATAACAATAATAGAACAACTTTTTGCCAACATTGAGGGTCAGTAGTGTTTGCCATTCTTTACCCTTATTAGGTCCTCTTGAGCTCCAGAAACCTTCTGAAATAGGCTTTTACATGGACGGGGAAACTGAGGGTAGGAGACGTAACTTGCCCAAAGTCACCAAACTAGTCAGTGACTACATCTGGCTTGTAACACAGGGCAGAGTGGCGAGTGCCACACGTCTTTGTCTCTGCCAGTCTGGCTGCAAGGCTACTGAGGCAGCGGCTGAATCTGGACCTCAGAACTGACTTGATGGTGGGAGGAATCAACACTGAGAAGAAATCTGACTCGAGAAGAGTCAGAGCCCCTCTGATTCTGCTCCTACCCTAGGAGTTTAGGAGAAGACTAACCCTCTTCCAGCTGAGTTAACTGGGAACTGAGGGGGCAGCTTCTTGAGCGGAGGAACAGCCGCAGCAAGACTTCCCTGGAGAAGAGCTCATGGAAAGAAATACCACCTCTGGTCCCCTGGGAACCGCCTTGGGGGTCTTCAGTCCTTGGTTCTGATGCACCCCTTAGAATCAAAATAAGAATAAAACCAGGGATAATGTGGCAAGTGGCTGAGAACCCAGAGGGGCACCAGATTGCCTGGATTTGAATCAGTTGCCAGCCCTGGACTTCGAGCAAGTTGCTTCGCCTTTCTGTGCCTCAGTTTCCTCATCTCTAAAATGAGGGGATGGTGACTGTGACTGCCCAGAGCCTGGTGAGGTACAGGTGAGTTAGACAGAGCAGAGCGAGCTGCTGTAAACTGTCGAGCGCCAGGCTCTCCTTGGGAGGGATCACCTTTCATTACTGTAGCGGAAACTGGTTGCTGGGGCAGTTGAAGAGGGAGTTAAAGACATGGAATCATTGTGCAACCAGGAATCCCTTGGGACCTGGCCGAGTTGCAGCCCTAGAGCCGTCCTCAGGCCAGGAACTAGGGCAGTAGAGCCCCTCATGTACCCCTGGGTCCCTGCTGACCCAGCTCTGGGGGGCCAGGGAGGCCCCTCTTCCTGGCACTCCCCTCTGACTGCCAGGCCAGGGGAGAGATGCGGCCAGTGGGGTTGAGCTATCCCTTCACTCTGGCAACCAAGGGTGACAGGGGACAGGCTTGCCTGCCTGCTGCACTGTGCCCAGGCTCAGCAGGTGGGGCCAGTCTGGGATGTAAATAAAACGTTCTCATTGTGAGGTACAGAGAGGCTGCCGGGGACCAAGAGCCCCCATCCGTCTGCAGTTGAGTCGCGTGCCAGTTCAGTTTACTTGTGTGTGTCAGAGAAAGAGTATGTGTGTGTGTCTGTAAGACAGAGAGGGCGGGTGAGCGTGAATGTCTTAGAGCGTGCATGTCAGAGACAGCGAGAATGTAGGTGATTGTGTGCATGGGTGTGTAAGAGAATGAGTGTGTGGTCAGTCTGTGTGTGAGAGCATGTCAGAGAGTGAAAGCGTGGGGAATGTGCATGAGAGAATGTGAGCAAGTGTGTGTGTCAGACAGTGGGCAGAGTGAGTGTGTGTCAGAGCTAGAGTGAGTGTGTATGTGTGTGTGCCCCCAGTTGCCCAGCTGTCACCCACGCCGGACAGAGAGAGAAACACCACTCCCCTGCCCCCACCTCTTCACCTAAAAAGGGAAGCCAGCCCCAAAACCGCATCAGTGGTTTCGCCCGTGGCCGGGAGATGGTAAATTCCAGACCTTCTCCTCCCGTCCTTGCTCTGGGAGGTCTGGGGGCTCCAGCAGGAGGCCGTGTGGCTCGAGCGATCCCTGGACTTCAGTTTCACGGGTCCTCATGGGGAGACCGGCCGTGAACTGGCAGATCGCCACCCCTCTGCGTCTCAGTTTCCCCAACCGTGTGATGGAGGATCTAGGTGGCTGCTGAGGTCCATGTTGGCTCTCACGACTGGGGTCTGAGTCTCGTGGCCTCTGCCCCACCCCTGATTCCATCCTGGTGACATCACCACTGTCACAAGCTCAGGCCTAGAAGTTTTGCCTCATTTCGTGGCATCTTGGGGTCCTGCCTCAATGCTGGGTCTTGGTCAAGGGCCCAGAGACCCAACTGTCCCCCTTTCACTTCAGTTAGTTTCCAGGGTGCAGGGTGGGGACAACAGGTGGAGTCAGGGCCTTGGGAGAGGGACAAGTCAGAACAGGCCATCAGGCCCCCTTCCGCTTTGCCTGATGACAGAAT